>BMAU01020627.1:0-337609 GCA_019973935.1 Trichonephila clavipes
CCTCCTAGATACAAGGCCTGGCCACTGATTTGTGACGTCACTACTAGTAGGGAGAAGTCGTCCATCGCCTACGGAGATTCTCTGATGTATTTTTTTGAATACTTTTTGTTATAAACTAATTATACTCTTTTTTTACAGGAGATTTAAAAAAATTAGTAAATTAATCATATTAAATTGTATTTCATGTACATAAAACATGAGTAAATATTAGCTTTCCTATTTAAATAATAATTACAAGTAATGATTATCCATTACTACGAACGCATTGCGTTGAACATAAACTCATTTATTACATTGTAGCAAATTATAAGAGCCTTTTGTATTCGTATTTCTTTTTTTACATAACTATAATTATTTCTTAATTTTAAAATTCATCTTATTTTTTTTCAAAATAGTTACAAAGAGGAAAATAAAATTAGAAATAGTTTTCAAAACAAAAAACGACATACAAATTTAAAAGCAGTGACTTTATTGGTATCTCGCACATCAAGTAGTATTAAATAAATTTCAAATATATTTGTAGATAAATCTATACCTGAATATAATTATAGATATATACAGGAAAATAAATATATACTTAAAAATAGATTACACAGTTTATTTAGCTGTTTGTCTGTCACTTTTCTTTCCTTAAATTTTTAGTACTTTTTCTCTCAAAAGTAGTTAAATATGTTTTAAAACTTTATTGGTATCAAATTAATAAACAAAAGTTTGCTGTCTGTATAAAGGCATGAAAAATTACCATAAAATAAGTTGACAAAAATATTTTTTTATTAAATCCATACATATATGATTACAGATACATACACATGAAATTAAATATGTACACAGAAACAGATTACACAGTTTATTTTGCTATTTGTCAGTTACTTTTCATTGCTTAAAATGTTTCTATATTTTCCCTTTAACAATAGTTATTCAATTATGCATTGTTAAAAATGTAGATTAAATGTTTTAAAACTATTGGTATCATGCACAGTATATAATAAGCAAAAATTCTTCACTCTCTTTAATAACAGCATTAAAAATTACCAAAAAATAAAGTTCCCATAAATAACAATATAACAGGTTATAGTAAAATAAGTTAAAAATATATATTTTAGATAAATTGTACATATATTAAAGCATAGATATATACCTAAAATAAATGTATATATAGAGAAAATATAACACACCCATATATAAAAATGTAATTCATTTAGCTAATAAAGTAGGTATTTTTTCAAAGCAAAAAAAAAAAAAAAAAGAAACAAATTTAAAAACAGTAGCTTTATTGGTCTCAAATACAATCACAGCATTAAGAATTATTAAATAAATTTCAAATATATTTTTAGACAAAAATCTATACTATATAATTATAGATATATACAGGAAAAATAAACACACATACATAAAAATAGATTATACAATTTATTCAACTGTTGTCGCAGTTACTTTTCTTTAAATCTTTGGTACTTTTTCTTCCAAAAGCAGTTATACATTGTTGCAAATGTGAATTAAATATGTTATTAAACTTATAATTGGTACCATGCATAGTACATGCATAAATTCATTTGAATTTATCAAGCTAATCGATATTTCTGAGACAATTTGACGTTGATTATTTTGTTTAAGGAACATATTTTCATAATCATTAGAAAGAAGTTTCTGAACCATTTTATAATTGTAGAGCACTGCTGTAACAACATCTGGAGAAGGGCACGATAAACTTCCTCTGTCTAAGTTACGTATTAAATCATAGTTAGAATTTAGTTCAAAAGATTTATTAAGAACAAGTGATTTGGAACAAAAGTCGCATTTTAATTTTTTAAGTGCTGCTCTAGCACAAACACCAGCTAAGTATGTTAAAACAGGTAGATACGGCTGAGCATCATGAAAATATTTTTCAGATAGTGTAATATTAAAATTATGCAATACTGATGACTCTAAAGGACTTTCATGACACGAATCTTCCAAATGAATGTCTTTTAAGTTCAGCTGGCCATATGTGTTTGAGTAGTTAGAGGTTTGAGAGTTGAGAGAAGTTAGAGGTAAAAAATTTTGCATTCTTAGTTTAGCTTCTACTTCATAAAGCTGACGAATTGATATTAAATACTGAGAACCTGAAAGTGTTCTATATTTCCCAAAACGACTTTCTAACGCATCTGTTTGAATTTTTCTGGGAAGAAAATACTGAAATTTTAATTCGTTAATGCAATATTTTGACATTTCAAGTAAAGCGTATGTGGTATGAATAAAAGCAAGATGTGTTTCTTTAGTAATGGTGACAGTAGTACAATTTTTTCCCTTCCACGAGTCTAACAATGACAAAATTTTATGCAAGAATTCACATGTTTGGTTGTCTGGAGATAAAGTAATCGGTTGCTGATAAGGATCAAGCAAATGTTGTCCCTTTAAAGGTGTTTTAACATTAACTATTTTCCACCATGTACAAATTAAAGAAATAAAAATTGATGTTTCATAACTAATTAGTTTATGTTGCTCTCCTAATAGTTGAAGCCCCTGAATAACAAAATTATTAAATATCTTAAGGGGACTTGGCACCCTTTGAGCAAATTTCTTTATTTACGTATTTAAAAATTATATTTTAGCATTTTATACAATGTTTCTATTCAAGAAAATGATAACAGATGAAAATTTTCATATATTATTTACACAATTTTAAAAATTTAAATTTTTTTTGAAGAAAATTGGGAAAATTTTAAAATCCTACTCCTTTTGTAAAAATTAATTTTTGATCTGAAATTTTTTTATAATATTCTTATGAATGTTCTCAACAACTTTAGGGATCGATTTTAGAATAACTTTATTAGTTTTCGAGAAAAAAAAAAAATAAAATGTTGATATACAGGCTAAAAAAAACGAAAAGCCAACATGTCTTACATTTTATTTTTTTTTAAAAGAAGTATTCAGTTTATAGCAAAACGGATCCCTAATTTTATTACATACTTTATTTTTAACACGCAGGAAAAGAATTGAAGTGATTGGTAAATAATTGTCGAAGGAGTAGCATTTTGAATGCACTAAGGTTTCGAAAAATACAAACTGAGAAAAACCAGTTTAAAGTTTATAATTCTGAAAAAATAATTATTCTAAGCTTAATTAAACTTAAAAAACCACTTTAAGATATTAGTTATACGTTTTTCTTTAAAATAATTGCATTTTCATATGTTTTCAACCCACACATTTTTATAAATGATCAACTTTTAGAGAGTACTAATTGCACAAGAAAATTCAAGAAAAACGTTAAAAAAAATTTTTTTTCTGTCACGACAGAAGTTTTATCCGTTTTTTTTCTTATAATATTAAAGTATTACATTTGTATGAAAAATATATCAGGAATAAAAACTGAAATTATAAAAGTTTTAATATAAAATGCCTTAATTTAAAAATTTTACATGCACACATTTCACAAAGAAAAAAAATGTGATTGTATGCATTGCCTCGGAAATATTCTGCTTTATATATTGCACATTCTTTTTTTAATGTTATTATTTCTCTTTATAAATTAGATTTTTTTAATCAAAACGCTTCTTTTAGCTTTTTTTTCTAAAAAGGGGGTGTGGCTGAATTGCCTTATTTGTTTTCAAATGAAGTTTTAGTCAACTTCTAACTTTCCGACATGCACAAGTGATATATCAATCGAAAGATAATAATGCAAAGAATAAGATTAAAAATGAAAATAAAAAAACGATAGGTTTGGGTTTTTAGGGGTACCAAGTCCTCTTAAGCACAAGTTTCACATTTTGTTTTTCCAAGATTTGTAGGACATAAAGCCTTCTAAGTTAAACCATAAGCAAACTTAGAAAAATTTGCTTCTAATAATGTAAACTTATTATGATCTTCAAAATCTGGAAAATAAAAACATTAACCTGCATTTTTTTGATTAATCCAATTGTTACGAATGCATTTAAAAATGTGCACTGAATCAATAACAAAAAATAAAGGATTGGAAGAATCCGAAGGATGTGGATATACAATACTCAATTTGGGAGGAACAGAAAAGTTTGACATTGCTGTTCGATTTATAGAATTATTGTCAGAAACTACACCTATAACTTTGAATCATATATCATCAAGTTCTACGATAGTTTTTTAACAACAGCAAACAATTTTTCTCCATCGATTTTTTTTCCCTGGCATTATATGAACTACTTCTTTAAGAGGAGAAAGAAGACTTTGAATCAAGAACACATATGCTGAAGTAGCAGCTTGTTTACTGTTATATGCCATCCCTAGAATATAACCCCCTTCGGTGTATCTTCGTATTGCATCATCTGAAAAGTGTAATCCACAAACCTATAAAATTAAATATATATATATTGTTTTGCATCAACAAAAAATATTTGTTAGAATTAACAAAAATTTCTCTGATAACTTGATTTTTTTTAAATGAAGTTACCGAATTGTGTGAGTCATGTTTATCTGTTTTCAGCTTACTTTTACAGTCATCCTAATAATTCAAAAATCAGCTAGTTTTTTGTTGTTGTTGTGAATACGTTTTGTATCTCACATCATATTAATATACAAAATATACAATAAATGGTTGCTTATGTCCATATTTACATTGACTACGAGCTGTATATCATAATCGGCTTTCTTTGCTAACAAACTATTAATACTTAAGATACTTTCGTTGATTCTACGAAAAGGTATTTGGTATAAATGACACAAAAATAAAGCAGCAATAGCAAAAACACTAGACAGTTTTTGTCTCATTAACAATGCTTGTTTGGGCTCATTTTTAAAAACAAATTTTATTAGGGCTACAAAATATTTATTTCATGAACAAATCAACTAACACCTTTATCATTATAGATAAATAAAAATGAATTGCCAATGCTTAAGAAACTCGCTTGAAGAAAAAGAAATTAGTACATTTTCAAAGGTCTTATCGAACAACCTATTAAAGTTATTTGTAGACTTTTAAAATAAAGATATTATTACAATTTCCATAAATAGAATAAAATTAAAAAACTTACCTTCGAATACTTTGATGGAACAAAATCTTTTCTTGAAATGGCTTGTATCCATTTTTTTCGAAAAAAGTCCTCTTTTGGGAATCCAAACGTTTTTACTGTCTGTCCCAGTATCTTTATAATTTCTATTGCAATTCTGTACAACTAAGTGTAGACCATTTTTTTATGGTTTTTTCCCAAGTCGTCACAAATAAATTGAAAATCTGCAATAAAAATGTAGAAAGCTACGAACTGTACCAGAGCAACAATCAAAATGGCGTAGGCGAGTAAAGTGAACTTCAAATCAGGCGGGATTTCTATACCTACTATATGTGACGTCACAAGCCTCTCTCATTTCAGTAGCCAGGCCTTGTATCTAGGAGGTGTTGATATGACGCGAAACTCCCAGTGTTTAGTTCCCAAGCAAGCATGGCACTTATTTATCGACCCACAGAAAGGATGAAAGGCTGAGTCAACCATGCCCAGCCTGGGTTTGAAACTCGCACCTGTGGTGTGGAAGCGTGATGTGTGCACTACTACTCAGCTTCAATATTGTTCCTAAAATAATATATTTTCTGTGTGTATGTGTGATCAGCTTATTCTTTTTATCAACATTTAACATCTTTAAAATGTCTTACTTTGAGTGAGATTCAAAGAGTTTGAAAACTAACATTTTATTCATATAATCTGTATGTCATCTATAAAATTTATAAAGTTTTGACTACATTTTATAACATCAAAATCAATGTTTCTTTGTATAAAAAATTTCTCTTAATATTACCTTTTTCTATTACAAAGTGGTAAATGTTTACACAGTCTTTAAAATCTTAAGAATAAGTAAAGTGTTTATTATCAGTTATAATTTCTTTTTTTTTTGTCATATAAAGAAATTTTCGCATCTTTAAACAGATTTTAATTTTTAAAAGCATGAAACTCAATGTCAGCAGCATCTCTTTTGTTTTCCAATTAGGTTGTATTAAGATGACTTAATGCCAAGAAATAACTTTCGCATTTGAAATAATCCAAGCAAAAAAGCAGGCGTTATTGCATATTAGAAATCATTAATTCCGTACAAACTCACCCGCCCCTCCAAAAAAAATTTATTACTACAGTTAATAATAAAACTTAATGTACATTCCATGATCATACTATAATTTCAAATATTTTTCCTCAGTTCATTATGTATATAAAAATAAGCTAATTTTTAAAAAATAGCGCTTAAAATCCCATTCACGTTTGAGCAAGGAAATTATCTGAAAAGAGAAAATACAAGTGCAGCTCTGTAAAAGAGCCGCGGTTCATTGCCCCCACAGGCGGGGGAAGGGAGAGCCACCCTCTGAAGAGGGGAGATGCTTGAACTCGTTTTCGACCACGTTTCAAACGAATGACCTTGAACTGAGTGGGGAAGAAGCAAAGCGAAACAGATGTCTCTTCTTTTATGGCACCTAAATTTCTATGAAAAATCAGAGGAAGGGAGGTTTTAGGTTATATTCGTAGTGTTATTGAATATACGTCACACAGGCTATAAAGATTTGTTTTTACTTTTTTTTCTTATAAAGTTTGAACTGATCAAGTTTTCCGATGAGAATTTATTTTATTATGAGTCAATACCTTGATATACCCCTTACAATTATAACTAATTAAATGGGGATCCAGGTTTATCGTCGTCATGCTTTATCAAATACATTCTTCTATACATTTGAAACAAATTTTGTTACATATTGCTGTATTTTTTCTTTAATTAAATTATCTCAAAAATAAATCTCAGCCAATAATACAGCTGCTTGCAGATATGATCCAACATTAAAATACAGAAAATAGAATAATATGAAAGTTGAAATAAAAGCAAAATAAACTTCGGTTTTTTCGGTCAAATTATTGAAAATGGTGTCTTACCAGATTTAATGCAGACGCATACTATTGAAATTGAGGCACCACAAATCTAATGTTTCCGTGTTATTTAGCAACCAATATCACAATTAATCAACAATGTATTATATTCTAATTTTAAACTATGTTTTAGATTGTCTCATTTCAAAACTTTATCAAAATAACAAATGTACTCGTGTATGTGATCAGTTGTATCAAAAGTGTTTTTAAAAAATAATGTAGTTTTTGCATTGAATTTACCAAATTTGTTAAAAGTCATGTGTTTTATATATATATATATACCACAGACCCCAATTTCATTTAGGTTATCCTCTTTTTGTATGATATTTGGTTATTTACACGCTTCTTTAAAAAGTTTATATATATATGTAATGCAATTATTTATGAAATCAAATGGCCTTTTATTTCAGCAAAAAGTGCTACAGTTGCAATTTGATAAAAATTATCTGTGTCATCACCCATTTTACGCGATATATTCAATGCTTCAACATAATCTCATTCACTTTGCGTGATTAAATATTCATGCGTCATGAGCTAGGATTGGCACAATTTACGGTATTTAACATTAAATGAAAAGTAATTGATTTACACTAGAGGACTGTGAATATTATCTTTGACTCAAAAGTAATTTTTTTCCAACTTCAGAATTTATTAAAAAGAACACGGAAGAGAATAACAAATAGAAGTAATACTATATTATATGGTTGAATAAATAAAATATTTTCAGAGTATATGCATGTTTTGAAGATTTAAGAAGCAGAAAAAATAAGATTATATCACCCTTATCCCCCCACACACTAATCAATAAGAATCACGCTTTTATGACTGTCTAAAAAGTTTGAGAGGAGGGTTGGAACTCAATAATTAAATTAAACAGGAATTTAAGTATGATGTCCATTATATATGTAAACGTGTCTTAAAATTTTAGGGACATTCTTAGAAATAAAATTTTACTTTTATAATTAGATACATTTTTATGGATAAACTCTATTTAAATTATTTAAAATTAGCAAGGATATAAAATTACGGCCATAAAATCTCGTAAAAAATTTTAATAACTTTTTCTTAAAAAAAAAATTAAATCATGCTTTGTATACTTAAATTAATATAAATTTAGAAGTGCTCTTAGTAATTTGTAAATAATTGACCGTATGATTTTTAACATAGTAGAGAAATGCATCCCTTATTTAAAATAATTTGCTGTAAAGAAATAATTGTGTGAAATTGTGGTTTCTATTGTTGTTAAGGTAAAAATATTTCAATAAACCTTTTCGTTCATTTTGTAGGCATTTAAATAAGGGAATTTATTTTTAATTCGGCGTTTAATATAGTTATTTTAGAAGAGGAAACCATAAGAGAGAGTATCCTATGTTTTCTTATGGAACGAGAATTCTTGCATTTTAAATCTGCGAATTTTTAACTTTCTCTTTATAAGACAACTTATTGCGTGTAAATTACGTATACCATGTATAAATTCGACTTTTCATTCCATTGAATTAAAAAGGAAGTACGTAATTAAATTTTTGTCTTGTTCGAACTCGAATTTCATTAGGTACAAAAAAAAAAAGAATTGCTTGCACAAATATGTATTTATATATGAATAATATTACATTTAGCAGTAACATGTAATTGAATCCACTTTTTCATTATTTTATTTGGCATTAATTTAGTAACAAATTGAGTCGAGTTCATACATTATATGTGTAGATATATGATTATACTATGGAAGGATATATACTAATTTCCGTTTGAAAATGAGTTTAATTTATAATCTGATCAAGCTTTCAAGTTTGAGAAAAAAAATTGTTTCTAGTTAATTTTGGAAGTCGGTAAAATCCTAGGAGGACCCACTGCTGTTTTTGGCGCCAAAAATCTTTCGCCAAAAAGCGCCAAATTGAAGGTTTTCAAAAAGGCGTCAATGACGAAAAACTCTTGGGATGCGCATGCGTCAGCGGAGGGGATGAAATGGGCGTTTCGCAAAGATGAAATCGAATAAATACATTAATCATTATATAAAGAAAAAAACGGAGAAAGCAATGAAATTCATTTTAAAAAAGTATTCTAAAACCAGTGTGTACAACATGATTTACATTTTTAAAAAGGACGAAAGGGGCGTTTCGCAAAGATAAAATCGAAGAAATACATGAAATCAATTTTAAAAAATGTTAAAAAAGCACTTACCTTACGCTTGCATTTCGTCATGATCTGTTGGTGGATACACCCTTGCGATGGACGCAAGGAATTTATGAAAATTCTCATTCACCAACTTGTGATCGTAAGATCGCCGCCACATGTGTCTTATTAACTTTGTCATATTCTTATTAACTTTCAAGTCATTCATCACGAACTCATTCATGCTCTTGCCCAACCAATATCTCGTCAAACGCAAGATAATAGTTATAGCAAGTTTGCTTTCGCTAAACCAAGTGCCCTTTCTCACACTCCGAACGACGTCGTGGCGATTATCTTTCGACTGGTTGCGGCAACGCCATTCGTAGCCGTCAACCGTTCCCTTTCGCAAACGCATATTTTTTAAACCTCGGACATTCATAACGAGAAGCAATTAAATTAGCTTTTCTAATGTCTCTTTCTTCCCCTTTGTGCCCAGGAGCACAAAGAAACCTATCGTAGCCTCACTTTAAAGTAATTTCCTTTCACACGCCATTCTTAACAACCTCCAGCGAAGTCAAATGTCAAAATGACGCTTTTTCGGAAAAAGGCGAAAAATGTTGCACTTTTTTTTAGGGTTGCCATTTTTTCGGTGATTTGAAAATCAAATTTTTGATGAAATGGAAAGGTAACCATATTGTAACCTTTATCGCTCAAAATTTGGCGACCAAAAGTGGGTCCTCCTAGGATTCATTCGACTTGTATCATTATGAATATATATACATATTAAATTGCTATTAATAAAACAAGTATTTATACGATTAAAATGTAATTTGATGACCCACAGAATGAGCGAAACAAATAACCGATTAAATACAAATCTATCAATAAATATTCAGTGCACAAGCTATCTAAAATTATAAATAAACATATTTTGTAGAATAGAAAACTAAATACGAAAATAAGCTTTTCAAATCACTTTAGTAAACGCTTTTTATTCTGTATCAAAAAACTTACCCTTTCGATTTATAGTAATAACATTTGTAAAAAATCCGACTAAATCACTTATTGGTACTTATATTTAAAATACTTATTCGTATCATCTACAAAATGTATAACAGAGGAGCTGCTTCTTTTTTGAATTTCCGTGCCATGAGTAATCGTATTATCTAAATTAATCCAGTATCGTTTCGTTAAAAACCCGGAGCTTCAAAAAACAATAATGTAAGCTCTTTCTGCTCGTACTACTTACCACCGCAATTAAATAATTCAACTTTTTATTCAAAAAATAATGAAGAAATAAATTATTTAATTTCATTTAAAATAAATTTGTTCCATGTATTTAAACTTGCTATTTCGAAAGATGGTTATATATTTTTTTTATGCTTTCGATAAGAATACAGCTTTCACCATGTGAACAGGTCCACGACTAATGCGAAAATGAATGATTGGCATCGTATTCAAAGCAAGCGCCGATATTGGCGAGAAATTTTCTAAGTTCTGTAACCCTGCAGACTGTCATCCCCCTGTTTCCTTCCCCTCTCCTCTTCTAAAAAAGTGCTCTTAATTTAACGACTTCCGAACTGGCGACAAATATATATTCCAGGCCCCCATGGATCCGAAGTATGACTAAAACACTTCTTATATTTATTAACTAATTAAAAACTAGGTAAATTATTAAATAATGTATGGAATACAATATTTAAAATTTTAAAACTAACATTAGGTAAATTAGGACTAAATTAAATTAGGCTTACAACATTAGATTAAGAAAAACTTTAAAATGTCTTAATATATAGGATGACTAACAGTATAAAATGAAGTAAATTTGTTTTCCAACTATAAAATAAGAGAATGGATGAGTTATATGTCTGTAAAGTTCCCTTGTGCCTAGGGAAGGAAAAATCATGTTTCCAGAACTATCATGCTCCTTGAAGTGTGGTGGTACGAAATATGTACCACCTATTTTTTACCTATTACTTTTTTTAAAAAACATTGGACATTCTTTTATTTGAAAAACTGTTAAATATTATTAACATGTACCAGCTTTTGTTCAATAATTATAGTTTTGTGAGGTTAATCTTAAATATTTGTAGTTATTTCCCTCTAGTGCATTATTTTTGTCAAAAATTAAGCACATGGAAGAGTTAAATAGTAAGAGTTAACAGTATAATGTCGAGAGGAAAAAGCTTTTGATAAATTTACATTACAGCAAAATGGTAACAAAGAATTCTTAACAAAAATAATAGTGTTTAATTAATTTTTTTTTGAGTTTAATAAAAGTGTTTTGATTTCTCTATAATTTTTAATGTATTAAAAAATACCTGATTTATTTTGAAAGTACATCTTTGATACCTAAAAAAAGATATTCATTTCTGAAGTAAGTCAAATTACTTTTGACATTTATCAGGAGAAAAGAGTCAAAATATTGAATTTAACTTTAGTTTTTGCAAAAATTATTAACAATAAAACCCACAAGTTTGTACTTTTATCATATTTATTATATTTTAAAATTGGAAATGGCATGTGCAAAACTATTATTTTGTCAGAAAGTGGAACTCTTCTCAAAAAGGTTGGCCACACCTGATCTAGACTATTCACAAATAATTTGCATAGAAAAACAAATTTTGTTGTATACTAATATGCAGTTTGTATATTTCAATATAAAATACTTTAAATATTCATTTTACCTTATTCATTTATATAAAAGTACACAAAAAGAATTAACACACAGCTGCCAGACTCACTATCTGATGTAGAACATTGATTTAAATGTTTTTAGAAGTTAAATTCTAGAATATTTATAAAGGTTAAAACTTACTAAGGAACTATTGTGGAATATATTTTCTAATATGGTTCTAATATTTTAAAATATGATTTCTAATATTTTCAATAAATAATTTAAAATATATTATTCATACAAGAAGTTGTTGAACTATATCTATACAAAAAATCTTAGTGGATTACAGATGTATAGGGGTTTTATAGAAATACACAATGCACTGTGAGAAACATATATTTAATTAAAAATAATTTTACATCTACCTTCAAAAATTCAACTACAAAAAAAAACTTCAAACCACGGTTAACTTAGAAAATAACTTGATAGCTAATTTATCTTCAGAACTTCATAAAATTACAGGACAATCACGAAGCAAAACTTTATGATCTGGGATAATAGCCTTTGTTGCTCTAAATCCCCAATAAAGATATTACTACTGTTCTATTAACTTGACGATCAGATTGTTGGATGACAATAAATTCAAAACAAATAGTTATCATGGGAAAGGAGCAAAATGATACAAAAAATAATTCAACTTAATGGCAATGCGACTTAAAGAGATTATCATGCGCATTTAGCTCAGGCACACACATATTCCGAGTAAACCAAGTGCAAATGTAAACATAAACATTACAGTGCGCATGCACGGAAATGTATTTTGTCGCCAAGCTGTGCGGGTGTGCCAACCTCGTCAAGAGGGCACCAATCCATGATGAATTCATAAGTCGCGTCCCGGCGAGGGGACAGAATCGGAAGAATTAGCTGTTGTAGTAGTAGCAGCTTTCGTTTAGGGATTGGATGGTTCTGCTGGAAATGGCTGTTGAAGCAGTTGACGGGCTTGGAACATGTGTATTTTGTGTTGATGTGGACGTAACTTTACGTGGTCGGCCTCTTTTTCGAAGTGGAGCTACAGGAGAAGTGTCCATGTCTTTAAAAGGTGTTAAAGCAGAAGTATGGTAAGTAGTTATATATATGTTCAGATGGATTGGTAAGACTTGCGATAACATAAGAAGTGGGTGATTTTTGTGTGAGAATTAAATATGGACCGTCACGCTTTGGCATGAACTTGGAAGTTTTCTTGTTTTTTGCATTACTGATGGGATGTAAAGTTACCCATACTTTATCTCCAGGAGAATAATAGACTGGACGATGATTTTTATCATATTGCTTATTTCGCTGATCTTGTTTTGTTTCTATTCTTTCTCGTATGTATTTGGTAATAGTTGCGAATCGTTTTAAATAAGGTGTTATTTCGGCAACAAAATTATCATTGTGAAAGACGCTTTTGAAATCTTGCACCACATCGTCTATAGTTCGTAGCTCTCTTCCGAAAAGTAGGTAAGCAGGAGTGTGGCCTGTAGTGTCACAGACAGTTGTGTTCATGGCGAAACGAATGACTGGGAGTTTGGAATGCCAATTAGAATGATCTTCTCCGACAAGTATTGCAAGGCGGGGCTTAATGTCTGGTTTTTTTTCTCTCTACTGGATTAGATTGAGGCGAATAAAATGGTATTAAGTTTTGACTTATATTTAACGTAAAGCAAATCTGTTGTAGAACAGCACTGACAAACTGTGTTCCGTGTTCACTGATAATTCGTCTCGGTATGCCATGACGCATGAAAACTTCTTGCACTGGCTTGAGAAAGGGCAAATAACTCAACCCACTTTGTGGCACAATCCTCAACAACAAATATCCATTGTTTACCTGAGTCAGTTTGAGGCAATGGTCCAAATGAATCAATAGCAATGACTTCAAATCTCTGTGAGTAGACTGGAGTTCTAAGCAAACCAGCAGGCTTTTGGTTTGTAGCCTTAAAACGAGCACATTCTGGACATTTCTTAATGTAATCGGATATGTACTTTTTCATGCCTGTCCAATAATATCGTTTTGCGATTTTCTGGAATGTTCCATCTTCTCCATAATGTCCAACCATCGGATCATTATGATGTCTTTGCGTTATCAATTCACGTTCAGCATTTGGAATGACTAACTGAGCTTCTGCGGAATCCGCATCAGGGACATAAGGATATAAAACACCTTTATTCATCAAAAATCCACGTTCAGTCCAATTTGCATATTCTTCAGTTTTCAGAGGGGATTCGAAACTGTCGATGATTTTTTTTTAAATTATCATCTTTAAGCTGCGCCTTGCGCATGTCCTTACAACTTCGTGTTGGCATATCAGCTATCGTGATATTATTGGCTTCGCAAAAGGATTCTTCTTGAGTCACTGGGCGGGATAACATATCTACAACGACATTTGCTTTACCAGGAATATACTGTACTTTCAGGTTGAAAGACTGGATTTCAAGCGCCCGTCTTGCAAGTCGTCTGGTTGGAGATTTGAAGCTTAGAAGCCATTTCAGAGGATGTAATTGGCTCATTTGTTAAAAAGTGTTTGAATAGTTTTTTAGAATAGGAGACATTTTATGGAATATTGATAAAATTAGTCATTTAACAAATATCTTAAAAAATCAATTGTATTATATATTTTTTAAAAAATTCAGAATAATTTATCACATGGCATGCTTTTATTATCTAACATAAATAATTTTTAGTAATTAAGTAAAGTTGCATGGACAGTTATTAATCTTAAAAAGTTTGGTTTATGGTAAAATATGAATTAAAACCCTGGATTTATTTAAATAAAAGAAAATATGTGTATTGGTAGGGGACACTATGACTATTTTTTTTAAAGTCCAAATAATTTATTGTGTCAATTCTAAATTTGTCATAAAAGATATAATCATACACACATTTTTCTGGTTGAATTAATAGATTTTTTTAAAATTAGTTGTATGTTTACAATACCTCTTTTTAAATAATGCAAGTAAAAAAAAAAATTTTTTTTTTCCCTTCAAAATAATGTATATTATAATATTGAATATAGACATTTGTGTTTTAAGGTTTTTATGTCTATAGTGAAATTAAACTGGATAGAGTGTAAGATTTTTTTTCAGTTATTGTTTTAAAATAAATTTTAAAGATTTCTTTTTTATTCCTAAAAATGTTTGAATGACTCAGTTTGCTTTTTTCCAATTATTTTGCAATCAAAATAAAAGCTTCTTTTTTACTTAAATATGAAGGATTTTGTTGAGTATGTGATTTTTTTATATGACATAATTAAAACTTCCTTTCTTTAGGTATTATGATAAAATCACCTCTATTCATCAGAGAAATATTTACAAGGCATATTTTGAATCAGAATATCCCACATATTGCAAAGTATTGGAACTTTTAAGATCTGTATTGGATAGATTCAAATCCTTGGAGGATATTTTGGAAGAAAGTCAAAAAGGAACAGAGGAACATGAAGTAATTATTTGTTTTTAAAATTCTATTATCTTATTTTTTAAAATAATTGTACTATTAATCAGCATTTTTTAAAAAAATACTTTCCAATGGTAGCTTAATTTTTTCCTTCTGAAAATAGAAAGTACATTTCTTTCAGTATGTGTTTTATTTCATGAAACTTTCTTTTTCAATTCAAAGAAATGAGTTGCTTTTTTTTATTACAAGTAAAGAAAAGTTTTAAATTTCTTTATTTTTCGTATTAGAACTTTTAATCAAATGATTAGACCTTCTTACAACTACTTGTGGAGAAACTTAAGTATCATAGCAATGAAAAAAATGATTGTGGAACATATTTTCACGATTAAGCTAATTCATTTTAAACTTTGTCTAGGTGATCCATTAAATGATGTACTAAAAAAAATAGAAGTAAATCATGTTTAAATGTTATACATTTTTTAAAAAAAAACATTTATATGTATGAAATCATTTTTTAGAGAAAATATTTGATTTTTTTATACTCATTTATCCCTAAATAAGTTTCTTGTTTATTATTTCAGAGAATCGAGTATTTACTTTGTAATTCCTACACGAAATATTTGCAAGATCCGAATTTTAACAGTGTTGTCAGTAAACTGCAGCAATTGCACGAAAAATTAAGCTATATAAAAAAGCTTATCATAGAATATGATGAAAAGAACAACTGAATCAGTTCACAACACACAATAATTTATATTTTATGTAGTTCTAATTTAGACTCAAAAAAGTTCTTGTGTAAATTTTAAAACTCATTTAAGCTGTTTTGATTTTAGTGTATTCTTGAAGAAAGTGTTATTCACTAAAGGATCATTCTTTTGTAAAATATGCTTATGCACTAATCTAAATGCACTTTTGTCCTGTCAAAAAATGTTTAGCATCTGAAATATTGTGTACTGTGGATCTTTGTACTACTTTGTAACATTTTGTTACAAATTATTCTTAATACTGGTCTAGAATGTTGATTTATCCTCTTCTGAGTCAAAAAGCATTTTTTGTTAAATTTGTTGTTTTTTTAATTAACTTAATAACTTGTTAAATATTTTGTTTACTCGAATGAATTATTTAGATCTACTTTTATTTGTATTGATTTTATAAATTGTAATGGCAAAAAAAAAAAAGGAAAAAAAAGTTGTAAGCAATACAATTTTGATATATTTTGATCTACTGAGAAGTTTTGTCTTTACTTTTAAGGCAACATAATATAATGTCTTAAATTATATCATATTCATAGAATTTTTGTATCTCAATTTTTCATTGTCTATTATATATAATATTGTGAGAAAAAGAAATCAGCATGATTTTTAATAATGATTATATATAAGTAGTTGTAAAAATGTAATCCACTATGACATACATATACCTTCTCAAATTAGACCTTTTTATTAGAATGTCTGTGATTTTTCTGATGAAATGTATCATGTTCTATTTGTAGAAAGTGTACATTGCCTGTATGTACAAAATGTCTTTGATATTAAAATTATTCATTCATAATGTTTGTTAAATCCTAGTTTGTATTGTATAAATATAAATAATAGTAATAATATGAAATAAATATTAAAAAATTTATGTTCAATAATTTATTATCACTAATAATTGATTCTATTTTATTTTGAATTTCATAATATATACATACATACATATAGAATAATCAAATTAATCTTTCCATTATGAAAATAACCCCTCTCATCATTGTATCTACCTTTTGTTGGCCTTGTTTTCATGAAGTTCATTGCTATATTAAAGAAATTCATCTCCCTTCCTTCTCTTTTTAATTTTCTTACCAAATTTTATTTACAAAAAAAATTATTTAAACTTTTGGGTTATTGTGGTTTTCTTGGATCGAACAATGCTAATTCCATCTAGTGTTCACATTATTTCTATGGTTTCTTATTTATTATTATTGGAATAAATTCTTCACAAATTTTTCCTGGCTGGTGGAAAATTTTTTATGTCCAATGTAATGCTAAATATATGTGAAAAAGTTTTTTTTTTTTTTTTTGAAATAATTGCACAGTTGTACCTTTTTTTTTTGTTCACAATACATATTTATATGTATGTTAATTTGTATTTTTGCCCTTTCTGTTTGGAAATAAATAAATTTTTTCTTTCCTTTTTATGATTTTTAAAATGAACTAAGCATTTTATAAGTATGTGCTTGATTCTATGTCACAGTACCTTAGATTGCATGTTTCATAAAATTTGTAATTTTTCTAAGTGAACTAAATTTGTTTATTTTGTATTTTTTAAAAAAATATAAGTCTCTTCTAAAATAAATGTTTTTTCTCTCTCTCTCTTTAGATAGTTATTTATTAGCTATTCTATTTATCTTAACTAAATATCTTAAATATTTAACTCGGTTATAGCAGAATCGAAGTTGAATATAAAAAAAATTGCATTTTAAAAAGTCTTTAATTTCGTTTAGTTTCTAAAGAATTTTTGTGCATCTTAATTTTTAGTTGGATATTTCATAGACCTCAAATCATCAATAAGTAATTTATAAATTTGTTTGCATATTATGGTATTTCTTTTTTTACCTTTTTGTTTAAAGAGGCTTTATTTTAATTTGTGCACAATTTTTTTTTTACTTTGGAGAAATTATAATCTATATTTGTAGTTATCTGTATGTTCGTAGTTTTGAATACCTAGCTACTTTCTGTATATAAGTGTAGAATGTGCATTACCATCATATTCATTTAATGTATAAAAACAACATACATTTATCAAAATTTCACTGCAATAAAAAATAAATTGGTGTTCAGAATAGTTTAAATACCAAAACTACTTGTATGTAATTATGCAAATGTAATGCTTTATAATTCAAAAGCATATAACTGTGATTCATATTGCAGTAAAAAAAAAATGGGTGTTGATTGTGTTATTGTAATTGTATATTATCTTGCATTGTAAAAATTCTGCATAGTCAGCCTCATATTTCATTGTTCCCTTTATTGCTATTTACATAAGCTAATTAGCTTTTAAAATGTATGAAATACTATTAATTAATATTTGTTCGTGTGCAATAAAGTATTGGAGTTAAAAACATGTCTTAAAAGTAAATGGAATTCAAGACTTAACCAAGTTTTACTTATTTTAATGGTTGATATGTGTCTTACTTAAAGCTAAAATGTGAAAAGTAATTCAAAATCTTTCATAAGTGTTTTTATTTGATAGAAATAGGAAAAAAAGTGTATATATCTGTCAGTAATTTAAATAAAAATGCTCAGTGATCACAAAATTATCTTAAAACTTTGTTTCTTTAAAGACCTTTTCATCTGTATTATAAAAAAAAATGCAGAACATTTAAATTAAAAATTTCTAGTTTCATCCTTCACTGCTTAAAGGGACTTAATGAATTCATAACACATTGTTGACCTATCTCAAGTTGTTTTGAGTTTGCACTTGCATTATCAATATCAGTTTATGAAACCCAGTGCAAAATACTTCAAAATTTTCTTGGTATTAAATTATTGTAGTAGTCAGTTTATTTGAATTGTTTTGTTGCCACATTCAATTTTGAAATAATTGCTGTTCCACAATGGGTTAGGAAACTTATTCAGAAACAAATGCTTTTTTTTTAATGTAGTTTTCTAGTCTGGTGAAAACTCTGAGCAATTTTTTCTGCTTCTGTAAAATTGATTGTAAAAAAAATAAATACATCAAATATGTAATTAAAAATTATCATATTGGCATTAGTTTATTTCTTTTTGATTGCGTGTTTTGTAAAAATAAATGTATGTTTTATATAAAAATTTTAAATTATAGATTCTCTTTGTTTTTATATTTGTTTGATTGTTACTAATTTTTTTATATAACTGCATCATATCATTTGGCATTTTTTGTTGTAAATAAATTATCACAATGTTCACTGAAAAGTAAAAAAGAACCTGTGATGCATTTGATTGGAGTTGTTTCCAATAAAATTTCACTGAAATTTGACATTATTGCTTTTTCAAAGTATGTATAAAGTTCTCTTTTTTTTTTATCTTTTTTTGAATAAATATTTGAAAAACTTGCTCTGGTGGCCGAAATTTTGAACACCTTTTGGAAAAACTTCATTTGAGAGTTACTAAGTTTTTTAATGTAATACAATAAAATTATACATCATTGGAGAGGCAATTTATGAGGTAATTTTTGTTAGGAAATTTTTTATGCGTACTATACTATAATTTTTACCCTAATTAAAAAAATTATAAATTTTGAATTCATTCTTTTGTTTTATTGTTTGGTCAGAAATAGCTACAACATTCTGGATTTTAGTATTAAAAAAAAATTCTGATTTACACCTACTTAAATCTTTAATATTCTTATCATAAAAAAACAAATTATTTTTAAAATTTAAGACAGTTGAGAGAGAATCTTAAAAACACTAATCTAAAATAAAATTCAAGCAATGATCAACTAATCAAATTTATTTTGCAAAATTTAGTCAATTAATAAAAGACATAAAAACTACTTCATTGATCTTTTTATGTATTCTTCCAAAAATTAATACTGTTTTAAAATAAATCAAAATATTAACAAATTTGGAGTATAAAATGTGAGTATTTTGATGTAATTTACAATACATTTTAATATTAAAATATACATTGATGTTAAAAAATGCTTAGATAAACTAATTTGTTTAAATAAAGTGTAAAAACAATTCTCTCATATTTGAATACTGTACCTATGTATCATAAAAAATTGCTAAACATGTTATTCATTAAAAGTTAACTAATAGAAATCAAAAAGGTTTATTAAATAAAACAATTGAATATATGGTAGGGTTTTTTTAAAAAAATATTAATTTCACTTTGATATTTCGTAAGTTTTTCTATGGTTTTGTCTTTTCTTTACAGTTATAATTTAAATGGTGGTCAAATAAAGTTAAATCAACTGGTACTCTATAACTTGCACACCACCTAAGAATTCTGAGACCCCGTTTCATGTAATAATTAGCACTGGCAGAATTTCACATAGCAGACCTTTAGTAAAATCAGGATTTGAACCACACACGACTCCTCTACAAAGCTACAATGCTTTAAAAAAGAAATATTTCCTTATTAAATAATTAAAGATCGAAGTAAATATAATTATTTCTCAAAAAGCAGATTTTAATACATTGAAGAATATTAAAACTATTATTTATATAAGTGCAATTTTTATAAAATATGTGTAACCTGATAATGTTTGGAACTTTTAAAATAAGGGAATCGACTTATATTTCGGTACACTAATCTTATAAAAAATGTAGCTAAGGTAAAGCGAGTTTTTTATCACTTCCCGTTAGCCTTGTGCAAATGGTATCAATATTCTAGTTTTTTGTGTTGAACTTTTATTCTCAGAGAGTAGCATAAACCCTCAGTCAGTTTCCGAATAGTTCATAAGATTTACATTCACTCATTGGGATGTCTGAATGCATATAATCATCAAGTGGCGAATTTTTCCTCCAATGCAAAAGACAGGTAGAGCAATATGTGTGTGTTGTGTGCCGTATAAACAAATTTCTCTTCCAGCTCATTTCTCGAATACATAAAAAAATGGCGTAGGAAGTATACTTAGCACATACAGTGTACTAGATGATAAAGACAGAGAAAATGCATAGCTTCAGATAGGATTATCAGAAATAAAATTATCGTTTTGTGCGTACGGCGTTTTAATTGAAAATA
Source organism: Trichonephila clavipes (assembly GCA_019973935.1). Classification (NCBI taxonomy): domain Eukaryota; kingdom Metazoa; phylum Arthropoda; class Arachnida; order Araneae; family Nephilidae; genus Trichonephila; species Trichonephila clavipes. The sequence goes on from BMAU01020627.1 coordinate 20,719, forward strand.
GCAAAATATTGTGCAATCCGTTTAGCAACGTGTTTTGCATGTTTCAAAATTATACGATCCCCCCCACATTAATTTAGTTAAAATACAAATTTCGAATTTTGGATAAATTTTTGAAGAAAAAATGCACTCTCGGTTAATACACAGATTTTCCCGTTATATTTAGAAATATTTGGTCATTTTGAAAAAGAGTATAAGAAGAGAGAGTGCTGATTTTTTGTGAAGGAAAGGGAAAATTTATAAAAGTAGAGAAAGACCGTGCCACATGCGGCTAGTGTATTATTAAAAGAAGTAGATTTCTTTTGAATTAATGGCTTGATTTGAAAATACCATTGTAAATTTTAATTGCACGACTTTACCAACAATTTGATTTGTTACTTTAATTCTAATTAACTTTATTTTCACTTGCTGTTGAAAAATGTATATAAACATCACAATTTTTTAAAACCAATACGTTTGAAGCTTTTGTCTTCAGGTGTGGAAAATAATACATGTAGTGGGCTTAAAATGAGAGAATTTTAACGTCGCACACTGTTCAGCTAAACGAGGGCTTTTGGCGACGGGTCTCGTAATTTTGAACTATGGACGAGTGCGGCACCCCCTGTCTTCTAACTACCACACCAACGGGAGGACGTTTGAGCTGTCAACGAATTTAACGTGCATCGCTCCCCTAAACGGCGGGTCTTTAATGGTTCTGGGCTCGAATTTGTGACATACCATCCAGGATCCGATACTTATATCTTTTGTTATTAAAATGTTAAAAAAATTAATAAAATATAAACTAAACACAGATGCGCAACAGCTCATGATGGCCAAGGCCTACTGTGCCCAACTCAGTTTTCATGACCTTGGGTGCTTAGGTGCATTTGCAAATGTTCCGGTCAGGTGGTCAGTCTGACGCGAAATCCTTAGTGTTTAGTTCTCAGGCAAGCTTGGTACTCCTTTATCTACCCACTGAAGCGATGAAAGCCTGAGTCGACCTCACCCAGCTCGTTATTTTTAATAAAATATAAAAATATATATAAAATATCTGTAGTGTTATACAAAAGTTTTATATAGTAGTAAAGTACATGTGGTATACAATAATGAATAAAAAAGATAAGAGAGAAAAACTTTAAGGAATCATGATATTTATTCAACACTATTCTTATAAAAAATTTCTACAGTTCTTTATTTTATACTGTAACTCCCCGTTGTTTAGACTCTTCCCATATTTACAGTAGAGAGACTGTCGCTCCCTGTGGCGGACAGAACAATCTTCAGTAATGGCCAAGTTTCGGAATTGTAAGGATGTACGAGCATGCGCTCCGATCCCTTTCAATTCTATACTATTAGTTCTCTAGTTATGTATGTAATTATTTGTTTTGTCTAATAAATGTGTTTAATTAACTAGTGGACTTTGTAAAGAACCTCTCCCCGCGTGTCCCTTTTTTACCTTGTGTCACACCCCCTCATAATTTGGCGCCCACCGCGTCATAATCTGACGCCCAACGTGTAATTAGTTACAAGAAGCTTGGCCGTTGCTCGGTATTAATTTTCAAGTTAACAACTCGAATGTTGTTATTCTCCTGTTATATGGTTTTATTACTCACTTCTCACCCGTAGAATGAGCAAGTAATAAATCTTTGGATTAATCTTCAACTGAAGTGCAAGTAAAAGTTTTTTATCTTGAATTTTCTTTAAAGTATTATACCTTATGACACTAGTTCCATTATTGCATGCTCAAATACAAAAATTGGATTTTTAATATCCTAAAGAATAGTTGAATTCTTTAAGTATTGATCTCATTATTCAGTATTGGAAAACATTTCTGTACATTCCTGTGCTAATTATATAAACTGTTCTCATTGACTTAAGAAATCTTTTTCTTATTTTAAGAAATGTCATTTGCTAAACAGTAGTATAATATACAGTTAAAATTATATTCCATGTTCTTAAAATATATGCTGTGTTGTTTTAAATTAATGCGTATAACGTTGTTTACTTAAAAGCTTAAGTGAAAACACAAAATAAAATAGATATGTATTCTTTTCTTAAGTGATTGCAATCTTTGTTCGAAAGATTAATGCTATAAAACTTCTTTTGTTTTGTTATATGCTATTTTTAATAAAATGTTCATTTATATGTATAACTTGTTTAAAGATTTCCTTCAGTTACATAATATATTTAGTGGTTTAAAAGAAAAAAAGAATATTTATCCATTTCCTTATCTGTTCTAGTATTAATTGTAAACTATGATTCATTTTCGAAATTGTTGAGATACACTCATGTCCATAAATTAAGGATAATTCAGAATCACACAGAAATTGAACTCTAAAATAAAAATTTCACCTGTAGAATTATCACACACATCTTGAAGAAGAATATGCAAATTACAGGAAACCAACAGATGGCGCGGATAGTACGTCACAATGACAAGAGTGAAAGAGAGGGGTATATAAGGAATGGTGGCAAAGAAATAAAATTGTTCACAAGCGCTTTAAAAGCCTTTCAGTGCAATAACCGCATAGTTAGCCCCCGGGGCAGCCAATCGGAGTCAATGTTCACTGTACCCTGCATCCAATCAGAGAGCAACCTCTCAGCCAAGCCAAAAAACTCATAAAACTCACCACCCAGATGAAGAACATAAGCCACGCCTCCCGGATTCCATCGCTCAACCAATCACCAACATGCCACTCAGCAGAATGGAAAAAACCACTTTTGCCAAGCCCAGCATCATAGACTCTCACGATATGAGATTGAGGACTGTTTACAGTGCGGATGCCCAAAAGAAAACGCCTATTCAACCGCATAGTTATGGCACAAAGAAAGCATTTGGATGATTTTTTACGTGGTAGAATTATTGGACGACTGGAATGTGGACGTACCCAGCTGGAAGTATCCGAGGAACTTGGAATCGCCCAGAGTGTCATCTCCAGGCTTTGGCAACGATTCCAAGATGATGGTAATGTGAGTAGATGTTACAGCACAGGTCACCCCCCAAGTTACAACGCCGAATGAGGACCGGTATATTTGGCAGTTACTGCCAAAAGAAACAGACGGAGCACAGCATCAGACCTGTCTCGTCAGCTCTCTTCAGCTACCGTTACGACAGTTTCAAGGCAGACCGAGTACAGACGCTTAGGGCACATTGGTCTATATGCTCGTAGGCCTGTCAGATGTGTTCCACTTACCGCAACTCACTGTCGCCTGTGATTAACCTGGAGTAGAGAACATGCATTGTGGACACCGCTACAGTGGTCTTATGTGATGTTTTCCGACGAGTCCAGGTTTAGTTTGCAGTCTGATTCTCGCCGGACTTTAATATGGAGAGCGCCAGGTACCCGTTACCACCAAGAGAACACCATTGGACGACACCATTACTGTGGTGCAGGATGGCTCGTTTAGGGAGGAATTATTCTTGGTTCCAAAACTGACCTGCATGTTCAGAGTGTAACGATGACAGACCACATCTATCGGGATGTCATTCTGGAACAACATGTACGTTTGTTTAGGGGTACTATGGGTGCTGAATTTCTGTTTATGGATGACAACGCCCGTCCTCACCAAGTAAACATTGTAGACGAATGCCTTCAATCGGAGGATATCACCCATATGGATTGGACAGCATACTCACCGGACTTGAATCCAATACAGCATGTGTGGGATATGCTTGGCCGACGAATTGCAGCCCGTCAACCCCCTCCCACCTGTCTACCGGAACTCGGGAGGACATTGCTTGATGAGTGGTGTAATATTCCCCAAGATCAGATTGATAATTTGACACTCAGCATGCCTAGGCGTTGTAAGATATGTATTGCATCGTTCGGGAGACATACTCCGTATTAAGCATCATACTAACCATGTTATACTCTTTTTTTGTAAATTGGTTCTTTTTTTGAAATTTGCTCCAGGGAGTAAAAATCGCAATTTTTATTAATTATGTCAAACATATAGCATCTTTTTTGCTCTTTACCTTTTGTTTAATAAATAGACTTTACAAATAAGTCAAATTTGTTTTGCTTCTGTCTCTTTCTTTGCCTGAACTTCATTATTCTTAATTTATGAACATGAGTATATTTTACGCTGCGTAAGCGAAAATAAATCAAATAGGGAGAAATAGACAGTTCATTACTTGTTTATTACTCTGAGTTCTAATGACTTTTCTTTTTGAATACTAATAAGAAATTTTGTTTCGTCTAAGTAGAACTTTTATTTATGAGTATATGATTCTTTTTACTTGTGGTATGATATATTTCAAATGTGTTTTCAGATCATTTTGATGATTTTTTAACTATAAATTTGATAGTAATTTTACTTTGATTGTGTATTGAAAGTGAAAACGAAAATATTTTTTTTATTTTTGTGATTCATGAAATTTTTTTTTTTCAAATTGCATATTGTAAGAAATTGAGATATTACTTTTATGTGGTATAATACTGTATTATTATTTCATTAATAACATTTTGTTAAATTTAATTTAAAGTTCAAAGAATATAAATTTGTAATTAATTTGAAGTGACATTTCACGATGGCCTATTTAGCAAAAGGTCGCAGGCAGAACCTCCTTGAATTGGCGGAAACGCTAGACATATCAATACCAGACAATTTCAAATTTCTTGACATAAAAGACGCAATCTTAACAAGTGAAGGGTATGATGTAGATTTTACTAAAGAATGTTTAAATCGTATTATTAGTGATAGAAAGGAGCTCGAATTGCGAGCTGAAAGAGATAAGGAAAACCAACGAATATTTGAACTGCAAAAACTTCAAATTACAACTGATACTTCTACAACTACAGACTCCAATATGCCAAAGTTAGAATTCCATAAGCTATTACCGATTTTTGATCTAAAGACAGCTGATGTAACAATTTTTCTAGACCTCTTCGAAAGGCAGTTAACATTTTTAAAAGTACCAGTTCCTCAGTGGGTGGTGTACCTTGTTGGTCTTTTACCGACTGAATTTTCAAATTAAATCGCAAAAGGATCTGTTGTTGATGCTCAAGACTATTATAAAGTCAAACAAATTTTACTAAAACGCTTTAAATTAAGTGCAGAGAAATTTCGGCAGATGTTTTCCCGGCACGCCAAAGATCCTGTAAAAACCTGGCGTGACTTCTATTTTGATTTGCAAACATATTTTGATGGGTGGCTCAAAGAATCAAAAGTTACCACGCTTGAAGAATTGAAAAATTTGATTGTGGCAAACCAAATTAAAAAGAAAGCCCCTTAAGATTACAAAGATCACTTTTTGGACCAATGGTGTAATTGGAATAATCCTCTACAACTTGTGGACAAGCTGGATTCGTATGAAGAAGTTAGAAACATGCGAAATAAAAATAACAAAAGCTTTAGTTGGAAACAAAAAGAAATGAAGTCCAACCCTTGGAGAAGTAACTACACACAAAATCCTAAGTTGTTGTCACATGAACATTCTCTGTCAGGTTTCCCCAGTCAAAGTAGGCGGGAAACCGGGGTTCCCAGTAGCAGTAGGCGGAATCCTACTTCAAATGACAGAATACCTGAGAAGAGAATTTTGGATACAAAAGAAGACAGAACTCCTGTATCTTGTTATGGATGTGGTGCTCCCGGAATCATTCGATCAAGATGCCACACTTGCAACCCAGTTCGACAAAAAGATACCTTGTCATCAAGTTTGAATCAGTCAAACTTTTATAGTTTCTCCAGTGAAAATAATCTCATTAGTATAATTCAAATTTCCATTTGTAATACAGAAGCAGCAGTTTGTGCTGATACTGGTTCTACACATTCAGTGGCTGGTGAAAAATTATATCATTTACTTAAACAAAAAGGATTGAATTCTGAAGAAAAAACTATGCAGATGACTCTAGCTGATGGTCGTACTCAAACCTCTGAAATACTGACAACTTCTGTAGACATTGGTATCCAAGTAAAAGTCATTGCCACAGAGCTAATAATTTTGAAAAATGCTAAAGGCAACAGAACACTTCTAGGTATAGACTTTTTAAGGGATCGTCTTAGATCTCCAAAGAAAACAGTGGTATTTCACGGAAACATCCCACAGAAAATACAATTTTGTGAAAGTGCCTCCTAACATCAATGCTCTTCTCACTGTTGATACTGAACCACATCCTTGTCAACTTCGGGAAAATGAAGGTACTCACCTTTCACTTACACAGCGGAAAGAAATCAATTCACTGTAGGAAAAATATGAAGAATGCTTTCAACCAGGGGGAGAGCCTACTCCAATTATTGAACATCGTATAAATACTAGAGACCATCTCCCAGTAGCAGTGCTACCTTATAGGATGAATCCTTCCAAGAAAGAAATATTAAAACGAGAAATCGATAGACTTCTCGCGGAAGGCATAATAGAAGAATGTGAATCTCCTTATGCTTCTCCAGTCGTACTTATACCAAAACCAAATGGAACATTTCGCCTCTGTATTGATTACAGAAAGTTAAATGAAATAGCAGTTGCAGATACATATCCACTGCCCAGAATGGATGACTTGCTACATCAAGCAAAACTTACTCCTTTCATGTCTACATTAGATCTGAGAGCAGGATATCATCAAGTTAAAGTGCATGTTGAAGATCAAGACAAAACAGCATTTGTATGTCCTTTTGGCACTTACCGTTACTTACGGATGCCATATGGTTTGCGCAACGCACCTGCTACGTTTCAAAGACTGATGAACCGTTTTTGTAATGGTCTGGAAGACATTCTAGCATTACCTTATCTAGACGATATAATTGTTTTGTCAGAAACTTTTGAAAAACACATGTTTGATCTTAAAGCTATTTTTGAAAGACTCTTACTTTTCAAACTTAAAGCAAATAGAGAAAATGCCATTTTGCCTCTTCTCGAGTTAAATATCTTGGATTTTGGATTACACAAAAAGGAATAGAAGTTGATCCAGAAAAAGTAGCCTCTATACTGGATATTCCACCTCCTAAAAATGTCAAAGAAGTACAATCTTTCCTGCGAACTTGTTCTTGGTTTCGACGATATATTCAAGATTTTGCAAAGATTTCACGTCCACTAAGTTATCTTACAAAGAAGAAAGTCCAGTGGCAATAGGGATTTGATCAACAAAATGCATTTCAAACCCTTAAAAACTGTCTTACAACACCTCCTGTGTTAAAACAAGCAGATGGTACTCAGCCATATATTATTCGAACAGACGCAAGCAATTATGCCCTTGGAGCAGTTTTACTTCAAGGAGAAGGATCTGATGAACATCCTATCGAATACGCTAGTCGACTGCTAACTCCAGCAGAACGCAACTATTCCACCACAGAGAGGGAAGCACTTGCTGTGGTATGGGCTTTGAAGAAATTTCGTGGTTATATTGAAGGAACGGAAATAACCGTGGCATCCGACCACCAACCTCTGAAATGGCTTCTAAGCTTCAAGTCTCCAACCGGACGACTTGCAAGACGGGCGCTTGAAATCCAGTCTTTCAACCTGAAAGTACAGTATATTTCTCGTAAAGCAAATGTCGTTGTAGATATGTTATCCCGCCCAGTTACTCAAGAAGAAGAATCCTTTTGCGAAGCCAATAATATCACGATAGCTGATATGCCAACACGAAGTTGTAAGGACATGCGCAAAAGGCGCAGCTTAAAGATAATTTTTAAAAAAAATCGACAGTTTCAAATCCCCTCTGAAAACTGAAGAATATGCAAATTGGACAGAACGTGGATTTTTGATGAATCAAGATGTTTTATATCTTTATGTTCCTGATGCGGATTCCGCAGAAGCTCAGTTAGTCATTCCAAATGCTGAACGTGAATTGATAATGCAAAGACATTATAATGATCCGATGGTTGGACATTATGGAGAAGATGGAACATTCCAGAAAATCGCAAAACGATATTATTGGACAGGCATGAAAAAGTACATATCCGATTACATTAAGAAATGTCCAGAATGTGCTCGTTTTAAGGCTACAAACCAAAAGCCTGCTGGTTTGCTTAGAACTTCAGTCTACTCACAGAGATTTGAAGTCATTGCTATTGATTCATTTGGACCATTGCCTCAAACTGACTCAGGTAAACAATGGATATTTATTGTTGAGGATTGTGCCACAAAGTGGGTTGAGTTATTTGCCCTTTCTCAAGCCAGTGCTCGTCAATGCGCTACAACTCTCATAGAAGAAGTTTTCATGCGTCATGGCATACCGAGACGAATTATCAGTGACAACGGAACACAGTTTGTCAGTGCTGTTCTACAACAGATTTTTTACGTTAAATATAAGTCACCAATTTTGCTTTCAATAATTTCTGTAAATTTGTTTTAATACTTTTTTTTAATTGTTTATTTCCCTTGAATGTGTGTTTAATACTTGCTTCTGTAAGCCCCGTGTAATACTTTGTGGTGCACGGGGATTTTATAATTGTTTTCAATAAAAAAAATATAAGTCAATACCATTTTATTCGCCTCAATCTAATCCAGTAGAGAGAAAAAAACAGACATTAAGCCCCGCCTTGCAATACTTGTCGGAGAAGATCATTCTAATTGGCATTCCAAACTCCCAGTCATTGGTTTCGCCATGAACACAACTGTCTGTGACACTACAGGCCACACTCCTGCTTACCTACTTTTCGGAAGAGAGCTACGAACTATAGACGATGTGGTGCAAGATTTCAAAAGCGTTTTTCACAATGATAATTTTGTTGCCGAAATAACACCTTATTTAAAACGATTCGCAACTATTACCGCATACATACGAGAAAGAATAGAAACAAAACAAGATCAGCGAAATAAGCAATATGATAAAAATTATCGTCCAGTCTATTATTCTCCTGGAGATAAAGTATGGGTAACTTTACATCCCATCAGTAATGCAAAAAACAAGAAAACTTCCAAGTTCATGCCAAAGCGTGACGGTGCATATTTAATTCTCACACAAAAATCACCCACTTCTTATGTTATCGCAAGTCTTACCAATCCATCTGAACAGATAGCTACTTACCATACTTCTGCTTTAACACCTTTTAAAGACATGGACACTTCTCCTGTAGCTCCACTTCGAAAAAGAGGCCGACCACGTAAAGTTACGTCCACATCAACACGAAATACACATGTTCCAAGCCCGTCAACTGCTTCAACAGCCATTTCCAGCAGAACCATCCAATCCCTCAACGAAAGCTACTACTACAACAGCTAATTCTTCTGATTCTGTCCCCTCGCCGGGACGTCGTCGGATCCATGGGGGGAGATTGTAACCCCCCGTTGTTTAGACTCTTCCCATATTAACAGTAGAGAGACTGTCGCTCCCTCTGGCAGACAGAACAATCTTCAGTAATGGCCAAGTTTCGGAACTGTAAGGATGTACGAGCATGCGCTCCGATCCCTTTCAATCCTATGCTAACTATTAGTTCTCTAGTTATGTAATTAAATGTTTGTTTTGTCTAATAAATGTGTTTAATTAACTAGTGGACTTTGTAAAGAACCCCTTCCCCGCGTGTCCCTTTTTTACCTTGGGTCACATCCCTCATAATTTGGCGCCCGCCGCGTCATAATACTTAAATAAAATAATAAATTATGAAAAAAAAAAACCTATCAGAGAATTGAAAATCGTATTTAAAAATAATATAAAGAAACAGTCTTTTTTTTTTTTTTTTGAATGTATCATATGCATATAAAGTTTTTATATATTAATATCTTTATAACTGCATTAAATATATTCTTCGAAGATTACTTCAAATTATCTAATGTAAAATAAGCCCGAAACATATGTTGAAAATTCGAATTGCTTTTTCTTTTAGGAGAATCGTACAGAGTCACTTCTCTCATTGTTTGTAGTACGCGCTCTATTTGCCAAACTTCGCACAGTTTGAAATGTATTTAACTTCCGAAAGGGTTCATGATTTCATAAATTCTCCAATACCCAGTGTTTGTAAAAATCAAAACATTTTACTTTTAGACTTAAGGAGGTCCGGCACGTCCATAGGAGCCCATGTTAAATTACGCATGTTTATGTGCCTTTTTCTCAGAAACTACTAGCTTCTCATGGATAAAATTTTTACAGTTGGTTATGTGCACTGACTGTAACACTTTACGAAAGATTTTGTCTTTTTGTTAAAAATTAAATTAATTGTGAATTTCTAAAAAAAATTCCCAATTTGTTCCCTAAAATTCAGTTTAAAAAAGTCATATCTAAAAAAGTGTGCTAGATATATCTAATTACATCCATTAAAATGTGTAAAAATATATTGAAAATCTGCTCACTGAAAATTTTAGAATTATATGATGAGTAGTTTTTGAGAATAAGGTACATATAAAGTGAAAAATATTACATTTTGAAATTTATTTTTTGAGCATTTACTTTGTTTAGTACTTTCCAGAAGCATATGAAGTATTATTTTTTTCTCTCTGCACATACAAAAGCCTCTTATAGTTTTCTTTTTTTTTTTCTTTATTTTTAAAAATTTTGCCTTTTTGGGGGGTTTCAAGATGCTTTCATTGTGCTACTCGATTCCTACATGAATCTAATTTTTTGAAGCATGACACAGAGTTATAACCTGGTTCAATACCACATATATTTCACAGTGTTTCAAGATCATTGATTTTGCTACATGACTCATATTGAGCTGTGCAATAGCCATGTTTACTCCTAATTTTAGAGTCTTTATTTATGCAAATGTAGATCTCGAATCAGTGATCCCATGGTGTTATTGATTGACTCATTTAGGTTTTGAGTCTTTCAATGTAAACATTTTTTTAATAACAAAAGGTCACCTAGATCTCTAAAAATGGGCTTCATTTAATTTATTAAGGTCTATGGTATGTGGGCATGTGTTTATGATCATAGTGCCTTTCTCTACTTTTAGCTTCTGCCTTTTGAAACTTGCACCAGGCATTTATATCCGCAGGACACAGTCCGTGTTGAGGGCTCTCGTTTGAAGACAGAAGATGAAAATAACAGCCCAAACAGCAGTTTTCATATTGTGTACATGATTGATGTTATTTCTAATAGTTATACCGTAATATCTTTGAAATTTTGATATTAAAAAGTCGGTGAGTCGGTAACGACCGCTTAGGCTTTTTCCATTCCTTAACTTCCTTTTCTCTGTTTCACTTTTAAGATCCAAAAGATATGTACCCATACACTTTTGGATAAGTCTAATACACTCCAATTTTTCCACTTGAACATCATATGGATTAACGTTCATCAGAAACTTATGAAAGGGGAAACACAGGTGCCCTAACAGAGCTCATTTGATGCGCGTCAAGGAATAGCTTCATTTAAAAAATTTCTTTTTTTATATCATACTAGCTGGTATACCCGTTCTTCGCACGGGTGAATTGAAAAATTAAGCAATACAGACTGAAGAATAAAGGAGTTTTTAATGAGTTAATTTTACGGGAATTGTAAATTATAAACAAAAAAAAAAGCTTTTTGCATATCTCAGCTGAATAAAAAAACTATGTTTGCTAAATTTTAAGTTTGTAGATATAACAGCTGATAAAAAAGATTTATTTTTAATTTATAACGCCCTGTAACTCTCTTGTAGGTCGATTTTTGAAAACACCTTCCTTCTGCTTAGCAAAAATAACACATTGTTACAAATTTTGTACCACAAAATTAGAAAAATCAGAATTTATCTCTAACGCTTTCTGCGGAATAAAATCCGTGATTTTTTTAACTATGAGCATATCCAACTCCCTTTCGAAAGATTTATTTTGATTAGAAATCGCCACTTTAACACACCCATTGACAACCATAGAGGCATCATTTAAATACGAGATTAATGTATTTATATTCTTTCGGTCTTGAGTCGTAATTTATTTCTGCTTATTTGAAATTAGACATGTTTCACTTCCTGAGTCTAACTAGGCCCTAAATGTCTGCCATTCTGAATATTTATCTTTCACAAGAATTAAAGCAGTACTCAAAAAGCATTTGTTTTTAAAATATGCCGTTGCCACGATTTGTGTTTTGTCTACTTTCGGAACGAAAGATTCAGCATTTACCCTCAAGGCGAATTGTAGTTCATCCTGGTTAACCTCTGTCGTCGTCTCCAGGGGGAAGAAAGAATTATTTTTCATTTCTCTGGGATAATGTAATAATTTATTAAGCGGTTTCGAGCAGAAACAATTTTTTGATCGACATCTCTAACGCTGCATTGAGGTGAAAAACATTTAAAACAAAGTCTATTATTTTTAACAAAATCTACTCTTTCGTATACAGAAAACATTTTAAATTGTGGACCCAAATTGTAAAGCATGAACTTCATTATTTTTACACAATACACATTTATAAGTTTTTAACTCGGATAAAAATACATTCGATGCATCTCGCGGTATTTTAGCATTAAATTTGTTTTGTTTATTATAACTAAAACGCTTGGCATTTTCACAAAAGAGCTTCGAAAACATCTCATTTTTAATTTTGCCTCTCTCTCTTTCGATGACAAATATATCTCGCACTCACGCCCTAACTCATGTAGTTTAAAATATTTCTCTCCCTGTTTTATGCTCATGTGAGACATTAATTCTCTATAGAGTGTGTTCATTATTTTATACGATACAATTAACTCACACAATGATTTAAAATCATTCACATTGCGCAGCTGACAATAATACTCAAATGTCGCGCATAATCGTGATGCAAATTGTACATAACTCTCTGAACTTATTTTTTGCGCTTTCTGAAATCTATTATAGCATTTTTGCGGTGTGGGGAAAATTCTTTTAATACTACATCTTTAAGCTTACTATAATTATATTTAATTCTTCTTCGGAAACATGAACTAGTAAATTATTAACTCTTTCACCTAGAATATTTAAAATAATTTTGCCTTTAAATTGTTCGGGAACCTCTTTTACTTTGAATGCTTTTTCGAGAGACTGGAAAAATAAATTATATATCATTCTCCACTCTTGAAGGTACGGGTATTGTTAAAGTTTTCACGGACTTTAAAAGTCTCAACATTAATATTGGAGGCAGTATCAAAAACACTCTGATTTCGAATATCGGAATTTTGAGGTAAATTCTTCTGGATATTTGCAAGCTCTAATTGTTTTTGCAATTGCGCTAATTTAATTCGTTCAAATTCTAATTTAGTTTCACTATCCAATCTCTTATTTTTAATTTCCGCCAAAGCATAATCGATTGCAGATTGAACTAACTCTTTTTCATTTTTGTAAACGTCACTATTTACAATTAAACTTTTTAAGCCAGCGATTTTTGCTCCTTCTGATACAGTTAAATTTAACTCCTCTGCAACGATTTTTAGCTCGTCTTTCTTTGATTTATTTTAAGACATATTTATGAATTAAGGCCACTAATAGAAGGATCAATTAATTGCACCTACCTCCTCAGATCTCTGTTTCACGCCGCTCGCTAACGTTTCGGTTTCGCAATCGGTCTCTATTCACACTTTGGCCATCACTTCTTTTCTCTGTGAATTTTGATAATCCAACGGTTTCACAAATACACATATCCATAAGATCGCTTAACTTTGGCTCGTACTGACCATGTTTTGGCTCAACACAATAAACAACACTAGTAGTGGATTGTGATCTCTTTTAATTTCTCTACTCCGTACACTACATCTCGGAGTTATTGTTACACACACACTGAAGTTTATTTTACAAACAGCTAGAGGGCGCTGTTCATTAATAGAACTAACAGTTGCTAAAATTGATTTTTCACACAACCACGAATCTTCTCTTATATTGAGATCGTGAACATCATCATAAATACTATGTATTAAAGTTTCAGTGTCCGCCACAACCTGACAAAGACCGGTCGGTAGTTCTATATCATGAGTACTACTCACTCTTTTGGACACTTTCCCTCTCCAACATCAAGAAGAATTTTACTAAATTCTGAATCGGCTGAATGTGCTCTCATGTTTTCTTTTAAATGGAGATTTTTACAATATATCCAAAGTACAGAACGTTTTAAACAGGCGTGGATTTCATCCGCTCGCGTACCCTTAGTCACAACTGGTAATATTTGTCTAAAATCTCCAGCGAATAGAAATGTTGCTCCACTAAATAATATAGTATTACCTCTTATGTATTGCATTGTTCTGTGTTTACGGCTTCTATTGAAATTTTGTTTGCCATAGTGCATTCGTCCCACACAACAAAGACACAATCTTGTAATACTTTAGCTTTGTCACTATTTTTCGTTACACTGCAGACTGGATTTTCCATACGCTCTGATTCTAGTGGAATTTCAAACATGGAATGTGCCGTTTTTCCCCCATGAAGTAAAGTTGCAGCTATTCCCGAAGATGCGACTGCTATGGCAATCTTTTTTTCTGAACGTATTTTGGCCAGTAAAAGATTTATCAAAAAAGTCTTGCCAGTACCACATGGAGCGTCTAAAAAATATACACCACCAGCGTTAGCATTCACACTGTCAGTGAGGAGTCGGTAAACTTGATTTTGTTCTTTGTTTAATCTTGGTTCATTCTGATTTATGATATGTTGAAGCTCAACAGGGTCAAAATTTGTGTGTTTGAAATATTCTCTATTCAAATTCTCAACAATTCCATCGATCGCTTGTGGAGATGGTAAACCATAATGAGGGAGAGTATTACCGCCTATGGAAAGAAGAACGTCTTGTAACGCAAACAGAACACGATTACTAAAGTTTTCTAATTGAGCATTTATGTCTGCGTCTGGGTAATGCCGTTGGAAGTCTCTTATATAATCTTCCGTAAAATGATCCTTAAACTTGCTCCACAACTCTGAGGGATTAGACACATTACAAAAAACCAATATAATGGCAAATAGCTCTCGTAATTTAGATACACTGGTGCTTATACTGGCATCTGTTAATGTGTCGCACCAGGGATTATCGCCTTCTAGTAAACCAAGTGCAAGGCATGCTGCTTGATAAGTAGGACATAAAATACCATTAACGCTTTTGAGACTTTCGAAAGAAGTTGGTCCCTTGACAACATTTAATAACATCCTTAGATGATAGCACTCCCGATTATTAGTATGAATTGTATAAATTCTCCCAAGAGTATGCTCGTGAAATATTCTGGGATGACCCTCCACGGGAGTACCTCGGCGTCGCCGTTGGAATGTCCCATTTTGTTTATTAAATGTGTAATAACCTGGTATTTCTTCATACAATAAAGAGGTAGAGAATTCGTCTCTATGGCATAATCAAAAAACGCCATCAATGTCGTATTTCTCGGATTTTCTACCACTGTACGGACATTGCTTGGATCAAAATAAATTCTCGGACCATTTTCTAAATGGATATCGAGATGTGTTACTGCGGGGAAGCGTTCGTGAATCGAAAATGATAACATGCGCCAGATTGCTTCGGAAGTGCTAATATGTCTTCCATTTTGATATGATGTAACTTCATCGTTAGCATTTTGTACACCAAATACCGCTAAGTCTGAACCTTTATTGACATACTTGCAAATATACTTTATTGATTTAATACTACTACAAAGTTCGACGTTGATATGTGATCTAAAAGTGCGCGACAGTACTGGCGAAAATGGAACAATCCAGCGATTGTCAATATCAATACAGTTTGTCCGTGATTGGATTGTCGTTCGTAAGTCACTGTTTTCAGGTGAACGACGACAGTAAAATTGATAAACACCCTCACCTGTAACAGTTTCTGTACTGAAAGGTTTAGGAAACCTTTTACTACAGATACCATTCTTCATACACGGAGATCGAGGATTGTAAGAGCCACATGGACCGTGTACCATGTGGGTTTTCACGACATCAAATAACTCTGGATCTACTTCTTGGTCTGGCAATTCTGCTCGAATAACATCATCAATTTGCTCATCTCTTATTTTCGTTTCTATCCATATCAAAATGTGGGCATGGGGCAAACCACGCTTTTGCCATTCTACACTATACATAAAACAGCGAACGCAACCAAAAATTTTCCCTTTCACCAAGAGATCTATCATTTTTTAAAAATTTTTGTTTAAAAACTCTTGCTACAACATCATGCCGATTAGAAGCCGACTGCCCTGTAGAAAGTTCGTTTGTAATTTCATCCCATTTAGGGTTGGTCGTGAACGTTATAAAAAGATCGGGACGTCCATATTTCCTAACATTACAAACCGCATCTTGTGTGCGTTGGTGCATATATCTAGGTCCTCCCGTAAACGATGAAGGTAGAATAACTAACTGGCCCAAGTCCTCTACATTCTCATTCCGATTGATTGCGTCTTGGAGGTGAATATAATTTTCAACTCGAAGCTTTTTTTTATTAGTTCGTATAAAAATGAGTATCCCTGTTTCAATTTTAGCGTATACGTCAACTAAGTATTGATTGAATAATTGTTTGTATTTATGCAAATGATTGTACTCATTCTCTCTAAGCGTTAATCGGTAACAATAGTACTGTAGTGCGGAAACTTTTTTTTAGGAAATTTGGTTGGCCTGTGATGGGTTCGACTTGATAGACCGCAAAGTTATATCCGTCTTCCCCATAAACAGACATCAGAGGATACTGTCGAGAATCATATGATCTATGAGTTTCGGAGATTCTCTGCAATTTGTTATCATATCTGTGAAGTACTATGCCTCGTTTATCACAATCTTGATTTACCAGTAGCACAGATACTTCGTTCGTTGTCGGTTCATTATGGCGACCTCTATGTTCTGCTGAAGGTCGTCGATCAGCATTTATAACTATTTTATAGTCATTTTGGTTTGAATTTGGTGGGAAAGATTGAAGAGCAGTTTTGAAATCACGAATGTAACTGTTTATTTCAATAAGCATACTTTGCATGTTTTCTACTAACATAGAGTTCAGATTTGGAAAACATCGTAATCTTGCGTCCCTTTGTAGTATATAATCGCTAATGAAATATAGTTGTAAAAATGCTTCTCTTGCATTATCTACTGGAAGAAGGGAACCAATTAAATGATACAACTGCCCCTGTATTTTAAACGTGGGCATATAATTTCCTTCGTGAACTTCTTTTGCCCCAAAAGAAGTCACTTGAAAGGCTGAATTATAACGTCTAATATTATTTAGGAAATGTTGAGATTGCTCATGTTCACCACATAACAAAGGCTTAAGTGGCTCATGTGGCTGCTGAAAAGAGTCCAAGCGCACTTTACCAGAAGAACAACAAATTCCTTTTGACTCATCTTTTCACCTCCTTAAAGCTTTACAATAGTTGCAACATACATTCATAGATCCTATCTCAAATGCATCAGAATAATTTATTTGAGAATTATAATTGAAACCACTGTTATATTTTTCTCGCCAAGCAATATTACGTCTATTACTTCTTCTTATTTGGTCATTATTCAGTCGTTGTCACCGGTTTTCTTCACTTTCAATATCCCGCAGAGCACTTGTCGTTTGCCTGGAAGTAAACAGACGCCTTTCTCGATCAAAATTCGTTTCTTCCTGACGAATGGCCCTCACACTTTCACGGAGCTGTGCTAAGCGCTCGATTCTTTGTCCTTGTGACTCATGATATCGATCACATTGTTCTGTAACACGGATGACATGTTGCTCTTGACTTTCAAATTCGCGTTGTTTTTGGTGATGACGACGATCACTATCCAATCTTTTCTCTCTAGAATAAGATAATTCTACGGTTTGCTAGTGTCATGAGGAAAATAGAAAGCCCGTGCAACGCCGGGCTAAGCGGTGAAAGGGGGAAGTCATTTTTTGAAAAAGAGCATTAGAAGTGCTGATTTTGTGAAGGAAAGAGAAAATTTATAAAAGTAGAGAAAGCCCGTGCAACGCCGAGCCATGCAGCTAGTTTTAATTTAAAAAAAATTCTTTTCTCCATGAAGATAAAAAAAGACGTAAAACTTACAAAATACTAACCAGCAAATCACAAACGATAAATTTACTCTCACATAAACTTGTTTTGGCTTGAAATGTCACAAATCTTTTAAATAACAACTAATATATGGTTTTTATTTTTAATTAATCCTTATATTGCTCATAGCTTTTTTTAGAATTAGTTTTTTTCTGTTCTTATGGTTATATCAACTCTGGTTGCGATAGCAACGAAAAAAATCGTTTGTTCTTACAGAATTAAAAGTGAGTCAGTAAGAATAAATTATTCTTTTTCGTTAAAAATGTGTCATCGCGTTTGATCCATGAAGAAATGCTTTTTAAATGTCTTTGAGTATTAAAAAAAAAGTAATAATAAATAATCCCTATCTTTGAATTGGATGTTGTTCATTATTTTATTGGTTTTATTTTTGTTTTCGCGGAACCCTATATATATATTTCTAAAATAAAAGTAAACTAAGTTACTCCTTGTAACAACAGCTATCTGCCAGTGAAAGTTTCGTCAAATTCGGTCTAGCTCAGTGTTTCTCAAACTGTGGGGTGCGCCCCCCTGGGGGGCACGATAACCTTACGAGAGAGGCGTGAGCATATCGAAAATAAAAGATTAAAAAAAATTAATTTACTGGAATGAATTAAAACAAAATACTTTCAGACATAATAAAAAATGCTCTTTTGCTCTGCTATAATTTATAGGCGCGATCTTAAGTCATGAAAAATAAAAACTTCTTCAATACCTAATTAGCTATCTTTGATCCTATAACCAAATGAAAAAATTTATTTGATTTGCTGTAATCCCATGATGAGAGATTTTTTTATTACGTTTTCTTTTTAAACCAAACATACTACTCTTTCAGAGAAAAGACAGATCCCAGAATCGAAAAAAATTAGGAACATAAAAAATTCATCACTGTGTGTCATTATTCTTGAAATACTGCACATTATAGCTGTAATCTGTTTGGCCTTCTAAGTTATTTGTACAGTTAGTTATGACCCCTCTCTTATGTAATTGTTTCTCATTTAGGGAAGTTGTAAGTAATGTATTTTTCTGTATGTTTCCATGCATAAGAGTTTTATGATATTTGGAAAACCGCGGAGAGCACTTTGAAGGATTACTTCACCAAGACTTATTTTTATGAGTATTCTCAAACATATAAAGCATAACGAAAACCGTTTTACACAATTTTTTTAGCAGTAGCAAACATATTATCATAATGAATACACTTTTTACTCGGAAGTGGTCACGCGGGACACACAGATCATGAAATCGTTAATTCTGGCAAAACTGTTTATTTGTTACCAAAGAAAAATTGAAAAGTCCTTGAAAGTAGGTAAGTAAACTTTCCCTTAATTAAATTATTCACTGGAATCACTATTTGTGTTGTGTGCAATAAAAATAATTATATAGAAAAAGGACTCCGTTTGACCGTATCGAGTGCGCGCCTGCTCCCGGGTTAAACCATGTTGAAGTCTTTTCGCTTTAAATATTAAAAATAATACAATTATTCTTCATCGGAATTTTATATTATTGTTAATAATTTAACATCAATTATAAATGCTAATTCTGTGAGGCTTAAAATTACAATTAGCTTAAAACTAATTATAATTTGAGCAATCATTTTACATTTTTGTAAACATTGTCGTGCACTTGGTTTTACTCTTCTTACAATTCAGCTATTATATCAATAATGTTTTATTTTCTTATAAATGAACTCGTGCAAATAGCGGGCACTTCAGCCGATTAACTTTTAATGTATCAGTGCTGCATAGAGTATTTTATAACTAATGAATTAATACTAAATTAAGAACAAGTTTAATAAGTATTAACGACTTCCATGGGCTTGTCTTGCAAAGCAAAGTTTTATAAGAAATGCTTATGATTAGAAATTGACCCTCTGAGTTCTTTTTCTATATTTAGCAGATATCTATATATTGTCTTCTAAGCACTCACTGCATTTTGCAATATGTACAATTTAAAAATTAGAGAAAGAAAAAATAACGTAATAATTATCCTATTACTTAATTTTTTTTTTTTTTTTTTTTGCTTAAAAGTAGTATACAAAATTTTATATATTTATGTTATTAATTTGTATGGTTTATAATTAAGATCGCGTATTGTAGCTTTAACATCAAAGTGCATTATTATTGCATTCAGTACATTATTAATGTATAAGGGGGGGGCGCGATAAAAATTGTGATTGAAAAGGGGGGCGCCAGTATTGAAAGTTTGAGAAGCACTGTTATAACCCCAATAAGTTTTGCATTGAGTTCTATTTTCTTTTTGTTATCCTAATATTATAATTGCAAAAGTTTGCATGTATGGATGTTTGTTACTCTTTCATGCAAAAAACAACTGAACGGATTTTAATGAAACTTTACAGTAATATAGCTTATACTATTATATAATTTTTCCTTGCTTATTGTAGTTTTGATTATATGATACCATGACTCAAGTTTTTAAGTCAAAAAATGATTTGTGAAGCTTTTTGTAAACAGAAGCTTAGATAATGTGGTATTTATGTCTTAGCATCACCACAGCAAAATTGGTGCCATCCGAATCACACCTTAATACTGATGCGACGCTGGTTTAAACTTAATTGATTAACCCAATCCATGTACCCAATTTCAATTACCCAGGTTCTACTAACGCTTCGCATCATAGCTTATGTTAAAAATTAAACACTAAATCCTCTAAAAACAGTAAAACAGTACACTAAATTAAAAGGCCGTTCTTTAAATAACTATTAATTTATTTTAACATAATTAATTTTGGGTTAATTTACAAATAGCTGCATAACAAAATTCTACTTAGCTTTTGAGAATGGGAGGATTGAAAGGAGTGAAAACATGTCTCCGCTCGAAGCCCGCGGAGTCCAGTTCAAGGCCTGGGTCTATGTTGAGTCTTTGGGTCCCAAGTGTGTATGTGTGAGAGAGTGAGTCTCGAAAATCGGGGTGCATCCCGTTTTTATTTGGCGCCTATTTGCTCCTAAATTCTAGAGCGGATTCTTTACCTCGTCCGCTTAATTTCTTTTGATTGGTCCGGAGTCGGCGCAAGATTACCTCACACGGTCAATGACAATTAAGCGCGGGGAAATCCTCCGACGCTTCCCAATTGTTTATGGGTCCATTGAACCTTGCGGGCGTGAGAACTATGCACCCCTAAGAGTTCGTTTACAGAGGTGGGGCAAGACAACACATTCCTTCCACAAAATTCCGTTTCCTGTACACAGGGCAAATGTAAAAACTGCAATTGTAACTTTGGGAACTGGCGACCTCCCACCATTGAACCTTGCAGGCGTGAGAACTATGCACCCCTAAGAGTTCGTTTAGAGAGGTGGGGCAAGGCAAAACATTCCTTCCACAAAATTCCGTTTCCTGTAAACAGGGCAAATGTAAAAACTGCAATTGTAACTTTGGGGACTGGCGACCTCCCACCATTGAACCTTGCGGGCGTGAGAACTATGCACCCCTAAGAGTTCGTTAAAAGAGGTGGGGCAAGACAACACATTCCTTCCACAAAATTCCGTTTCCTGTAAACAGGGCAAATGTAAAAACTGCAATTGTAACTTTGGGGACTGGCGACCTCCACCATTGAACCTTGCGGGCGTGAGAACTATGCACCCCTAAGAGTTCGTTTACAGAGGTGGGGCAAGACAACACATTCCTTCCACAAAGTTCCGTTTCCTGTAAACAGGGCAAATGTAAAAACTGCAATTGTAACTTTGGGGACTGGCGACCTCCCACCATTGAACCTTGCGGGCGTGAGAACTATGCACCCCTAAGAGTTCATTTACAGAGGTGGGGCAAGACAACACATTCCTTCCACAAAATTCCGTTTCCTGTAAACAGGGCAAATGTAAAAACTGCAATTGTAACTTTGGGGACTGGCGACCTCCCACCATTGAACCTTGCGAGCGTGAGAACTATGCACCCCTAAGAGTTCGTTTACAGAGGTGGGGCAAGACAACACATTCCTTCCACAAAATTCCGTTTCCTGTAAACAGGGCAAATGTAAAAACTGCAATTGTAACTTTGGGGACTGGCGACCTCCCATCAATACCAAAGCAGCAACGATTCTAACATATTTTATATAAAATCAGTCAGATTTTGGAGGAAAATGGCTCGATTCACGGGGCGTCAATTTGGCTGCGGTGACGATTATTTGTAAATACTGATAACAATTACTTGTTCTTTAACACGAATATCAGTGGATTATTTTAGACAATAAAATTCACTTCTTACTTGCTTTTATTCTTATGTTCAAAAATAATAATAATTTGTTACTAAAAATTTTATTGCTTTTCTTTGTTCAACGACAAATTCTAAGTCTTGTTTAGTGTAACAATAAAGTTGAAAATCCTAGCTAGCAATATGGCAAAAAGAGAATATAGTAATAAATAAATTCTTCTACGCACATTTTTTTTAATGATTTTACTATGCACTTTTGGTAATAACAAATTGATCCTTATATCAAAATAAATACTTTTATCACTTCTGGACCATAATAATAAATTTTAGATTGCATGTTTTTTTTGTTAATTGAAATCCGCCAAGAATGCTCCGGAGGAATTGATGTTAAAAATTCCGTTTGGGCTCTATTAGATTTAGACTTGAAATTTAGCACATAAATTTATTTTACGAAGTAGAGATCCATTTAAAGTTGCTTTTGTGGAAATTCACTTGATTTTTGGGTTAAGCGAGTGCAAAAAATCTTTCTACTTCTATATTTTAGATATTATATTAGAAATTCTCTCTCTCTTAATTCTGACCTTTTTATATCAAGAGGCGAGAGTTACAGCTATAATTATATTTTTTTCAATACAATCAAATTCTTAATGCTAGATATCAAAAATTTATGAATATTTTAACAGTATTTATTTATACAACATCGTGAAATACACAATGAAGCGGGTGAATAATGGCTAGTCAGCTATAATTTTGTACTATTTTGCAACTGATGAAACATTGAATTAGCCAATAAAAGAACAATAAGCTTTTCCAGACCAAATTGTCACGCTATTAGGTTGGAAGTAGGTAAAACGTAACGTTTAAGTGTACCGATATTCAGGCAATGATTTAATTTCAAGCTTTACTTACTTTGGGGCTTACTACCTTGATAGAAAAATCAGATAAATTGTAGCCCAAGCACAACCCTAGATTGATAATACAAAAAAAACCATGTAAAAAAATTCTTGTACATAAAAAAAAAATTTAACTTAAATCACAAAATATTGGCAATCTGTTAATCCCAATTAGTTTTAATTGTCATTTCTTTCAGTTACATTTTTCTACTTTTTTGTTACAATGGAATTTGACAATAGAGGAAAAGGGTACTTACGTATCGGTGTCACCTCAGCAAAATTTTTGATATCAAAACAATAGATTCTTACGTGTTTTATATAAAAAAGAAAAAAAATCAGTCAAATTTTTGTGAAAAAAAGTGCCACTTTGGCTGCAGTGATAAAAACCTGATGGAATTGAAGGAAATGTTGGTACTTGCGTTTTATCGCACCAATGTGAACATTCAAAATAACTCTCCAAGTTAGCAGCTTTGATCTTCGCTTGGAATAAACTTGTGTTTGCAAATGTAATTTATTAAAGTTAAAATTTTTTTAAGGGATTAATTTTTAAGCTAAAATTTCCAAATTTCACTCATCGGTAATTTCTTTTTTTTAAAGTACTGCATTAATGAATTCTTGAAAAAAGGGTTTTATTTCAGCAATAATCTGTTTTTCCATTAGTTTAATTTATCACTATATTCTCTTTTTGTTATACTGCTAGCTAGGATTTTCAACCTCATTGTTACAATAAGCAAGATTTAGAATTTGTCGTTGAACAAAGAAAAGGAATAAAGTTTTTTTTGTAACAGATTATTATTATTTTTGAACATAAGAATAAAAGCAGGTAAGAAGTGAATTTCATTGTCTAAAATAATCCACTGATATTTGTGTTAAAGAATAAGTAATTATTATCTGTACTTACGTATAATCGTCACCGCAGCCAAATGGTATCAAGGTGTGATTCGCATGGCACCAATTTTCCTGTGGTGACGCTAATACATAAGTACCACATTATCTAAGCTTCTGTTTACAAAAAGCTTCACAAATCATTTTTTGACTTAAAAATTTGAGTCACGGTATCATATAATTTAAACTACAATAAGCAAGAAAAAATTACAGTTTAGAAAATAAATAAACATAAAACTGTGTGACACTAAAATGGAAATTATAGTATTAATTTAATACAAAACAATTCATACCTTAAGACTACACAGTACCCTAAAAATTTCATTTTTACCGAATTTTTTTTTTTTTTTTTGCTTGTTTTGGTAGCCCATATCATTGAGATGCTTGCCACGAAATTTCAGGTCTGTTAGCAAATTAGTTTTTAATACATTTGAAGTTTTATGAGCTATGGTTTTGGTTTCGGTTTCCTTTTAAAGCATTTTTTCACACTTAAGTAGAATTAATTAAAAATATTTTAGAGCTTTTAGTTTGAAATGGTTATTAATTCCAATTTTCATTTTCATTACTAAAATCATTTCTGCTTGATTATGTTTTGAGTTTTTTGAGTTCTCATAATTAATTAATAAAGATTAATTTCATGGCCAATTTTTGCTTTAAAAATAATTTATATAACTTAAAAGCTTTATCATTAATTTTTTTTCTGTGGAGAAAATGCCATGGCAAATGCGTTCTGGGTTTCTGTGAGAAACAATATTTCGAAGAGATGGAATACTACTGAAAACGATGAATTTAAAAATCAGTCCTCAGCTGATTCTGCAATTCGACTTCTGAATACAAGTATTCTGAATTCAAATGCTGCAGATGTAACTGAATATTTCCTTGTTGTACCAAACTACATTATACTAAACATATTGTAGTACTATATTTTAGTATTTTAAAGTCGTACGACAAGAGCTAAAACTTCCTAAACTGCCCCAGTTTAAAACTGAAAAAAATTAAATTTTATGAGCAAACCTGACTATTTTTAGCTTCAGTTAGTATCATTATTATTTTGTACAAAAATGCTTCGTGTTTCAAAACTTTTGTGAAATATTAGGTTAAGATAAAGCTGAATAAACTGACATCTAAAAAAAGGCTATCAATATTATGCAAAAATATATTTTGAATTAAAAATATAATTTTCAGTCATATTTAATAAAAATAGTGTTTTAATGTAGAGCCTACATTGAAAAATAACATATTAAAAAATTAGAGTTTTACGGGCATTATAAGTTTTTGTTTTATGATTTTACAAACTTTAAATGCGTTTTTCTCAGACTTTTAATTTTGAAGGTATAAGTGTTTTCTAATCCCTAAGGCTTTTTTCCTGTTCAAGATAGAGCCATGAATTTTTTTGTATATACTCCCAAATATATGTTCTATAAAAGTTAGTATGGATTTAGGGCTGAGAACTCTAGTTATTTTTCTGAAAAATGCTAAAGTTGATATTTTAAAAATTTTCGTGTTTTTTCCAGGTTTTTCTAGAAAAATAATTATTAAAAATCAACAAGGGAATAGATATTCAAATCCATACCAATTATTGTTTGTAATAATCTAAGAATCATAAATAACTTAAAATTACTAAAAAAATTTAAAAATTGAGTATTTTATAAGAATTTGTAAAAACTTAAAAAATTCCTAATTTTTTAAAATTGTAAAATAATGGCTAGTCAAACTGACTTTTTGCTTACAGAATCAGCTTAATAATATAATCTAATGATAAAACATCAATTATTTTTACTGTAACTGTCTCCAAAAATTTTTTTTGAAAAAGGGTACCGTGTAGCCTTAAGACATGGGAAATCTAATGTTATCACATTTGTGTTGCAAATCCAAAAATGAAATTTAGAAAGAACATTTTTTTACAACAACTTTTTCGAAAAACGAATGTAATTCCACCACAAATAGTTAAAAAACTATAAATAAATATATTAACAATAAAATGTGCTAAAATACCCCCCAAAAAAAAAAACTGCTCTTATTAATTTTCGCAAAGTTGACTTGACACGTCTGATGACATATCTTCATTTAGCTGAAAAAACACTTAAAAATTGAATTTAAAAAAATCTAAAGTGAATCCCCCAAAAAAATGAACTCTTTGAGGTGTTCAGGATAATGACCGACAGCTTCTACATACCAAGTTTCAGACTTCAGGATTTTTTAGTTATACCGATACAGCTGAAACACACAAACTGTTTGTTTTATTAGTATACATATATAGACGATGTTGAATAAAAATACGTGTAATTCATTAATAATTTGGTGCATCGCAATTTAAATAGTTACATGATAAATTAATGTATGAGCGTTTGTTTTCTATTGATTACACAGTGAAAACTAACTTCCTGGGAAAGGCCCTAGGTACAGCAGTTGCTGGGCAAAAGAGAATCAAATCAGAGAAAAAAAAAAAAAATAATAGTCCAACAGTATTTATAGAAAGAAAAATCTTTCATTGTGTCCCTGTAGCATAATGAATAAAATTGAGCTTTTTTTGCAAACATAATATAATTTAAAGTGGGTAGAGCCATTGCAGAGCAGCGTACCCAAAATTTAAAAATAATTTTGAATGAGTGTTCATATTGCAATTTCGCTTCACAGAAAAGAATGATTTCACAAAAACATATATATGAATGCAAAAGAGAAAATTAACATGCTAAAAAGGTAAATAGAAATGAAGGAATGAAAATTTAAATAAAAATTATAAGAGAAAAGTAATAACAGTTGTATGTTTCTGTTATGGGAACTATGAGTGAAATAATTTGAAATAGATAAAAATTAAAAGAAAAACATATACCACCATTTCCCTAAAGTATTATCATAAATAACATATATTAGGAAGCCTTCAACTGGAGAAAAATAAAATTAGTACAAACTAAAATTTTAAAAAATAGATAAAATAAGCCTACATTGTAATAAAGCATTAAATTAATATTATACAACGAAAGGATGATATTCTGTCAAACATCTATATTGCATTTAATATAAAATTCAGATGTAATACAGAAAAATTAAGCCCTAATTTTGAAGGAAATTTTTAAGTATAAAAAATTTAAACATAAATAAAAATGAAGTAACCTAGAATATAGTAGAAATTATAACATTAATTAAATTACATCTTTCTTTTTTTTTGAAATTACGTAAGAGGATAAAATACGTTGAATGTAAAATTGGTTCGGAATAATCAAATGGATAAGCAAAACAAATGAGACTGTTGCCAAAACAACTAACTAAAAACCCAGTTGTTCAAAAAAAAAAAAAAAAAATGGAAAAATCACTTAAAAATTTAATTTTAAAAAATCTAAAGCGAATTTCGAAAAGAACTCTTCGTAGTGCACATCTTCAGAGCTTAGAATAATTATGTGCCAAGTTTCATACTTCTGGGTTGCTTAGTTTGGGCTGTAGAGGTGAAACACACACGCTTAATCTCTTCTTTATTAATATAGATTGCAAGATCAATTTACTTTTGTCCTTCCGCTCTACCACCGAATGCGCGGAAATTAATAAATAATACATATAGGCTCTATCATAGAGCGGTGCCGACGAAGTTTATTAAGAACAGTCGGTTGTGTGTTATTATATAATTTTATGACCTAAACTATTAAATTCCTTTTCAAGAAAATCAAGTTTTTAGTTTACAATATAAATATGTCTGATAAAAAATGTAAAAGTGGAACGGAGAAACGAAAATTATTGTTAAATCGAGAAAAAGAAAAAATTAAATGTGTCAAAATTTTGACTTTTTTTTTACAATGGAACAAATTTTTAACAAACGCCGATGCAATAGCAAGTGAAAGGGAAAGGAACTTAGCCAAAGAAAACTGAGAAACACAAGATAATATTAATGATGAAAATATGCAAGATAAAGATGACTAGTAGCCTTCCGAAAAAAATATTGTTCAATCAGAGGACATCAGTAATGCACCGATTTAAAAATGTAAAAAAAAAAATTAGGTTTGAGTTTGAGAAATACGTTGACGTGGGTTTGGAGCTAAAATCGATAAGTAATAATTTTATTGATTATATCCTTTCACATGAAATAAGTTATTTTCAATATAAAGACCCAAACAATATATATTCTGTTTCGGTAAGAGAATACAAAGAACCAAAGAGATCATTTTCGAATAACCATTTCATTAAAAAACTTTAAAATGACTAAGTGCTGGAAAAATCTTAGTTATGTTATTTAATTAGTATTGGTAGTGTTTTTTGTTTAACGTGAGTAGGTAGAAAAAGCCGATTCTGCTGTAAAGGCGGTGCAGGCGGTTGCAGGCGGTTGTAGGCGGTTGCAGGCGGTTGCAGGCGGTTGCAGGCGGTTGCAGGCGGTTGTAGGCGGTTGCAGGCGGTTGTAGGCGGTTGCAGGCGGTTGTAGGCGGTTGCAGGCGGTTGTAGGCGTTGTAGGCGGTTGCAGGCGGTTGTAGGCGTTGTAGGCGGTTGCAGGCGGTTGTAGGCGGTCGACGGCAGTGCAGAGTTGAGTTATTTCGTTCCTACTGACGAGTTGAGTTGTTTCGTTCCTACTGGTAAGTTGAGTTGTTTCGTTCCTGCTGCCGAGTTGAGTTGTTCGTTCCTGCTGCTGAGTTGAGTTGTTTTCTCCTGTTTAGTTGTTTCGTTCCTGCTGCTGAGTTGAGTTGTTTTCTCCTGTTGAGTTGTTTCGTTCATGTTGCCAAGTTGAGTTGTTTTTCTCCTGCATTGGCTTTGATTTTCGAGCTGAGGGGGCGAGTTGAATTGTTTTTTTTCTACAGCTAAGTTGAGTTGTTTTTAAAAAATGTGCACAAAAAATGGAAGTATGGGAATGTTAAACGTGCTCGTGTCGCCACCTATTGATTAAAATATACACTAATTATAGATTTTAAAATGATGGAAGTAAATAACGCTCAAATAAAAAATAAATAAATCCAGATTCAAACTCACGGCCTCAGATCAAAATGTCTCCACAGGACAATAGTTTTTCAGTTACGCTAACCATTATCCTATGAAGGCATACAGACCTGAAGAAAACTTATGTTTATAATCTCATGAATTTAATTTTGCAGGCGAAGCAGACGGCGACATGTTTTAAAATCATTTTCTTGATTAAAATGAAATAAAAAAAATATTTAATTTATATTATTTTAATAATGTGTAAATTTTAATTCAGTATAATGATTACATACACACACAGTAAAGATACAAAGTAAATTGATTATTCAGAAAAATGTGCCGTAGTATACTCGTCATCAGCGTGAACGGGTTACGATTTAACTTGTTTTAGCTTGTCTGATCTTAATTCTAGAAGACGGCGACTGAATTCTACGTCAGAAATTATTTCAATGCTTAGAGCGGATGAATACATTGCTTTCAACCACTCAGCGAACGCCGCTCAAGTGTAATTCGGTTGATATGCGTTAGACACTTATCACATTTTAGTTCACAATTCATTTCGTTTGTTAGTATTGCGGTGGGCTGTATTCAACAAGAAAAATTATGGTGATGTCTGAAACACATAGTGAAAAACGAAAGTTTGGAAAAGCCGGGAATCTTCTGTAAATAAGAAAGCCAGAAGAGAAGTTTCAAAAGTAAGTAACAAAATTAAATAAATTTAATATGTAATTTTTATAATGTTTTTACACATTTCTGATCTTTATTAATTTTGATATATTATTTTCAGAAGTATGGAAAATTTATCGAGGATTGCATACCAGATGGAGTATTTCCAATTGGAGATGATGTTTTTGTCTTTACAAACCTAATATGATTCTGTATCAGTACACATAAGACGTTTCAAGAAATATGGCAAAACGTACTACCCAACTCCCGAGGGAATAACATTAGACCCACGGTGGATCGAATATATCATGCGTAAAAAAAAGTGCCGGAATCAATGGAGGAATTACCAAGTGGATTTTTCCCTCCTGAACGACACATTCAAATAACTAGTGAGAATTTCATTGATTTTACTTTCAAGCGCATTAAATACAGTCCGGATAAAGAGCCCACTTTTAAAGAAATAACCATATCCCGAGAGCAGTGGGCTGAAATGATTAAAAAATATGGTGCTATTGAAAATGCTGCTATAGACAATATGTTTCAGTGTATGGACTTTTTAACTGCATATAAAACCTTCTGCGAAGGCCCCATAGAAAATACATTACCTTCTTCTTTGGATGTTAGTCTGGGTCAACAATACTTGACGCAAATTTTGAAAAAATCTATTTGTAGCCTCCTGAACGAAAAAGGATTGAAACAGCCTCAGACTTTCGCTGAGGAGTTATGGGGGAATCGCGAAGAAACATTTAATTCATATGTTTCATCACTTGAAGCTAATGAGATAGCTGATTGTTTTTATCATAATCTTTTTGAAAATGAACACTTTTTATTGTTAAAACCTGTACATTATGTAACTCAAGAATTTTTAAAAAATCTTCGCTTGGATATTATTTTAAGAGAAGTAAGAGACATGTTATGTCCACCTGATTGTTTTGAATACTATGAGGATTTTGTTTAAAGATTTTTATAAGATTCACTCAATATTTTGTTTTTATAAATTTGAATAAAATTCTTTTTTTTTTTTTTATATGCTGAATTTGAGTTCTTATTATTTTTATTGTTTGTTAGTTTAATTTATGTTGAAATCGTTTCACATCTTAAAAATAAATAAGAGTATTTTTAAAAGAAATTATCAAAGTATGTACAAGTGATATTTTAAATGTATTTCATATGAAAGTGAGAAAATTTATGCTCATGTTTTTATACATAAATTTTTTGCCTTTCTCAAAAAAGTATATAATAATATAACTATTCATTGTAATAGTCATTCAATCAAGTTCTTTTCATCGGTAACAATGCATCAAGATTTAGCAGCGTTTTACGAAAATCCTGAAGTTCCAAATAGCTTCGGGGTGTGGAAGCATTACATCGCTCTGTAAAAGGGAAATATAGTAAAAAGATGTGAAACATTGGTTATCGCAGAAAGATGCTTACACTCTTCATAAACCTGTTCGACATAAGTTTCAGCGGAATCGAGTGTTTGTAAGTGATATTGATCGTCAGTTTCAAGCGGATTTAGTTGATATGCAATCTTTAGCAGAATTTAATAAAGGGTATAAGTATTTGTTAACTTGCATTGATTTATTTTCAAAATTTGCTTGGGCAGTTCCTCTGAAAGATAAATTTGGAAAAAGTGTAGTCTGGGCTAGAAATTATTTTTAAAGAAAGGAAGCCTAAAGTGTTGCAAACAGATGCCGGTAAGGAGTTTTTAAATAAAATAGTTCAAAATTATTTAAAAAATCTGAATGTAAAATTTTTTTTTTTTTTACAAATAACGAAACAAAAGCTAGCATTGTTGAAAGGTTTAATCGGACATTAAAAACAAAAATGTGGAAATATTTCACTGAATTTAACACTAAAAATTACATCGACGTCATTGATAAATTAATACACAGTTATATAATCACTCGTATCACCGTTCAATTAAAATGGAACCTGTTTCTGTAAGTAGACATAACCGAAAGCAGGTATTAAAAAATTTATACGGTGGTCTAAGAAATGAGAAACCTAAAGCCCCTAGATTTAAAATTGGTGATATTGTACGCATTAATAAACAAAAACTTCACTTTGAAAAAGGATACGAAAAAACTGGAGAAGAGAACTTTTCATAGTTTTTGAAATCGTGCAAAGAATTCCGATTGTTTATAGATTAAAAGATTTACAAGGTGAAGAGATTAAAGGTACTTATTACGAAGCAGAATTACAAAAAGTTGTCGACTCTGGTTTCTACCCTGTAGAGAATGTTATCAAACAAAGAAAAAGAGGAGGAATCACTGAATATTTTGTTAAATTTTTAGGCTATCCTGAAAAATTTAATGATTGGGTGACTGATATTCAAAAAGTATAAATAATTAAACTTTTTATTGCCAACTCATTTTCAAAATGTCTTTCTACGTAACATTACCTTCTGATAGTTCTATGCATTTCTTTCAGAAAACAAAATATCTCATTTCAAAACTCAATTACCCTCTCCTGTTTGTTTAAATGGTGAATGGGAAGTGGGATTGTCTGAAATATAATCTACCCTCATTCTTGGCTTAACGTAAATGAAACTAACAATTATTTTCTATACAAAGCTGGTGACGGCAATATCTCTTCAACTGTTAAGCAAACAATTGATGTGGGTTGTTATGAAACAATGTTAGATATTATATCAGCCGTACAACTTGCTTTACCCAAAAATCCTAATCGGTTCACAATAATTTACAATAAAGCAACAAAACGGGTGAAAATTAATGCAGTTCAAGGTAGCAGCCTTCACTTAGAGAATTTAGGCGAATTGTTAGGATTCAAACGCAATGCAATTATAATAGGTAACATGAAAAGCGAATTCGTTGCTGATGCATGGTCTAATTTTTCAGTTTTTTACGTTTACTCGATCTAATTTCACCCCAAATTGTGGGGATACACAGGCTCCTTTATTGCGAATCGTTCGCACTAAAGGTAAAGACGGGAAACGATTAGTCAATACTATGATAGACCTCAATACTTACCTTTAGTGAGACACTCGTTTCAAACTATTCAATCTGAACTGAGACTCAATTCTGGTGATTTTGTTCTTTTTGAAAGAGGTAAAGTGATCATAGTGCTTCATTTTCGCATGAGGCAAATACTATAAATAAAGCAATGCATTTCTCATACCCTCATTTGGAGATAAAAGACCAAGATGAGTGTACCATACGTTTGCTGTACTAAAAGATTTGAAGACCATTATGCAGGTCAAATAGGTTCGGGTCCGACTCATTACAAGGGCATTAATTTTCAAAGGGTTATGGAATCGGAGGAATATTTCGTCGATTGTTTAGAGAAGCTTTACCTTTTTTAGTAAAAGGAGGTAAAACTATTGGAAAAAGAAGTATTAATGACAGGGAGTCGTGTTGCCTCTGATGTATTGTCAGGAGAAAATTTTAAAGAAGCTGTAAAAACAAGAAGCAAAGAAAGTGGAAAAAATTAGCTCAGAAAGCTATTGATAGAGTTCAGTCTATGGTAGGAAAAGGACAGTATAAAGAAAGCGTAAGAAACAGAAAAAATTCATTTCATCCAAAGCACGTAAAGTGAGTGTACGTGACATTTTCGACTCGTAAAAATGGCATTTATTCTTAAAGATTCTCCTGAATGTGTTAAATCTGAATTGGAACTTTTCAACTTACCAGGAACTCAAACAGTTATTCAAGATGGGCAGTGGAAACAATTTCATCCTCTTTCTAACGTTTTCGATAATGCACCTGTAGAATTTCACATTTCCGGAAGTGCAGAAGATTACATAGATCTCAGTCAAACACAATTATACGTAAAAGCGAAAATAGTAAAAGTGGACAATACGCCTATTACTAAAGATGATACTATAGGACCTGTGAATTTATTTCTACATTCACTATTTTCTCAAGTAGATGTATCCTTAAATGATCGCGTGGTTTCCAATTCCAGTAATACATATCCCTATCGATCTTATATTGAAACTCTCTTAAACCATGGATATGACAGCAAAACTTCCCAGTTAACGGCTGAACTATTTTACAAGGATTCTGATGATGGTCTCAAGAAAAGAACCGAATTTTTTAAAGAAAGTGCAACTGTAGACATGATTGGTTGTATACATTCAGTTTATTTCATCAAGATCGTCTTTTACTCAATTTAGTGGATTTGAAAATAAAATTAATACGAAGCAAGCCCGAATTTTGTTTACAAGGATCTGAGGGATTTAAAGTTGTTTTGGATCATGTTTCTTTATTCATACGAAAAGTTCGTGTGAATCCTGGAGTTATTCTTGGTCATGCGAAAGCACTGGAAAAAACAAGCGCAAAATATCCCATTAACCGAGTTCTGTGCAAAGTGTATTCGATTCCTAAAGGAAGCATGTCTTTTATTCAAGATAACATATTTTCAGGCCAAATGCCAAAAAAACTTTTTGTAGGATGTGTAGATAATGAAGCTTTTCACGGAGCATTTTCAAAATCTCCTTATGAGTTTAAACATTTTAATTTAAATTTTATTGGAGTGTATGTGGATGGACAACCAGTGCCTCACAATCCATTAGAACTCGATTTTCTAAAGATCAATACATACGGGCCTATCAAACTCTATTTGTTGGGACAGATCGAATGGGTCAAGACAGAGGTATATTTATTTCTAGAAAAGAATATAAAGATTCAAATACATTGTTTGGATTTAACCTCTCACCGGATTTATGTTCTTCAGGAGAACATTTAAGTCTGATAAAACATAGCAATTTGCGATTAGAATTAAAATTCAGCAAATCTTTAGAACAAACCGTATGTGTTATCGTTTTTGCCGAGTTTGAAAATTTAATCGAAATAAACAAATCGAGAAATATCTTGTATGATTTCGGAAATTAAAGAATGGATGGAATGCAAATGTATACAGTTTTATCTCAAGAGAAGACAACGTCCCCCTATTTTCAAGGTGTTTATTCTAGAGATACGCTCCCTCCTCTGCAAGAAAACATGTGTGCTATTGTGAATTCTGATGACTCATCACAACCTGGAACACACTGGTTAGCATTATTTGTAAATGATAAAAGAGAATTAGAATTTTATGACTCGTTTGGACAACCTCCTGTATTCTATAACATTAGTACTACTACCTATTTAGATGTATTATGGAATTCTAAAGTGTTTCAATCACCAACATCTAATGTTTGTGGGCAATACTGTATTTACTTTTTATTCAAACGCAGCCAAGGCTATTCTATGCATTATATTTTGAATCAATTGTATATAAATGATTTTCAAATGTATCAATTTGTAAAGAAACGATATGGTGTAAGATTTGTATTTAGAAAATAAAAAAATGGAATGAAACTAAATATGTGTGTGTCTTTTATTTTCTTTAATTTTTTTTTCTATTTTCTATTTATATTTTCTTATGATAATTTTTTTCTTCTAAAAAAAAAATTAATATTTTTCTATGTTAAATTTCTTTTTCTCTCAAAAAAAAAAAAAATTTTTTCTATGATAAATTTTCACCCAAAAAGATTAATATAATTTTATTTAATTATATATTTGAAACTTTTAAATTTTATCAAATAAAGTATATTTTCTTCAGCAAAAGAAAACTGTTCAAAACATAAAGAGACAACTGAGACAATTTTTTTTTTTTTAATCAAATGAGTATCATTTATTTCAAAGTTTCAACCATGCATTTCTGCGAGCATACATTATTGGTTTCTTAATAATTTTGTTATTCTGATACAATTTTTATTTACATCTAGATTTTTCGGTAAATTTACATCATTCAAAGCTCTTAAAAATACATATCTTCCTTCAGGTGCTGATTTTCGATTCCGTAGAAAATCATTCACGAGGAATGCAATATTGCTTCCTGGAATAACAGTGTTTTTGTAAATAATTTCACCATCAGAATTCCAACTGAAAGATTCTTGAAGCTTTAAAAACTGGAAAATATTTTTGCTTTTTCTTTATACCTAGCTGGAACAATTCTAAAAATTTCATCCTCAAACACTTCTTTTCCGTCTTTACTACTGACTTTTAGATTTTCTTTTAATGATTCCGTTTCTTGATTTTCTGATAGAGATGCTGCATTTGGAACTGGTTCAGACTCTCTTCGATTTTCGTTAGAAAAGTGCGTATATTTTTGTAAAACTTGTAAATAGAGAATTGTTTTTTCTTCTTCCGTTAAATCCTTATTATGGAGAATGTTTTTCATGCGTTGATCAAGTTCCGATAAGTGTTCCGTTACTTGTGAACTCTTTCTTCGGGTATCAGTACAAATTTTTGCTAAATTCCATTTTTTTGAATTAAAGAACTGATGACTGAAATAGTTGCAGGCAATAAAATATTTAAGAATCCTTCTCCTTTTTGAATTAAAATTTTTTTTTTCTCGTAAAGAGGTGTTTTTTTGTTAGAAAGTTTTCTTAAGCTTTCTTTATAGGGAGATAAGCGATTTTTTAAATTTTAGTCAATGATATGTTACCACATAAAACATTCAGCACACACTCGCACAAAGTTTTTATTTCTTTCTTTGAACACTCTTTCAAAATAGATTTTGGGTGTTTTGTTTTAGAAATTAGTTTTAAGAGCTCTAAAGTTTGTTCAGAACACACCGGCATCTTGTGAACTATTGAATATTCATTGAACAATTTGAATCTATTTATATGCTTCAAAGTAATGGGTCATCGAGGTTGATATACATAAAAAACATCTCAGGAAACATACCTCTGCGCACACGCAAAGATTCATCAGTTTCAGGTTTTAAATCAATAAGTAAGTATCCGTACGGTTTTGATGTGGCATCTGCGTAACATTCTTGAAAAATTTCACTTTACGAGGATACAATTGGCGACCTAAATGTGTAATTTGGGATTGATCTCTTCGATTCTTAAATAATACAAGATAATGAGCGTTTAAGGAAATTTCTCTAATTTCTTTCCCTTTATGAAAAATATTCTGTACCACAAAAATTATACTTAAATTTCTGTGATGCGAAAATTTTACAAATAATTTTGTTAATTGGGGATCATTTCCTAACTCTCCCATAAGATCGTCTATAACAATTAACGCATCCGAATACTGGTGCAAATTATAGGGGATACCTTCATGAAAGGAAATATTGGGCATTTCTTCATACAACGCTTGGTAAACTCCATAACACCAAATTATATTTTTAGGAAAGGGTTTAATCATTTTATTTTCGATTAATTTTTTAACGAACTGACTTTTACCGCTACCAGATGGCCCAGCCAAGATTAAAGTAAATGGATGAACTAATTTGAGAGAATCCATGATTAAACTAAATAATTTTATGAATGATGTTGCTATTTATACTACGAGTCACTTAATTCTATAAATTTCATTTTGTGTGATACCGAAAGGAAAATTCATAAATTCTTTCCCTGTCCGTAATCATATCTATTGTATCCTGTATTTTCCTGTCTTGATTCGTTACCAGATAAAAGTGAGATCGTGATATACATTCAGTAGAATATTTTCTCATGGTGTTTGATAGATTAGAGCAGGTGGGGTTGTGGACAGATCACATGGCCTTGGGTGTCATTGTTCATTGTTGGGATTCTGGTCTGCGACGTCAGTGGGTCTGTAGTCTTAATGGGCTGGACGAAACCCCGCTGTTCATCTTTTGACTGAGTTCGTCTGACTCGATACATCGGCGCCTCAAAAATGGCGGGTGGTAAGGGGGTCAGGTGTTCGGGCGGACCTTGTGTCGCCAGTGAGTGTGAGAGGGTCAGAGAGAGAGCCATTGTCAGATTCGAACCAATAAGGACGCTAATGAGTCTGCGGGCCGTGTGAAGATTTCTGTTGGGTCGACCAATGAGAAATGACGAGGGGGGTGTAGTGGACCCACCTCTGGAGTTTAAAAGGGGTTGGTGGGAGATATCCATTCCAATTTGCTCTATCGATTCTATGTATTGCGCCTGATCGTCACAGAGTAGCAGAACACACACAAAATTTGATTGCTGATTTAGTAGTGTATGTGTGTTTAGCAACGTTCTATAAGTTCTACGTCTTCATTATGTATACTTGTAATATTTGTGGAAAAAACTTCGTTACAAACTATGTTTTAAAACGCCATACATTACAAGTTCATGAAAAAAATGCTGTCCTTCAATGTGCGGATTGTAGTAAAAAATTCGTCCGAGAAAGGGACTTAAAAAGGCACAGAGACTCTGTGCATTCAACCGAGAAAATTACTTGTAAATTTTGCTATACGTCCTTTACCCGTAAAGACAACTTATTGAAACATTTGAACAATAAAGATGCGAAAGAAAGTTGGAGAAAGAAGCGGGGAAAAGAAAGAGAGTGGATTTGTCTGTATCAAGTAGGAAAAGAAAACACAGTTGTTCACATCTGCTGAAAACTCTACGGCTGATCCTGAAAATATCTTCTTACCACCAAAAGAGAACGAGAGGGCTTTTAAAAAAGCATATAAAACTTTTAATCTTCCCAATAACGATAGTTCACTGGGGATAAAAGAGTTTCTACTCTTAAGAAAAAGAAGAGACAATCTTTATTTTCGCAATGAACTGAAACTTACAAAAGCTTTGAAAGTGAGTAAATGGGTTCATTGCATTTACTCGAAAGCGACAGATGCTGGAAAAATGATAAAGAACGTAGAATTCAAAACGCCGAATAATGAGGTATTACAAGAAACTAATCTCGCCAGACTTTATGACGACATGTCTGAGAAAATAGTGAAAGAAAGTGAGGATTTTGAAGGTAGAGACTCGGGCTGACACTGGACGAAATCTTAAGACTCGAAGTCCGCACGAACCGTTATTCTCCTTTCAGAGATTCATCATCCTTCATCGAGGTGCCGAAGCAGATCGCTGAAACAAAAGGCAATCATCAATGTCATCAATAAAAAAGGACTCTAAGTGTTTCATGTGGTCTATTCTCGCAGCTCTTTACCCCAACACCAGCAACCCCAACAAAACGTCAAGTTATGTCCCCCCACCTAAATAAGCTGAACTTTGATGGAATATCCTTTCCAACACCGCTTAACGAGGTGAAAAAATTTTCAAAAATGAACGATATAGAATAAACATTTATTCTTTTGAAGAAGATTTAAAAATATTTCCTCTCCTCATTAGTGATATAGTGTGTGAGAAACATATAGATTTGCTTTACGTAAAAAATGGAGAGTTTGACATTATTGTTTCATTAAAAGCTTATCTCGACTTGTTTCAAGAAACAACTCTCAAAACATCAACATAAAACATTTATATGTAAAAGATGTTTAAGTGCTTTCCAAACAGAATACAAACTTCTTCAACACAATGAGATGTGTATACATAAAAATCCTGCAAGGGTAGTAATGCCGTCAGAAACAAGTAAGTTTTTAAAATTTAAAAATTTTCAACATTGTTTAAAAATACCTTTTGTTGTATATGCGGATTTCGAGTGTAACTAGGAAAAACTGATACTTGCTGTCCTAATCCAAACTTTCCTTTACAAATATTTATGAAAACATGTCCCAATAGGTTTTTGTTATTTTATCAGTTATCAAGGGGGGCATATAAAGATCCAGTAGTATAGAGGTATTGATGCCCCCAAAATTTTTATTGAAAAGTTAGAAAAAGATGCAATAGAAAAATTGATAATATTTATAAAAAAATCAAAACCGTTATTACTTCTTACTGAATCAGAAAAGCAATTGTATGATAATGCTAATAATTGTTATGTTTGTGGTCAAACCTTTCACGAAAACAATTTCAAGGTTAGGGATCATAATCATGTTACTCAAAAATTTAATGGCCCTTGTTGCAATAGTTGTAATTTAGCAATGAAAGCCCCCAAATTTTTGCCTGTTTTCTTCCATAATCTTTCAGGATATGACGCCCATATTTTTATTAATGAGTTAGGATATGATGAAAAACAAATTAATTTAATTCCGAACACCGAAGAAAATATATTTCCTTCAGTAAAAATATTTCAAATGATTTTCAGTTAAGGTTTTTAGATTCTTTCAAATTCATGTGTTCTAGTTTGTAAAATTTGATAAAAACACTCAAAAAAGATGAATTTAAATATATGAAACATTTATTTTGACTCAGAAAAAAATAGATTTACTTTTAAGAAAGGGAGTTTTTCCGTATGATTATTTTTGATAGTTTTGAAAAGTGTAAAGATTCTTGTTTACCACCTATTAGCAAATTTTTACAATAAACTAAATGAGGAGGCTATAAGTGTAGAGGATTATAATCATGCATGTAAAAGTATTTAATGAATTTCATTTTAAATAATCTTGGAGAATACTGTGATCTATATGTAAAACAGATGTTCTATTGTTAACAGATCTCTTTGAAAACTTTCGAAAATATGCATGCAAACTTATAAACTTGACCCTGTTGGTATTTTACCACCCCAGCTTTATCATGGGATGCTATGTTATTACATACTAAAGTAGCTATCGAACTGTTTACAGATTACGACATGCTTCTTTTTATAGAAAAGGGTGTAAGAGGAGGTATAAGTCAGTGTTGCAATCGTTATGCTATAGCTAACAACAGATATATGTCTAATTTTAACCCAGATGATGAGATAAAATATTTAATGTATCTTGACGCAAATAATTTGTACGGTTATGCAATGAGTAAATATCTACCTTTAAAAGATTTTGTTTGGAGTGATAACGATTTAACTGAACAGGATATTTTAAATTTATCAGATGAATCCGATGTAGGTTACATCTTGGAAGTAGATCTTGAATATCCTTCCGATTTGCATGACAAACATTCAGACTTTCCCCTTGCCCCTGAAAATAAGCCCCCACCTAATTGTAAAGAGCCTAGACTTTTAACTACTTTGGAACCAAAAACAAAATATGTTCTCCATTATTCTAATTTAAAGCTTTATTTAAAATTAGGTTAGTCTTGAAAAAATTCATCGCGTTTTAAAATTTTTTCAATCTCCTTGGCTTAAAAATTACATAGATTATAATACTAAATT
This sequence comes from Trichonephila clavipes, assembly GCA_019973935.1. NCBI lineage: Eukaryota > Metazoa > Arthropoda > Arachnida > Araneae > Nephilidae > Trichonephila > Trichonephila clavipes. The sequence continues at coordinate 60,931 of BMAU01020627.1, forward strand.
AAGAACTAAATCTGTAAATGACTTTCAAAAGGATTATTATAAACTAATGAATAATAGCATTTTCGGGAAAACGATGGAAAATGTAAGAAGAAGAGTAGATATACGTTTATGTTCAACAGAAGAGCAGGCTCGAAAGTTAATAGCGAAATCAAATTTTAATCGACGCACAATATTTTCTGAAAACTTAATGGCCATCCATCTAAAAAAAAAAAACCCAAATCAAATTTTTCAAACCAATACAGGTAGGAATGGTAATTTTAGATATATCAAAAGTTCTAATGTATTCTTTTCACTATGAGTACATGAAGCACCGTTATGACTCAAAAGTACGGCTCATGTATACAGACACCGATTCTTTTATATATGAAATAAAAACTGATGATTTTTATAGTGACATGAAAGAGGATATTAACTTATATGATACTTCAGACTATGATGAAAACAATATTTATAATTTACCTCTTGTTAACAAAAAAGTCATCGGGAAAATGAAGGATGAAAATAAAGGAAATATGACAGAATATGTAGGATTAAAATCGAAAATGTATGCTTACAAAACAAACAATAAGATTGAAAAGCGGTTAAAAGGAATTAAAAAACAAACTATAAAAATAAAATAACATTTGAGGACTACAAAGCTTGTCTTTTTAATGAAAAATAAAATATGTTGACATGAACTTAGTTAGATCCAAATTTCATTCATTACATTCAATAAAGCAAAACAAACTTGCTCTCTCATATAAAGATGACAAAAGGTTTATTAATGGTGATGGCATTACTACTCTTGCACATGGTCATTGGTCGTTGATGAATTTAGACCTATTTAATGAGCTGTAGGACATAAAATCCAATAATGGGATTTTTTTTTGTGTGTATAAATAATTGATTGTAATGTAAAACGGAATGCTGTTTTTGTAAATAAACAACTTACTTTGTATCTTTACTGTACATGTATAATCATTACACTGAAATAAATTTTACAAATTGTTGTTCTCCTGTAATGTAAATATACGATTGTAATGTAAAACGCAATACAAGATGTTGATTTCTGAATAAACAATTTACTTAGTATCTTTACTGTGTGTGTGTAATCATTATATTGAATTAAAATTTACACATTATTAAAATAATATAAATTAAATATTTTTTTATTTCATTTTAATTAAGAAAATGATTTTAAAACACGTCGCCATCTACTTCGCCTGGAAAAGCCGTCTTGTAGAATCAAGATCAGACAAGCTAAAACAAGTTAAATCGTAACCCGTTCACGCTGATGACGAGTATACTACGGCACATTTTTCTGAATAATCAACTTACTTTGTATCTTTACTGTGTGTGTATGTAATCATTATACTGAATTAAAATTTACACATTATTAAAATAATATAAATTAAATATTTTTTTATTTCATTTTAATCAAGAAAATGATTTTAAAACATGTCGCTGTCTGCTTCGCCTGCAAAATTAAATTCATGAGATTATAAACATAAGTTTTCTTCAGGTCTGTATGCCTTCATAGGATAATGGTTAGCGTAACTGAAAAACTATTGTCCTGTGGAGACATTTTGATCTGAGGCCGTGAGTTTGAATCTGGATTTATTTATTTTTTATTTGAGCGTTATTTACTTCCATCATTTTAAAATCTATAATTAGTGTATATTTTAATCAATAGGTGGCGACATGAGCACGTTTAACATTCCCATACTTCCATTTTTTGTGCACATTTTTTAAAAACAACTCAACTTAGCTGTAGAAAAAAAACAATTCAACTCGCCCCCTCAGCTCGAAAATCAAAGCCAATGCAGGAGAAAAACAACTCAACTCGTCAGTAGGAACGAAACAACTCAACTCAACAGGAGAAAACAACTCAACTTGGCAACATGAACGAAACAACTCAACAGGAGAAAACAACTCAACTCGGCAGCAGGAACTAAACAACTGAACTCGTCAGTAGGAACGAAACAACTCAACTCTGCACTGCCGTCGACCGCCTACAACCGCCTGCAACCGCCTACAACGCTTACAACCGCCTGCAACCGCCTACAACCGCCTGCACCGCCTGCACCGCCTTTACAGCAGAATCGGCTTTTTCTACTTACTAACGTGCAAATTTTTTTCTAAAACAAATTTCTCAATACACAACCGGCTTATCTGATTGGAAGCAAGTAACAAGTTGTTTAAAAAATCATGAAAATTCTATTGCGCATAGAAATTTAATGTTAGTTTAGTTGACACTAAAAGAAAATAAGTCTGTTTTAGATAAAAAGTTACAGGACCAACTAAAAAAGATACAGAATATTACCACAATATTATCAAACGTGTTATCGTGGTAGTAAAGTATTTGGCTATAAGAGGCTTAACATTTAAGAATTTTTTGGTTCTCCTCATAATGGTAATTTTATGAGTGCCCTGGAACTACTAGCAGAGTTTGATCCATTGAACCACATTGAACGGCGAGAATTACTACCAAAATCATTAATATCGGACTTATCAAAATATATGAGCAAATAATTGAGATTATTGGCAAGCAAATCATTAAAGCAATTGCAACTCAAATAAATAATGATGACATATAAAGTACTATTCAATTGTGATGGATTCAACAACAGATTTGGTCCACAATGACCAACTTGCTATTGTACTACGATATTGTTTTGAGAAAAAGTGTATGAAAGATGTGTCTCATTAATTGAGATTAATAGCCACGCTTACTTATACTTATTTAATTCTCTACAAGAATTTTTAGAAACAAATGAATTGTTGTTAGGGGAAAGTCATTTGACAACGCTGCCAATATTTCTGGTCGATATAATGGTGTGCAACCTCTTCTAAAAAAAAAATAAATTTGCTATAATTATATGTACCGCGTGTTTCACCTTCTCTTAATCTGGTTGGTGCAGAATCAGTTAAGGTTGCAACTGAAATCTTGAACTTCTTTGGTTTAGTTCAGTGATTCCTAAAGTAGTCTATATCGACCCCCAGGGGTCTATGACGGCATACAAAGGGTCCACGTGAGCGAAAAAATAATTTGGGGGTCCATGAGATGTAAATGGGGGTCTACTATAGTTGCTCTCATTAAACCAGACCGGGACTTAAACATCAAAAGAAAATTTAATCAAATGGAAACCAGAATTTACATATTAAACAGATTTATTTACAAGATTGAATGAGATTAATTTGCAGTTACAAGGTGACAGTATAAATTTTAATTAAACAAAGACCATCATTTCAGCGTTTCATGTGCCAGAGTTAAGCCTAAAGAGTATAACATTTTACTTCCTAAGTTTTCTCAGTTTCTCAATTGGCCACGGATAATCTGCCAGGAAAATGGCGTTTTAATTTACGTTCAACATTTAAACGTCCTTTATTCAGATTCTGAAACTAGGTTTCAGAATGCTTTTTTTTTTGACTATGGTAATTACCAAAGTAGACAATAAACACATATGGTCCTATTGATAAAAAAAAAAGTCATATTATATATACAAGAGGAACTGATCGAAATGAGCAGTAATTGAGATCTTAAAGTAAAGTTTAAAAACGCATGTAAGCAATTTTGGCTTTAAAAAGACATGCCCGCTATTTATTCCGAATTATGGAGTATTTAATTGCTTTTCCTAGTGAAAAGGAGTTTTTCAGTGCGGCTGCTAAGCTCTATAAAATAAAAGAAAGAAAAAGATTGGACACTATACTAACCGAGGAGATTTCGGGTTATACCTGACGAGATTGATGCCAAATGTTGAAAATAAGTTATTAAAGAACCAGGTTCATCCTTGCCTTAATAAAAATTTATTCAATTTGTATCAATTAAATTTTAATTTAATTAGCTCGTGTTTCTTAAGTTTTAAACACTACACTTCCCTACAGTTAGACATTTAAATCTTTTAATTAAGTATCTTAAAAAGTAAGTAGTTCTATAACAGCAGTCAAAAAGATATTTCAGTTGATAATTTTGGACGCCAGACCGGAAGGCCTGGGTTCGATGCCCGATGCCACCACATACCCTCCGAGTACACACGGAGTACGTGCTCGTTAAATCAGTGGGTCCGAAAGTCTTGTGGGCGGTCGCAACTGAAACCACGAGTGCAGTGGGTTGGAGAATGTTTCCTTCCCCTCCTGTTCCATGCCTAAATTGTGGAGATGGAGATCGGTGGTGTCGCCATCTACCGTAAAGAATTCCAACCTATCTAACAGGCTCTGGCAACATTAATTCTTCTCTTTGGGAATTTCACCGAGCTAAATCTTACTGTCACCTATATGGTGCTCAAGGTTAAGGCCAACGACAGGCGTACATCTAGCCACTTACCACGATGAATTTCGTTGACCTCGATCTGACTACGTCAGACAGGTGGCATTAGAAACAACAATAATTTAGAAAAGCTCTATCTTAGGTAAGCAAGGGTGACCCCCAAACCGAAAAACTTGGCAAGGGAGATGATGAAACGTTTGAGAACATCTGGTTTATTGCAACAAATATATGTTTTCTTCTCTGCTTCGACCCATAGGTGGGAACTTCTAAATCGTGAAATTAAACTAAAATTTACCTTAAAAAGTTTAAGTCAGACCAAATGGTCTTGTCTTTATGACGCTGTTGAAGCCTTAAAAAGATAATTATGGTAATATCATGAATACTCTTAAGAAATTTAGTAACAATGAAATGAGAAAATTGATTTTAAAAAAGAGGCAGTGAATTTATTCAATAAATTAACAAAACTTGAAACTGACATTTTAATTATATTTTGGTAAGAAATTTTACAAAGATTTAATTCAGTTAACAAAAAATTACAGGCTTCTGTTTTTAGACATCTGTGAAGGGAACAAGTTAATTATGTCATTTAAAACGTTTATAAGCAGTGTACGATATGAATCGTATCAAAAACTAAAGGAGTCTCAAGACACAGCGAAAACATTAAGTCCTAGTACAGAAACAGAACATAGCGCTCTGAACAAGGCACGGGGTATTTCAAAATGTGCTGATAAATCCACAGAAAAAGCTGTGTATGGGACAGAAAAAATTAAAAGACACGTTTATTGTGTGTGTGTTGCGTTAGGCAAGCTAATCCTTGATTTAAATAGAAGGATATAGAAAGAAATAAAATTTTTTGATGAATTTCCAAGATCAAGGTAAGAAGAACGTCGGCCTGGAGAATGCACGCGCTATTATTGTTTACTATTCAGATGACTTAGGCCAACATTTAGTAAAAGAAGGTGTTCACTTCAAAACTTATCCAAAACAAACTGAGCTAGAGAGTCCTATATTTGTACTGATGTTTTCAATGTACTTTTTTAAAAGAAACTTGTTGAAGTTTTTCCAAATTTATATACCGTTTTAAAGATTTTTGCAGTGCTCCCTATTACTAGTTGTGAAGCGGAGCGTGCGTTCTCTAAAATGTTCTATATAGAAAACAAGTATATAGAACAATGACAAATACTAGGCTTGATAATTTATTACTTCTTTGTATTTATACTGATCTCACCAAAGACTTAAAATGTGATGGGCAAATAAAAGAATTTGCAGCACAAAAGAGTAAAAAAGTTTTTTTTGTAAATTATGTTATTGTTTATAACGTATTTAAATTGTTTGAAATAGAAATAAAACCTTAAATTTCGTATATTTTAAATTTTCCCACACAAAACGTTTTTTTTTTAGGAAAATGGCAAAAACTGTAATCATTTAGGGACCCCCTCAGATATTGTTAGCCCAGGGCCCCCAAAAGTCACGGTCCGGCCCTGATGCCATGTATAGCAGGTGGATTATAAAATTTCGAGCATTTTGCGAATGGAATTACAACACTGTTTTCTTCATCATCAGTTAAAATACTTTTGTTAGTAGGGGAGAGGCTGCTAACGAGCTTCAGCTATCTCTAACTTAAATTTTAAGCGACCCATTTTGATTTTTGGAGGAATTTTATTTGATATTGCATCTTGTTTGCAAAGAAACCAACTCTCCAGGTCGACGTTCTCCTTACTTTGATCGCGCAAATCCATCAAAAATTTAAATTTCTTACTATATTCTGCATATACTTGGCTTCTATTTAAATCAAGGATTAGTTTATCTAACGCAACAATAAGTGTGTCTTTTTAAATTTTTCTGTCCCGTACACAGCTTTTTCTGTGGATTTATCTGCAAATTTTGAAATAACTCGTCTCTTGTACACGTCTCTATATTCTTTTCCTACTCTAGGACTTAATTTTTTGGCTGCGCCTTGATACTCCTTTAGTTTTTTATCTGATTCATGTCGTACATTGCTTATAAATATTTTTAATGACATAATTAACTTATTCGCTCCACAGATGTCCAAACCAGAAGTCTGTAATTTTTTTAACTGAATTAAATCTTTCTAAAATTTCTTCCCAAAATACAATTAAAATGGCAGTTTCGAGTTTTGCTAATTTAATAAATAAATTTCCTGCCTCTTTTCAAAAATTAATTTGCTCATTTTCATTGTCTCTAAATGTCTAAAGAATATTCATGATATTACCATAATTATCTTTTAAGGCTTCAACAGCTTCGTAGTGACAAGACCATCTGGTCTGATTTAAACTTTTTAAGGTAAAAATTTCAGTTTAATTTCACCATTTAGAAATTCCCACCTATGGTTTTGAAGCAGAAAATAAAATATATACTTGTTACACTAAACCAAAGAAGTTCACCATTTCAGTTGCAACCTTAACTGATTCTGCAGCAACCAGATTAAGAGAATGTGCAGCACACGGCGCATAATTAGAGGGAGAAAGTGTGTTTGAATTTTTATTTTTTTCTTTTAGAAGAGCTTGCGCACTATTATATTGTCACGGAGTTCGAAAGAAGCACACAGTTCAATTAAACAAACAATTAGATTTATTCTAACGCTGGGAGCTCGATACAACACTAGACTGAGAACATGCCCAACTGGCGATGAACTCTGCTTTTATACACTTCGGAATATTCGAGAAATACCCAGTATGCACTCTAAAGAATGATCTGGATTCATCTAGAACCTAGAGAAACAATACATTAAAAACGAGAACAAAATTCCAGTCTTTGGATAAATCTGCCGGGGCCGGGATTCGAACCCGAGACCTGAGGAAGTTCAGTCCAACGCTCTGCCAACTCGGCTATCGGGACTTGGTATCGGGACTTATGCGTGCGGCATTGCTCCCCTCAAAAAGAAGACAGCGCCCCGCTGTCATTTTGTTCAAGGGTCTTTATTCTGGAACGAGTGATGGGTCCTTTGTATGATTCTTTGGGAGGAATATCCTCGGTTTCGATTTGCTCGGCGGGATCATGGTACGGTTTCATACGCAGTACATGGACAACTCTCTTAGTTTTCTTTTTCGTGAAGCAGGATCAAAATCTTGTACTTCGTAAGTCACGGCTGATAAACGGCGTAGCACCTGATACGGTCCGAAATACCTTCTTAAGAGTTTTCGGAGAGACCGACTTTTCTCACTGGAGTATAAACCCATACGAGATCTCCGGGAGCGTAGGATACCATTTGGTGTTTGGAATCGTAACGTCGACGATCTTTGTCTTGAGCTCTCAGAGTGTGCACTCGGGCTAGCTGTCGTGATTCTTCGGCTCTGGCTGCTATCTTGGTGATGTTATTGTCATCAAAATCGTTAGGACAGAATGGTAGCATTGTATCTAGTGTCGTTTCCGCTTCACGACCATGAAGTAAATAGAACGGCGTAAAACCTGTGGTCTCTTGTTTAGCGGTATTATAAGCGAAGGTTACAAATGGTAGAATTTCATCCCAATTTTTCTGCTCTACATCCACATACATTGACAACATGTCGGCCAAGGTCTTATTGAAGCGCTCCGTCAGTCCATTTGTTTGGGGATGATACGCCGTTGTGAAACGATGATCAATGTTACACAAGTCGACGAGAGAGGAAACAAGTCTGGATCGAAAGACGGCTCCACGATCTGTGATAATTACTCGAGGAGCTCCATGCCTGAGGACAATTTCTTCAAGTAAGAACTTCGCTATTTCGTCGACTTCGGCTGTCGGCAAGGCTTTTGTTATTGCATATCGCGTTGAGTAATCCGTGCAGACTATTATCCATTTGTTTCCATGAGCAGACTTTGGAAATCTCCCAAGGAGATCAATTCCAATGCGATGGAAAGGAGCTATAGCTGGAGGGATGGGAACTAAACGTCCAGGTGGTCGTTGAGGAACGGATTTTCTCCTTTGGCACTCCCGACAATGCATGACATACCGAACGACATTTCGGTACATTCCCGGCCAGTAAAATCTCTTGCGAATCCTGTCATAAGTTTTCGCAAAACCAAGGTGTCCTGCGGTGGGGGCGTCATGAAAGTGCCTTAGTATGTCTGCTCGTAGATGTTTAGGAATGACTGGTAACCACAACTTTCCATCTGGATCAAAATTCTTCCTGCAAAGGATACCGTCGATGAATCTGAATTCTTCGTTTTTGGATGAGTTGCTCAAAAGTTTTAATTTCTCAAGGTCTTGATCTTTTTTCTGTTCCACCGCAAGGTTCATACTCGTCGTGACTGCTAAAAATTTGTCTGATGTTTCCGTTTCCTCTTCCACTGGATTTCTCGAAAGAGCGTCGGCGTCACTATGCTTCTTACCGGTTTTATATTTTACGTCAAAATCATGCTCTTGAAGTCGGAGGGCCCATCTGGCAAGCCTTCCTGAAGGATCCTTTAAATTCATGAGCCAGCACAAGGAATGATGGTCAGTTACAACAGTAAAGTGTTTTCCGAATATGTACGGCCGGAATTTGTTGGTAGCCCATACGATGGCAAGACATTCCCTTTCTGTGGTGGAATAATTCTTTTCGGCTTTTGTCAGAGTTCTAGAAGCGTATGCTATAACTTTCTCGACATTATTCTGAATTTGTACTAGGACAGCTCCGATACCGTACCCGCTTGCATCAGTATGGATTTCTGTAGAAGCTCTTTCGTCGTACATCCCCAATACTGGATCCGAAGTAAGTGCTTTCTTAAGACTGTTAAATGCTTCCACCTCTTCAGGACCCCAATGAAACTCCACGCCACTTTTCAGCAACGACTGCAAAGGTTCGGCGAGATAACAGAAACCTTTAATAAATCTTCTAAAGTATGAACAAAGGCCAAGAAAACTTCGTATGTCATGTATATTCTTTGGAGTGGGAAAATTTCTTACGGCTTTTATTTTGTCGGGATCGGGACGAACGCCATTACTAGATACAAGATGGCCTAGAATCTTTACTTCTTGGGTAGCAAAAAAGACACTTCTTTGAATTTAATTTAAGACCAGCTTCCTGAAGACATTTTAGAACAAGTCTTAATCGTATAAGATGGTCTTCAAAAGTTTCTGAGAACACTATTATGTCATCTAGGTAACAAAGACACATAGTCCATTTAAAATGGCGTAGCAAATTGTCCATCATTCTCTCGAAGGTCGCAGGTGCATTACAGAGACCAAACGGCATGACTTTAAACTCGTATAAGCCTTCGGGGTAATAAATGCCGTCTTTTCACGATCCGCTTCGTCTATTTCTATTTGCCAATAACCAGATCGGAGATCCATGGATGAAAAGAACTTGGCACCTTTCAGACAGTCGAGCGTATCGTCAATACGAGGCAGAGGATAAACGTCTTTTTTCGTGACGCTATTCAACTTGCGATAATCGACGCAAAAACGCCAACTACCGTCTTTTTTTTTTTTCTTACGAGCACAACGGGTGATGACCAAGGACTTTCAGAGGGTTGGACGATACCTTCATCAAGCATTTTCTGAACCTCTTCATGAATGATGCGTCTTTCAGTCGGCGAGACTCTGTAGGCTCGTTGGTTGATTGAGCATGATCACCAGTAAAAATCCTGTGTTTCACATTCGTCTTCGCGGCTGTCGACTTGTCGGTCTTCGTGAAAAGCCCAGAAAATTTCCGGAGTAGTTCGGATAGCTTGTTTCTCTGTTCGTCACTTAACTCGGGTGACATCATTACCGAACAATTCATCTGTGACTCCGAAGTTTCTTGCTGGTCATCCAAGCAACCGGATGTGTCGGAAATAACACATAGATGCCCTTCATTTAGTGGTTCAGCTTGGCCTATGCACATTCCTCTAGGGATGATTTGGTTTCGGAACTGCAGGTTGGTAACCCAGACATCACTTTTTCCGTTACGATATGTGGATACCATGGACGGTGTAGCAATATTTTTCTCGAAGAGCAAATGTTTGCTGCCGTCTAGAACTACATTTATGTCTCCTCGGATTTGATATCCTGATACTGTTATTCTAGTTAAAGAATGCGGCTTAAGTGTATAGTCTCTGGTGGCATACAAATTCCAGGCGTCAGGTGCTGTGGAGTCTCGACAGATGTCTTCTAGAACAAGTTCTTTTTGTCCACAGTCTATAACGGCTTGAGACGCCTCTAAAAAGTCCCATCCTAGGATGACGTCATGGCTACAATGTGATAAAACAATAAATTCAAAAGGCAGTTCTCGATTGTTTATACGGACACGTAAAACACATTTCCCTATCGGCCGAACAAAATTTCCATCCGCAACTTTCAGCATAACGCTCTTGGCATCAGCAAACAGAACTTTCTTTAAGAATCGGCGATACTTATCGGATATGACAGAAAACGATGCCCCAGAATCTACTAGAGCACGTATCGGCTTCTTATCTATTATTACGTCTAGTTGGTTACCAGTCATCTTGGCGGTCGACGGAGGATTTCCAGTACAAGCGGCCTCACCTCCTTGGAAGGTCGCTCTGTTTAGTTTTCCTCGCTCCTACGGCCTGGCGACTGACTGGATCGGCGATATGGCGACGGGGATCTGTAACGACGTATTGGGGATCGGCCTCTCGTGGGACTTGGCGTAAAACGGCGAGAAGAGTTTGGTCGGCGTATTTCTTCTTCAGTGCCAACGTCGTCGAAGTTCCGTCGGCGGTTTCGAGAGTTGTCAAAGACAGCCTTTCTCTCTCGGCAGTAGCGCATTACATGTCCAGGACGTCCGCAGTGGAAACAAACAGGTCTGTTGTCAGCCGTTCTCCACACATCTGTTTTTCTTGGTTGAGGTGGGAATTTCTGAACAGGAGCTCTGTATTTCCTGGTTACAGCGGCGTATGTTGGTCGTGGTCTAGTTTCTGTAGGTTTTGTCGACACTGGGGCCAAAACCCTTTCAACTTCGTCTTGAACGATCTCTTCTAAGGACTGGGGATCGGAGTCCAAAGATTCTTGCGTCTGGTTAACTAGTCGATGGACTTCTTCTCGTACGATTGTGCGAATAAGAGAGACCAAATCAGTCTCATCCGTCAGGGATGCAACCGGTACGACGTTTGGAAGCCTTTCAAATCTCGGTCGACCAACTCTCTTCTGCTTCATATCTTCGATATAGTTGCACCATTTGATAAAACTTGCTGTGTCGTTGATTTCTCTCGTCAACAGGGCCTGATAAATATCCTCAGCAACACCTTTCATTAGGTGTGACACTTTTTCGTCTTCTCTCATCAGAGGATTTACCTCTTGGCAAAGTCCTAATACACTTTGTATGTAGGACTGTGTACTTCCTCGCCTGAACGCTGGGCTCGGCATTTTAGTTGTTCTTCTGCCCTTCTGGTATATCTTTGACGGTCACCGAAAAGTCCACTTAGTCCATTTTTAAACGCTTCCCAGGAATCTAAGGCGTCTTCGTTGTTGACATACCACTGTCTCGCAGTACCGTCAAGAAAGAAATAAACGTTAGCCAGGCACATCATGTCATCCCACTTGTTAAAGTTGGCTACTCGATCGTACTCTTTAAGCCATTTGAGAGGGTCTTCCCCAGGCGCTCCTCGGAAGGTCGATGGGCTCCTCCATTGCTGTAAGGAAGGTGTTACTACAGCGGGCTTGGCTTCTTGCTCGGTCGGCATTTTTGTCCTCTTCCTACTATTTTCTTTTAACAGTCCGAATTCGGGGGGATAATCCTCTTAACCGGAGGCTCCTGCGAAGGTTGTCGCTATTATCCACGTTTGACGTAATTGTACCCGGCGCCTCCACCAAACTTGTCACGGAGTTCGAAAGAAGCACACAGTTCAATTAAACAAACAATTAGATTTATTCTAACGCTGGGAGCTCGATACAACACTAGACTGAGAACATGCCCAACTGGCGATGAACTCTGCTTTTATACACTTCGGAATATTCGAGAAATACCCAGTATGCACTCTAAAGAATGATCTGGATTCATCTAGAACCTAGAGAAACAATACATTAAAAACGAGAACAAAATTCCAGTCTTTGGATAAATCTGCCGGGGCCGGGATTCGAACCCGAGACCTGAGGAAGTTCAGTCCAACGCTCTGCCAACTCGGCTATCGGGACTTGGTATCGGGACTTATGCGTGCGGCAATATCGACTGAATATATTAGTAGCGTTGCCAAATGACTGTCCCCTACAATTATCCAATATCAGTCCATTTGTTTCTAAAAATTCTTGTAGTGAATCAAATATGCAAAAGCCAGTGTGACTACTTATCTTAATTAATGAGACTCATCTTTCATACACTTTTCCCCGAAAACAATATCGTAGTACAATAGCAAGTTGGTCATTGTGGGACAAATCTGGTGTTGAATCCATCACAATTGAATAGTACTTTGTGTCATCGTTATTTATTTAAGTTGTAATTATTTTAATGATTTGCTTGCCCATTATCTGAATTATTTGCTCATATATTGTTTTTGATAAGTACGATATTAAGGATTTTGGTCGTAATTCTCGCTGTTCAATATGTTCACGAAAGAATGGGTTGAACTCTGCTAGCAATTCTAGGGTACCCATAAAATTACCATTATGAGGAGAACCAAAAACTTTCTCGGTACCTCTAATTGCTGAACCTCCTACACACAAATACTTTACTACCGAAATAACCCGTTTGAGGACATTATGGTAATATTCTGTATCTTTCTTAGTTTCTCCTGTAACTGTCTATCTAAAACAGACCTATTTCCTTTTCGTGTCAACCAAACTAAGATTGAATTTTTATGATTTTCTAAACAGCTGTTTCCAATCACTTTTGCGTGTTTCCAATAAGAAAAGTCGGATAATTAATCAAGCTTACCATTATATCCTAGGTAAACAGCTGCGGTCCTTAAATCTTCCGTTACAGCTGTAATCTGGCTGGCTCTTGCTTAGGCTGTGCTCCGTTGGTCTCGAACCCACTTTTGATTCGTCTGCACCAGCACGGGGCTAGGCTAATTCCCCAGAATTAAGATTCTTCTTCTAGACTTTATCTCATATCACTTTGCGACTACTTCTCTACTCAGCTACTTCACTTAGCGACCTCACCTATGGACTGCACCTAGCAACCTCGCGAATGCTAAACTTCCAATATATATATGATTCCTAATTTATATAAAAACGTTTTCCTCTTGAGTTGGTTGGAAAGAATTGCCATTCTGGCCCAAAAGAAATCCCAAGAGGCCAGTTAATTGAAATCGCATAAAAGCCCCGTCACCATCCCCTCCAAGAAGAACACGTGATTTATTCGAGGGTCTTAATGGCTCGAAAGAAATTACGTTAACAAATTTTACCTTTATATTTTCACCCAAAACTCTAACTCTAAAATAGCAACAATAACTCTACTCAAATAATTACACCGAAATTCTCACTTAAATGTTTAATGTCTTCATTCTTGATCATGAACCTTTACATAACTTATGAAGGTGTGGCAACGACCTAGGGAAGAAAAGGCTTTTGCAAAACAGGGCCATAAAAAACCTGGCCGTACACAAACCGAAACTTAAAATTTTTAAACACATTTTCATCTTCAAAAATATGGGATTCCCATATAATCTTCTAGATTCATCTGAACACAGTTACGACCTAAAAAAATCTGTTTTTCTTCAAAACATCAGGGTCAGCCAACCTGAAACAAGAACTCTTTAAATGATTTGCAACAATAATTTTCCACACATTGCTATTATAACTTACATATTTCCCAATTTGTACACATATTTCAAATCACAATTATTTTTCAACATATACACCTCATCTGGCTTTCTGAACAAAATTCCCCTCTAATCACGCAGCGCTGTTAGTGTTACGGTTAATAATTTGTCTACGCCGAGTTCCCAAAACCAGATGTACATCAATATCAATCAATACAGATATATATATATATATATATATATATATATATAGTATACAATTACAAACATTTTTACAATAAACAGTTAAAACAAACAACCCAAGGAATTTTCGCATTTCAGTGAAGCCTTCAGTAAACAAATGGTACATATACAATTTTCTCCAAAAATTTTGAAAAAATTTACAAATACAAAAGTTTATTTTTCATGCATCTCGAAAAATGCACCTCAATGTAGTGTCAACTTTTGTACATAAAAAAAATTAAGAACAATTGACTTGCCTCTTGCAACAATTCACCTGACTGCCTGTCAGTAAAAAACTATAATGAAACGATACAACCTGGTTAATGTTTCTTGTTGTTGATGTCTCCTACTAGAACCTCCAACGACGCCGTCCTTCTGCTAGTGGATTTTCCTCTCATTTCCTGGCGCTGTTGCTGCTGGGCTCCTCTGCTTCTTCTTGAATTCTGACATCTTAACCGTCCTCTCTTAGTCTCCTGACGACTCTGACTTATGGACTGCTGCTTGTATCCTTGATTTTTAGTGCATGTGCTTCTTCTCGAATTCTGACAGCTTAACCGTCCTCTCTTAGTCTCCTGACGACTCTGACTTATGGACTGCTGCTTGTATCCTTGATTTTTAGTGCATGTGCTTCTTCTTGAATTCTGACAGCTTAACCGTGTTCTGTTAGTCTCCCGACGACTCTGACTTATGGGCTGCTGCTTGTATCCTTGATTTTTAGTGCATGTGCTTCTTCTTGAATTCTGACAGCTTAACCGTCCTCTGTTTGTCTCCTGACGACTCTGACTTATGGACTACTGCTTGTATCCTTGATTTTTAGTGTATGTGCTTCTTCTTGAATTCTGACAGCTTAACCGTCCTCTCTTAGTCTCCTGACGACTCTGTCTTATGGACTGCTGCTTGTATCCTTGATTTTTAGTGCCTGGTCTGTACTGCTGGTATCTTCTTCCTCTGGACCGGACTGGTCCCCCTTAGTCTTGTATCTGTTCACTGGATGGTCGGGACTCAGCTATTTCTCTTCTCCTGGACCGCAAATTGTACCTGCCTGTATCTCGTTCTGGCATCGCTGCTTACTCTCTCCGGACTTTCTTTCTGTAATTATTAAAACTGTTAGTTAATGTTGGTAAGCTTCACGGAGAAAAAGGAAATACTCAAAAATGATCACGTAGACATGCTTATTTTGAAATTAGTGTATTTGTATCAGATTTGAACGCGGGCCTTTCTCGAATTTGATACAGTGCATGTACTCAAAACCCCCTAAAAACACTCTCAGACAAATTTAAAAGATATTCAGGATTACAGAAGCTCTTTTAATATTCTGTCTAGATATTTTAAAAATTGGGGTTCAACAATAAACTTAATTCTCTACCGAATCTACCGAACTATATTTCGTATTTACCACGCTACACGCGGAGGAACACATGAGTATTAAAATGAGTACTGATTCTTTGTTGTTATTTCTGATTTTCTCTTGTTTGTATATAAATCGAAAAGTACGTGACTTGTTTTTAATACAAGTTTAATATGCTGGTAAAATTATTAATTACACTCTCTATATGATTGACAGCCAATTTAGTTATGTGATAAATATTTACTTTATATTGGCAGATTATTTAAAAAAGACTAGTGTTATACATTTAATGCAATTTACTTGATTCATTAGTCAACTGTTTGATTTATTCAGATCAAAACTAAACAACTGTAAGCAACATTCTTATAAAACCCATTCTGGGTTCAAGTGTAGGATAGAGAGAGGGGGGCTTGGCAAAGTTATTTTTGTAGCAACCAAAATTGGTGATAATTGGCTTAATTTAGCGATAGGTGTTACGGAGCGGAATTTTCCAATGAAAATAAGTAAATGTTAATGAGAAATAAAAAAAAATGAAAAGTTACCAGTTTGGCGATCAATTCCGGTCACCAAATCCAAAGGGCCACAACTTTACACTTTAACCCAAAATTGGAAAAACTTTTATCTATGTCATTACACATAGCCAACTACTAAAACCCCATATTTGATTCTGCTTTGAAAGGTGGTCATCCAATGATCATTATGTCGCATGAGGTTTGCAGTAATAGTACTATTGTTTTGTGTGCAGTAGAATATGCTTGTGTGAATTGTAGCATTAACATGTTTGAATATGCAATATGGCTTTATGGAGTGAACATAGTATTAAGTTTTTGATCAATTAACACTGTTAGTAGAAGGTGCCATGAATGTGGGAATAAATACAATATGTTAGACAACCCACATTGAATCCAAATCAATACTAAAGAAATTCAGGATTTATTTAAATTTTACTACATTTTTTCAAAAACCCCAAAAATTACTTTATTTCTTCGTACATTTATTTATAGGCAAATAATTGAAGTATTAATTTTCTAGTTTGGAATAAGTTTAGTTTTATTTTCATACTGAACTCTAAAATGGCTTGCATGTTGTGAGTGACTGTCTTGAAAAAGGCAAGTTTACAAAATAAGTTTTTGTTGACAATTATTAATCTTTTGAGGAGGCTAATTTCTTGAAATTTTTAAAGTTCTTTTTTAGCTTATTAATTAAAATATGGAAAATGTCTTAAAAGTTCCCATACATAAATTATTTAAGAGTTTCAACAATTTCAATACACTTATTTTATGATTCCTTTCAATTTCCAATATTGAAAGAATCAAATTTAACGGAACAGAAATTATAGAATGAGAAAAATTAGTTAGTAAAATTGAACATAATATATCTCAAGAATGATTTGTACTTTTCGGTATTAGACATTTAAATCTACTTAACTACTAATATTTAATGGATATTTTGTCTTATCAATAATTTATCTGCATTCTTTAAATTAGATTTACAACAGTACTTACACATTATCACAGGCTTTTGGTAACATTATATGAAAAGAAACACATGAAATTGCCAATTCAGCGCAAACAACACATGCAAAATTGGTATTGCCAGCTTCGAGAGTTATCTTGAACGTTGTCATCATAATACATTCATGTCCATAAATTAAGGATAATGAATTTCAGGCAAAGAAAGAGACAGAAGCAAAACAAATTTGACTTATTTGTAAAGTCTATTAATTAAACAAAAGGTAAAGAGCAAAAAAGATGCTTTATGTTTGACATAATTAATAAAAATTGCGATTTTTACACCCTGAAGCAAATTTCAAGAAAGGACCTATTTACAAAAAACCGTATAACATGGTTAGTATGATGGTTAATACGGAGTATGTCTCCCGAACGATGCAATGCATACCTTACAACGCCTAGGCATGCTGAGTGTCAAATTATCATTCTGATCTTGGGGAATATTACACCACTCATCAAGCAATGTCTTCCCGAGTTCCGGTAGACAGGTGGGAGGGGGTTGATGGGCTACAATTCGTCGGCCAAGCATATCCCACACATGCTCTATTGGATTCAAGTCCGGTGAGTATGCTGTCCAATCCATACGGGTGATATCCTCCGATTGAAGGCATTCGTCTACAATGTTTGCACGGTGAGGACGGGCGTTGACATCCATTAACAGAAATTCACCACCCATGGCGCCCCGAAACAAACGTACATGGTGCTCCAGAATGACATCCCGATAGATGTGGCCTGTCATCGTTACACTCTGAACATGCAGGTCTGCTCTGGAACAAAGAATAATTCCTCCACAAACGCGAGTCATTCTGCACCACCGTAATGGTGTCGTTCAATGGTGTTCTCTTGGTGGTGACGGGTACTTGGCGCTCTCCATATTAAAGTCCGGCGAGAATCAGACTGCAAACTAAACCTGGACTCGCCGGAAAACATCACACAAGACCACTGTTGTGGTGTCCACAATGCATGCTCTCTACTCCAGGCTAATCGCAGGCGACAGTGAGTTGCGGTAAGTGGAACACATCTGACAGGCCTACGAGCATATAGACCAATGTGCCCTAAGCGTCTGTACACGGTCTGCCTTGAAACTGTTGTACCGGTAGCTTAAGAGAGCTGACGAGACAGGTCTGATGCTGTGCTCCGTCTGTTTCTTTTGGCATTAACTGCCAAATACCAGTCCTCATTCGGTGTTGTAACTTGGGGGTGAGCTGTGCTCTAACATCTGCTCACATTACCATCATCTTGGAATCGTTGCCAATATCTGGAGATGACACTCTGGGCGATTCCAAGTTCCTCGGATACTTCCAGCTGGGTACGTTCACATTCCAGTTGTTCAATAATTCTACCACGTACAAAATCCTCCAAATGCTTCCTTTGTGCCATAACTATGCGGTTATTGCACTGAAAGGCTTTTAAAGCGGTTGTGAACAATTTTACTTCTTTGCCACCATTCCTTATATGCCCCTCTCTTACACTCTCGTCATTGTGACGTACTATCCGCGCCATCTGGTGGTTTCCCGTAATTTGCATATTCTTCTTCAAGATGTGTGTGATAATTCTACAGGTGAAAGTTTTATTTTAGATTTTAATTTCTGTGTGATTCTGAATTATCCTTAATTTATGGACATGATTGTATGTAAGTACCGATTTATCTTATAACATATGCAGGAAGGCAGCGGCATGACAGTCAGGGCCCCCCTGAAAAGTCAGGTTTCGGGCCCCCAAGGACCCAGGACACACCACAATATGAGGGTGTATGTTAAGTCACTGCAGAAATTCTATACTTTCATGACCGTAAAACTTTGCTTTGATTGAAAACTATTGTGATATTTCTAAAAAATCTTATTAATCTGAGATATTTTTCATAATAAACTTACAAGCTCAACCAAAGTAAGTTCTAATTCACAACATATTGATCTTCTGGTTCATAACACACCTTTAATATAACCATAGTGTTTTGTTTATTTGTGTGAAAATAAATGAGATTTATATCAGATTTTTGATATTTAACCTGATTAAGTATATTTTACGCTTTTATTTATTTATCATCGATTACGTATATGTGATCACTTCAAGGAACATGGTATCATATGCGAGATTACGTTTTCCCCTTTCTGAGTCATGTGATCAGACTGGGGTCATCTGGATTTGGAATGATTATAAACCATAAATTTTTTTTGGCAAATAATTTATATGAATTTTGAAATGGATTTAGGCTTAACAGCGAAAATCAACTGGTTCTGAACGGATTAAAGGACGAGAAAATTTAGGTACTTACATATTATTGCAACAATGCCAACATTCAAAATAGTTGGCAACCCTGTTTTTCCATGTGTTGTTTATGCTCAATTGACTCGACCATGCGCTTCAATTCATACAATCTCACCAAAACAGTTGCGATAATATGTAAGTACCAAAAATTAATCCAGCTTTGGTACAAAAAATTCTGTATGCAGGTATATTGTACATGAACAGAAACACGCAAGAAAATCTGCCATAATAAGTAAGTACTGATTTATCTTATAACATAGTGCAGAAAGGCAATGGTGTAATGGAGGACATTTGGGCCCCCCTGCAAAGTCAGGTTATGGGCCCCCAAACTGGATTTTACAAAAGGTAGGTACTCGGTGGCTTGTAGGTTTTGGGCCCCCTAGGACCCAGGGCACTCAACAATATGGGGATGTACGTTACGTCACTACAGAAGCACTATACTTTCATGAACATAATACTTTGCTTTGATTGAAAAAACTATTGGGATATTTCTAAAAAATCTTATTAATCTGATATTATATATATTATTATTATATACAGTGGGCCACAAAAGTGTTCGTACACTTGCAATTTCTTATAAAATTTAATGTTTTCGACTAATAAAAATTAATATAATGTAATTGTAATTTTTTTGTGATATCTGCAACTTGTTCTTAATGGAATGACATGAAAAATTACGCTACAAAAGTCTTCGTACACTTAACAAAAATCTCAACTTAGCTTTAAATATTGTATTTCTTTCTTAATTTAGTACTTAGTAAGATATATTTTAGTGTCCATAGTAACTTTTAAGCGCCTTGGTATAGATTTAATCAGTTTTTTGTAATTTCTGTATCGATTTTCCTCCATTCTTCTGTGATAATTGTTTTTACTTCACATTTTGTGATTATTTGTCAGGTTTTCTTTTTTTTACTTCAAAATCTCACCAAATATGTTATACTGGGCTAAATAAAGTGTACGAGGACTGGTATGACATCTTTGGGTCAGCATTAGTGCAAAATACAGCCACGGACTTCGCACAATTGAAGGCGGCTTTAACTAAGAATTTCCCCGTCGTCCGCGTAATAGAAAAGATTTAGAAATTAGGTTTTATTCGTCCCAACAGAGAAGGGATCAGGAGCCAACAGATTTTATTTATGATTTGTTGAATCTGCACAAACAACTTGGATTGGTTATGTCCGAGGATTAGTGGACCAAATTTTTGTTTGATTCGAACCACAGGTTCAAGATTATGTGGAGGTTCAAAATCCGCAAAATACGGTTTAACTGTTGGAGGTGTTGTCTAAGTTTGAGGAAAGATGTTCGTGCAAAGCAATGCGGGGGTCGAGGAATAGTGATAATATTGAAAGATGAGGTTAGAATGAGCGCAGGATGTCTAATGCTGATGATAGTAGGAGAAATTGGAGGAATTCCGAAGTTTTGCGTAGACCGAGTAACAGCAGAAATGATTATAGAGGTCATTACGAGAATGGTCGAGGGGACCACATACATAAGGATTCGGGTGAAAGTTTTAGTCGAGGAAACCGAAGGCAAGGGGGCCGGTTAAATGTTTTGAAGGTTAGAGATGATCAAAATGATCAGACGCAGAGTCGGCAAATGAGGTACCGATTAAACTTTCAGCGATATGCATGTCTCCGGTGGAACAACCATATGTTCCTATTTTGTTAAATGAAACTTTTACGAAAGCGTTATGGAACACAGGCGGGGATAAGTCTTTTATATCGGAGGAGATATATCGAAAATATTTTTTTTATAAGCAAGTAAAAAAATCACGTGCTCAGGTGATTACGGCACAGGGACCTAAATGTCAGAATGTAAGAATTGTGGAACTGAATGTTCGAATTAGGGAGTTTGAGAAGCCTTGGATGTTTCACGTGTTGGCAGATTTAGAATACCCATGTATTCTCGGGGTGGATTTCATTAGTGGATCGCAAGTTGTTTTAGATTTTGATCGGAAAGCGTTGGCAATCCCGGATTCGCAGATTGAAAAAGTAGTTATAACGATTGAGGAAGAAAGTGTGGAAATAGATCTTACTAAAACAGGGTTGGAAGAAAGTCAGAAAAAGTAGTTGCTGGATTTTTTTATAGTTTTAAAGGATTTTTCTCAGACAAACTGGGGCTCACACATGTTTTGTATCATGTGATTGATACGGGGGATAAGCCACCAGTTGTTTCTCGGCCGTATCGTTATGTCAGGGTTAAACAAACGATACTCGATTATCATGTAGAGAAAATATTGAAAGAGGGAACCATAATTCCGACTCAATCCTCTTACGCGTCTCCAGATGTGTTAAGTAGAAAAAATAATGGGTTGCCGCCGGATAATCTGGAAGCGTATAGATTTGCTGTCGACTATCGGAAACTTGATTCTATTACAAAGTATCCCCGTTATCCCTTACCGTTAATAGATGATTAAATAACGAATATTCCCCATACGACAATTATGTCATCCCTTGTCCACAGATCGGGGTACTTTTAACTTGCAGTAAACCCCAGTGATATAGTTAAGACCATGTTTGTTACGAAGAATGGCACCCACCCATTCCGGTAAATGCCATTTGGGTTGTCAGGGGCGGCTCCCAGTTTTCAGAAGGTCATTGATATTATTCTGAAACCGGGGATAGGAAAGTTTGTGAGTGTTTATATGGACGATGTAATTATATCGTCTCCATCGTTCACTCACCAGGTCGAACATTTAAGGGAAGTTTTTAGATTATTACAGTAAGCAGGATTAACACTGAACAAAGAAAAGTGTAAATTCGGTTGTGATAAATTGAAATATTTAGGTTTGATTATTAGTAAGGAGGGAATTAAAACAGACGAGACAAAGGTTCGAGCTATTGTTGAGATGAAACCCCCAAGGAATTCTAAAGAGGTATCCAAATTTTTAGGTATATCCCAGTGGTACTCGAAGTTTATTAAGAATTATGCTGATCTATGTAAGCCCCTTTATAATCTTAAACGAAAACTTAAGAAATTTTGTTGGTCAATAGAGGTGCAGAAAGCATTCGACGCGGTCAAAGTGGCAATAACGAAAACACCAGTTTTAAAATTGCCGGGTTTCAAAAAGCCTTTTGAGTTGCTTACGGATGCAAGTTCAATGGGCATCGGCGCGGTTCTAAATCAGGAACAGAGACCAGTGGTGTTTGCCTCTCGCCCGCTTAGTAGTGCGGAGAGAAATTACACTGTAACGGAAAGGGAATGTTTAGAAGTAGTTTGGGCTCTGAATAAATTCAGAACGTATTTAGGTTCACTGATAACGTGCATTAACGCGTTTAACAAATGGTAAAGATTTGTCGAGTAGGATGATTCAGTGGGTTCTCAAATTAGCGGGATTTAATATAGAATGGGAACACATCATTCTGGAACTCAAAATATGGTGGCTGATGTTTTATAGAGGAACCCGGTGGAAAGTATAATAGGATCAAAAGTTAATTGTACAATAATCAGAGATTTAGTACTTTCGTCACTCGAGCAATTGATTGAAGTGCAAAGAAAGGACCTTGAAATAGGTCGTATTTATAGATATCTGGAAAACCCAGAAGATAGAGAGCTCGGTTAATGCAACAATATGAGACAACTGGTCTCGTGATTTTAAGAGGATTGAGGGCTTGTTGTTTTATGCGAAATACGCAACTTCATTAGGTGAAATGCGAGTATACATTCCAAAGTCTTTAATAAATGAAATAATGAGAGAATTTCACGACAAGCCCGTTGCTGGTCATTTAGGACGCTTTAAGACTTATCATAAAATAAGAGACGTTTGTTATTTCCCGTTTATGAGAAATTTATTGATCAATATGTCTCTACATGCCACATGTGCCAAGTTAATAATTATAAAAACGCGTTACCAGCTGGTCACTTAATTCCGATAGTAACAAATTATCCAAACGAGATAGTTACGTTAGATTTGCTAGGTCCATACCCTGCATCGAGAGTGAGATGTAACCGATATGTATTAGTAGTTACGGATCATTTCAGTAAGTGGGCTGAAATCATACCCCTTAAAAAGGCCTCGGCTCGAGAAATAGCGGATACTTTTTTTGATAATTATGTATCGCGTTTTGGAGCTCCAGTAAAATTAATAAGTGATATTGGTCCCCAATTTATAATTGATATTTTTCAACATTTAAGTAATAGATTTCTGATAATCCCCCTCCAGGGTGATTATCTCTTTGATTAATCAGCGTGAGCTAGAGGCGTAGGATTAACGAAAGAACTAGAAAGAAACATTATCTTAATATGACTTTATTAAGATATTCAACTTAAACCTTTAACAAATTAGATTATAATAATTTATGTGAGAGAATCTATGATGGTAAAACACACCACACACATATTTACAATAACGACTTGACCTAATTCGGGCCACTATCAATAACTGAATCGTTTACACTCAATTCTAATATAATCACTGATCCTAATACTAAATAATCAATAATACCTTGTGTTTTAGTAACAGTAAACCATTACAATAGGTTTAGATTAGGTCTTGCGATAACTCGTGTGCAATGGTATGCACCTTGATTAATGGATCTCTATCACGTATAATTACTATTCTTCGCGACGTAACGCTTTCTAAAACTTTTTCAATCTAGATCCCCAAACTGTTTACATTCCTCTAATTGCCATCACTTGCCTCAAATTGCCATCGCGCTTACTTTAAATTCTGATATTTAAAAGGTTTTTAATTTGCATCTTTCTTTCACACTTCACATCTTGGATTTGGTTGAAAAAGAGTTGCCATCAATTCTGGCCCCAAAGAACCCAAAGGACATATTAAAGAAAAGACGCGTGAGATCGTCACAGATTAGGCATAAGGCATGTGAGGACTTTTGTATATAGACAGGCAAATAGAACCGAACGCGTGAATCGCGATCTTGTGCAAATGATGTGAATGATCAACATACGGGAAAACCCCCTGCAGAATTATTTTTAGGTGAAAAGTTGATTCCCCCATTTAAGAAATTAGTGATGGTATCGGACGGAACTGAGTTTGCAGTAGGGGATATTGAGAGATTGTTTGATGAAGCTAGACGAAACACAAAGGCTAAGCATGAAAAGTGGGCGAAACATTATGATAGACGCAGACGCGATGTGGAAATTAAGGTGAGTGATTAGGTCGTGATAAAAACGCCTCTTTTAAGTTTATCAACAAAGAAGGTGGTAGCTAAATTTAAACCAAAATTTGAAGGTCCTTATAGAGTGTTAGAGGTAAAACAAAATAATTTATTTGGTGATTTGAAGATCGGGAAAAATGTTAACAGTCAATGTCGATCAAGTTAGAATATACCATCATAGGAAAAGTGACGAAATGGAGATAAGAACCGGTAGTTCGGATAGCAATAGTTCACGCTATAAATCGATTAATTTTGAAAGCGTACAACGGAGATCAAATGAGTCGCAGTATAGTAGGAAGAAGGAGTCATGTGTAAAGCATGAGTTAGAGGAAAAGTAAATAGTTTTTTTTTAAGAAAGAATAGGGTGAGAGGCACACAGGTATGACCGATAAGCGCGTACCACTTATCAGATCAGCACCAAGCTTTTGGACACAAACAAATAACAGAACTAAAATGCGGAGAAAAGAAACTCTTACGTACAAGCGATTGCTGAACTCGGGATCTGGAGGACCAGAGAGAAAGCAGAGGAAGGGATCAGGACATCAGGGTGAAAAAAGACAGTGAACTTTCTCCAGTAATAATGAATTGCAATATTCTAGGAAGAGATGCAGAGGAGAGGAAATAGTGATGCCCTGTACCAGTGGGTACAACTTCAGACCAAGAAGAGGAGCAAAAGTGGGAGTCCCGACCAACCAATGAGAGGAGGACACAACAAGGAGGACCAGTTCGAGTCAGAGGAAGCCGAGAACATCAGTACAGCCCCTATATCGAAGAGCAAGCAAGGTCAGCAGGTCGGAAGACCAGAAGCAGAATTGGTCAACAACAGCATTGCCAGGAGAGGAAAGGAGGAGCGAACAGCAGCTGGCCCCAATCTCTCGAGGTTCTAGTTGGAGATGTCAGCTACAGGAAATAAGAATCAGGTTGTATCGTTTCATTATATATTCTTTAGAAAAAGTGGTCGGAAGAATTATTGCAAGAAGCAAGTCATTTATGTTATTTAAAATTTTCTTAGTCAAGCAAAACTTGACACTAAAATGAGTGCATTTTTTTAGAAGACTGAAAAATATGAACTTTTGACTTGTAAATTTTTTTCAAAATTCTGGAGAAAACATTTGTAAATATACATTTGTTTACTTCTATGTATGACTTCGCTGAGATGCGAGAATTCCTTTGGTTGTTTGTTTTAAAGGTTTATTGAAAAAATATTTGTAATTGTATAATGTATATATATATATATATATATATATATATATTGTTGTATTGATTTATATTAGTGTACATCTAGTTTGGGGGAACGCAGCGTAGACAGATTATTAACCAAAACACTAACAGCGCTGCGCGATTAGAGGGGAAGTTTATATAAAAACCAAATGTGGTGTATGTATAAAATTAGTAGTAATTTAAAGAAGGTATATAAAGTATGGAATTTGTAAAATGAAATGGTATTGTGTGAAAATTTGTTATTCCATGCGACTTAAAGAGTTTTTATTTCAGTGTGGCTGACCCTGAAAGGTTGAAGAGAAGCAGATTTTTTTTACGTCAAAACTGTAAATCCGACAAAATATAAAGAAAATATGTTTTTCAGAAGAAGTTTGTAATAGTTTTTAAGTAAGATTAAGTAGAATTAAGTATTTTAGTTAAGGGTGTTTGGCCATGGTTTTTCCAGTTAGATCATATATGGTTTTTCCCGGGCCTGTAACCTGAATAAGGCACACCAATGAGTTTGTAAAAGAAAATCTTACGCGATTAAAATACATAACTGATAACGTTGGTCTATTTATTTGAGTAAAATTATTGTGGCTGTCCAGAGTTCAAATTAGAGAGAAATATTAAAAATTAAAGTTAGGACGAATAGTGAAAATTAAAGTTTAAGTTGAGTATTGGAAATTAATGGTTAAAATTTAAAAGGAATATTGAAAGTTAGAAGTTCAGAAAAATAAAATTTATGCACGTAGTTTCTTAAGGGCCATTAAGACCCTCGAATAAATCCCGTTTTGTTTCTTGGAGGGGATTGTGACGGGTTCACGCGTTTTTTTATTAACATGTGAATGAAAGGCAAATTAGGAAGCTTTTAAATAACAGAAGTTAAGAGTAAGTGAGGTGGCATTTGGGGAGCGTTTCGAAAGTCCGTGTTGCAAGTGTGAAGAGTATTTCGAGGAGTTAAGTGACAGCCAAGAGAGGTTACCCATGACAGAGAGCCTTTAGTCAAGGTGGAACAATTCCACGCCAGTGAACCTCAACTTCAGTTAGAATCCGGTAGATTGCTGCTTCGTTCTACATTAAGGTAGGAGTTACCAATTTAATATTCGGATTAGTGTTTACATTGAAATGGAGCTTAGGTGAGTTAGTTATTGATAGTGGTCCGGGTTACGGTTTTTTGGTATTATATATTGTGTGTTTCGCCACCGTAGATTCTCTCACATATCATATTATTACCTAATCTGTCTTAATAAAGTAATATTAAGATTATGGCAGCGTCTGCTTCTTCATTTAATCCTACACCTCTAGTTCACGCTGATAATTAAGGAGAAGGGCACCTAAGGGGTTCGCCCTTATAACTGCACAAACAACATTTTCCCCTACTGTACTTTCCACCGGGTTCCTAGACAAAACATCTGCCATCACATTTTGAGTTCCAGGACGGTCTTCCCATTCAATATTATTCAGCTAATTTTAAAACCCACCTTATCATTCTACTCGACAAATTTTTAAAATTTGTCAATCTCGTCAACGCTGCATGATCTGTTATTACTTTTACTGGCAGTGAACCTAAGTACGTCCTAAACTTATTTAGAGCCCAAGTCACTGCTAAATATTCTCTTTCCGTAACAGTATAATTTCTCTCCGCACTACTAAGTTTGCGGGAGGTGTAGGCGATGGGTCGCTGTTCCTGGTTGAGTATAGTTCCTATGCCTATTGAACTTGCATCAGTAAATAATTCGAATGGTTTTTTAAAATCAGGTAATTTTAACACATGCACTCCCGTAATCGCCTATTTTATTGCGTCAAACACTCTATGCGTCTCTTCAGACCAGCAAAATTTGTTAAACTACTTTTTAAGCTTATAAAGGGGCTCGCATGAATCGGCATAATTTTTAATAAACTTTGCTTACCACTCGGACATGTCCAAAAAATTAGACATTTCTTTAGCATTTTTAGGAGGCCTCATCTCAACTATTTTTTTAACCTTAGCTTCGTCCGTTGTAATCCTCCCCTCCTTACTAATCACCAAACCTAAATACTTCAACTTGTCACAACCGAATTTACATTTGTCTTTATTCAACGTTAATCCCGCTTCCTGCAACAACCGAAGCACTTCTCTTAAATGCTTAACGTGGTGAGCAAACTATGGTGACGAAATAATTACGTCGTCCATATAAACGCTCACAAACCACCTTATCACTGGTTTTAAGATCAGATCTATCGCTTTTTGAAAATTAGGAGCAGCCCCCGACAGCCCGAAAGGCATGCGATTGAACGCATATGTGCCTTTTTCCGTGACAAAAGCTGCCTTAACAATATCATTAGGGTTTACAACAAGTTGAAAGTACCCTGAGTGGAGATCCAGGGAAGACATGACTCCGGTATGGGGTATATTCATTGTCAAATCCTCAATCAGCGGTAAGGGATACCTGGGGTATTTTGTAATGGCATTAATATTCCTATAGTCTACGGTAAATCAATAAGCTTCTGGATTATCCGGAGGTAACCCAATATTCTTTCTACACTGCACAACCGTTGACGCGTACGGAAATTGGATCGGTATTAGGTTACCCTCCTTTAACATTTTCTTAACATGATAATCTAAAATACCTTGTTTCACCCTATCATACAAATACGGCCTTGAAACAACTGACGGCTTATCACCCGTGTCAATCTCATGACATAAAACATGCGTGAGTCCCGGTTTGTCTGAAAACAATCCTTTAAAACTATTAAACAAATCTTGCAATTCTTGTTTCTGATTCTCTTCTAATCCTGTCTTAGTAAAATCAATGTCCAAATTTCCTTCATCAATTGATGGAATAATCTTTTCAACCTTCGAATCCGGAATCGCCAACGATTTTCGATCAAAATCTAAAACAATTTTTGATCCACTAATAAAATATACACCGAGAATGCAAGGCTATTCTAAATCCGCCAAAACGTGAAATTGCCAGGGTTTCACAAATTCCCGCAACTCTACTACCCCTATATTTCGACATTTGGCTCCTTGTGCCGTGACCACCTGAGCACGAGATTTATTCACTTGCTTATAAGAAAAATATATCAAATTCTTCAGTTATAAACGACTTTTACGCGTCTATATCCCATAGTGCCTGCGTAAACGTTTCATACAATAAAATAGGAACATACGGAAGTTTCACTGGAGACATGCATATAGCTGAAAATCTAATCGGAATATCCTTTACCGATTGTGATTGATCATCTTGAACTTTCGAAATATTTAATCGACCATCATGTCTTCGATCCCCTCGACTAAAATTTTCACTCGAACTCCTATTTCTAGATTGATATACTCCATTATTAGAATTAAACCTTTGATTATCTCTATTAAATCTATTTCCGCTCTCGAACCCCTGGTTCCTCTGACTCCTCTGAGGACCATTCTCGTAATTACCTCCATAACTATTCCTTCTATCATTTGGTCTATGTACTACTTACGCATCTCTCCAATTTCTCCGATTGTCGTCATCATTAGACCCCCTACGCACATCCCAATCTCGTCTTCCCATATTCTCGTTACTTCTCGAACTCTGCATTCCCTTGCATGAATATCGTTCCTCAAATTTCGCCATCACTTGCAATAATTGAGCTGTTGTGGTCGGGTTTTTAACCTCTACATAATCTTGGACCTGATGTTCGAGTCGAGCAAATATATGCTCTACTAAAGCCTCTTCGGACATTCTAAGTCCGAGTTCTTTGTGGACTTTTAATAAATCGTAAATAAAGTCTGTCGGTTCCTGACCTCTACCCTGATGTGTCGAGTAGAATTTTACTTCTAAATCCTTTCTACTACGCACTACCGAAGAATTTTTGGTCAACGCTTCTTTCAATTGCGCGAAGTTCGTGGCCATGTCCTGCACTAACATAGACCCAAAAATCTCATATCAGTCTCTCGCTCTACCCAGGAGATGACCTTTCAAATAGGCACATGCCAAATTACTGGGTATCTCTAAAAACTTCACATTATTGTAAACACACTCCAAAACTCTTCTACATTTTCGGACCCAGAAAAATAAAGTTCGGGCAAAACCCTGAATCCGTTTGCACCTCCCACCTCGGGGTTAGGGAAATTTAATTGGCCATTAGTGTATCTAGTTGGGTGCCAACGTAGTGTCCCTACCTCTGGGGACATCCTCTCTCCATTATTCCCGTGACCTATGTCTGTGGGAAGGAACGAAGAACTATTAAATTCATTCATACTACGATCTGTTTATTAAGATCTTAGTTTAAACACAATACAACACAATATTAATCTAAGAGGAGGATGATCAAGAATGAGAAGACGCAATACGTATTACCAACAAATAACGCAATTAACCACTGAATATATCTTTGTAGATTAAAGCCTATCTCAATAGCAAACGTCTTGTACTTAAAGTTTAATTAATCAAGCTTATCGCTATATCCTAGGTAAACAGCTACGGTCTTTAAATCTTCCATTCCAGCTTTAATCTGGCTGGCTCTTGCTTAGGCTATGCTCCGTTGGTCTCGGACCCACTTTTGATTCATCTGCACTAGCACGGGGCTAGGCTAATTCCCCAGAATTAAGATTCTTCTTCTAGACTTTATCTCATATCACTTTCCGACTACTTCTCTACTCAGCGACTTCCCTTAGCGACCTCACGAATGCTAAACTTCCATTATATATATGATTCCTAATTTACATAAATACGTTTTCCTCTTGAGTTGGTTGGAAATAATTGCTATTCTGGCCCCAAAGAAATCCCAAGAAGACAGTTAATTGAAATCGCGATAAAAGCCCCTTCACAACATGGAAAATAAAAATTAATGTAGATAAAACAATAGCCGTACTCTTCACCAGGAGAAGAAAACCAGTCACACCATCAACCCTCTATTCCGCACAACTACACTGGTCTCGAGGCATGAAGTACCTAGGAGTACTCCTAGACAAAAATTTATCATGCTAAAAACACATCATATACGTGCGTGAAAAATTCCGGAACGCCTTATGCTCAATTTACCCCTTAATTTTTGCCGTAATTCTCAAATGAATCTTTACAACAAAGTACTTCTTTACACTACTGTTTTGGCGGCCCATCTTAACGTACGCTTGCCCTGTGTGGGGCTATACAGCTAATTCAAACATTAAACTTTTAGAAAATGCCCAAAATGCTTTAATCAGGAATATAACTAAGGCTTGTAGATACACTAAAAATAGATATATTTACAAAGCTATTAACATTTATTACTTTAAAAATATATTCAAAAAATGGCAATTAAATGTTTTGATAACCTGCCAAATTCTAATAGCTTTAATGTCTTAAATCTGGAAAATTACAATCCCAATGTCAATACTAAGAGGCCCAGAAGAATCCTTCTGAACTCGTATAATCCCCCTAGTAATTAATTGCGTCATTCCCCTCGTGGTGAATGACCATTTTCTAATTTTTTATTTTATTATAATGTTTCCTTTCTTATTTTTAAATTATTTTCAATCTGCAACCCACACAGGCAAGCGCTTTTTTCCAATCAATTTCTGTTCCATAACTTCAAGGCAGCCAATAGTGTTAACTCACTGATTCCTTTCGACCAATAGCAGGCGAGTTTCTCGTCCACTTACTCTGAAAAATTTCCATCACATCGGATGTCTCCGAAGCAGTCACCGTAGCCACACTCCCTTGCTCCTTCTAGTCCACCAATCAGGGAGCTCCCTCTCAATCCAGGCCTCTCCACTTCAAGGCCCATATACGTTTCGATGTGGGATGGAGGAACGCTTCGTGTTCCATTTCCCAAAGATGTCAAGCGTTCGTTTCGCTATAGAGCAGGGATGGCGAACCAATGGCACGCGTGCCAATGATGACGCGCGACAGAATATTTTGGGCACGCCATCGATCAAAAACGATTTGCATTTTAGCTTAAAATAATTAAGTTTACTATGAAGTATTATGAACAAACGCGAGTGATCCGTCGCGACGCCGACAAGTCGGGGAGCAGACTCGTTTGTTATGTCTTGCGTAAATACTTCGTATATTATAAATTGCTAATGATGCAAAGTTTATCTACGCATAGTGTGTGTATGTAACTATTTCTAAATATATTCAAGTTGTTTAAAAAACATATTCTAACGTTTACATTAATAGTTCAGCTTGCATATACATCTAATTTATTAATGTGATCTAATTCTTGTCTTGTAAGTATAATTGGTAAAATAACTCTCACTGCTTTATTTAAAAAAAAATTTTAGTGACCTGAGACAAAAACCGAAAGAGCAGACACTACAGAAATCTCGTACAAGCACTCAATTTCCTAAAAACAAATAAATCTGCCCATGAGCCCGCAGTCGTGCGCAGTCAGTAAAAAGGTTTTTTTGGCCGGGGGAGGGGGGCGGAATCAAGCGAGAGCACATAGAATAGTCAATTTCATCGACACAACTGTACATTTAAAGTTTTGTGTTAAATTTACGATTTTTACTGCTATTTAACATGGCTAGTTCAACAAAAAAACAAAGTGCAAGATAGTAAGTGCAGCAGAGAATTTCAAACTTGGTGGGCTGAGAAATATGGCATGATCAATAAAGGCGACAAAGCGGTGTGCGTTTTATGTTCTGGAAGAGTGCTATGCAGAACATCGTCTGTAAAACGGCATTTTGAAACAAATCACAAATCCTTTTGTGAAAAAAGCGAACCAGAGCAAAGAGAATTAATTGCAAGTGCAATAAAAGACAGAAATAAGCAGTCGACGTCTATGTTTAAATATGTAAGCAGAAATTGTCACACTGGTGCGGCAAGTTACTCGGCCGCAAATGCCATTGCTCGGCATGGTAAACCTTTTCAAGAGGGAGAGTTTTTGAAGGAAGCTTGGTTGGCATGTGCGCCCTCACTTTTTGATGATTTTGATAATAAAGATAAGATAATTCAGCGCATCAAAGATGTTCCTCTATCTAGAAACACAATGAAAGATAGAATCTTGAAATTGGCAGAAAATGTTACAGATCAACAAAAAAATGACATTAACTCCGTTCCTTTTATATCGCTATGTCTTGACGAAAGTATTGACATTACTAAATCGGCACGTTTAGCTGTCTTTGCTCGGTATTGTGTAGGAAACATCATTATGGAAGAATTAATTGCGATAAGATTGTTGCTAAAAACTACAAAGGGCACAGATATTTGTACAGCAGTAAGAAATTCGCTTGCTGAGAAAGAAATTGATTTGAAAAAAATTGTTTCAGTAACCACTGATGGTGATCCAAATATAGTAGGCAAAAAATTGTTTCATTTCTTTATTTAAAACAGACGTAGGACATTCTTTTCTTGAATGCCACTGCATTATTCACCAACAAGCCTTATGTGCAAAGAGTGGTTTAACATCTCTTGATAATGTAATAACTATAGTCACAAAAATAGTCAACCTCATATCGTCGCAGGCTTTAAATAAACGAAAGTTTGATGCTTTGTTGGTTGAAGTCAATTCGGTGTATAATGGCTTAATAATGTAAACAATGTTCGCTGGTTGAGCCGCGGGAACGTACTTCGAAGATTTGTTGATTGCTTGGAAGAAATCAGACTGTTTCTACAAAATGAGAGCAAAATTGAACAATACCCACAGTTGATGGATATTATATGGCTTTTAAAATTGATGTGTTTTACAGACATATGCCAACATTTCAATGAATTGAACATAAAGCTTCAAGGCCCGAATAAAACAGTTATTGTCATGATGGATCTCATTCGCGCTTTTGAAGCTAAACTATATGTTTTCAGAAACGATATTATTACAAAAAACTACAAGTACTTCCCAAACTTGAAAAAAAATATCAAAGACTTAGATGACCAAGAGAAACGAAATGAAGAAAAAGTTATTGATGACTTTATTTCCATAGTGGATTCGTTAATCAAAGAATTTTCAGCGAGATTTTCTCAGTTCAAGGAATTATCGCAAACGTTCAAATTTATTATGCACCCTGATGTGACCTCATTCGATAAATTGAACTTGTCCCAATTCGATTGGAAGAAATTGAAGAATTTGAAATGCAACTGATTGATTTCCAGTCTAGTTCAATATGGATTCAAAAGTTTATTGAAACAAGGAAAAAGTTGGAATTGATTGAAGCAGAAAGATTGACAAGCAATATAAGTAAAAATACCAGTAACGAAATTTTGGAAACATGGAATTCGATTCCAGACGCATTTAACTGTTTGAAGAAGTTGGCGTATGCTATTTTAACCATATTTTCATCTACCTATGCCTGCGAGTCATTATTTTCAGAGATAAAAATAACATCAAAGACTCGCTTAGAAACCGTTTAACAGACGACTCTAATTCAGCATGCATTCTACTAAAAGTAACATCTTATAATCCTGATATAAGTTATTTTTGTCATCTAATCTACAACAGCAGAAATCACACTAATGTTATTTTAATTTAAATTACAAGTATAACTAAAACATTTACTACTATACAGTGCAAAATGTATTTTTTCGTATTAAATAAAGAATTTTGATTTGTTCGTATTTAGTTTTATTAGTTCTTCAATAATCACAAGTCAAAATTATTTGATGGCACTCCTATAACTCATTAAACGTTTTTTTAAAAAAATGGCTCGTTGACCCAAAAAGGTTCGCCACCCCTGATATAGAGTATTTAACACAAATCTATCAGTTTGGATGGATGGTATTGTGACTAGAGATGCATAGGAGATAAAACCGGCGACAGTGCGAACAATTGTCGGACTTTGAGAGAAGGTGTATATTGAGCCTCGGGGAAGAAGTTTGATCGAGCAGGCGTATCCGCCGCAACCCAAATCGGAGCGATATGATAGTTGCTCGGTGTTGGCAACAATGGATCCCAGGAGGGGTAGTCTAAGGTCACGGTGGTTCAGGGCGTCCCAGGAACACAAATGCGTATTATAATTGCGCAATTATTGGAGAGTAGCCACATCCTCACCAACAACGTCGCTAGAATCACTTTGACGCTATTTACCACCTTCCAGGCATCCGGTGGTGTCAAGGGAACCATTCAGAGACAACTGGCAGGCAGAGGTATAAGAAGCCGAAGACTATTAGTACGACTGTTACTGACCCCACATCATAGGCAGCGTTTATTGGATTTTTACTGACCTGGGGCAGCTGGAGTGTGGCGACTAGAGGCATGTGATTTTAGGCATTGAATTCCGATTCAGTCTAATGCTGCTGATCAGCGCGTATGAGTGTGGAGGTGACCAGGCTTTTGGGAAGTTTAACTGTCCTTTTTTTTGGAAACTGTAATAAACAAAAACAAACCCCTGTCAATAAAAGTTTCAATTCATTCTAATTAAAGACTTGCAAACTGGAATATCTGGTGCCAAAACCCGGGAGACACAACCTACATAGCACTATTTACTTGTGCAACAACATGTGCACTGCACATTGAACTCAAGTCAGATCTCACCACCAACGAATTTCTCTTAGCACTACGGCGATTTGTTGGTTGCAGAGGAATCCCCCACACAATCTATACAGACAACGCTACCACCTTTCATGCAGCAAATAAGGAACTGATCTTGTTATGGCAAACTCTATCATCAGCTAAAACTGAACAATATTATACTAAAAATGGCATGACGGCGTTTCATCACCCCACGAGAGGCTTGGTGGGGAGGCTGGTGGGTGCGCCTAATAGGTATTGTCAAACAATGTCTGCGAAAGGTACTCGAACGAGCACTTCTAGACGAGGAATGTTTATTCACTTTCCTCATTGGCATATAAGCCGCTCTGAATAGTCTACCATTAGTCTACGAAGAGAAATGAGAAGACAACTCTGCAGCTTTAACAACAGCTCATTTCTTGACGGGACGAAAACTACCGGCCATTCCATCCAGGATAGAAAACACAAGGCTTAGTAAAATTTACAAGTAGCAGCACGACTTACTTGACTGTTTTTGGAAAAAAAATGGTTGAAAGAATATCTTCTTCAACTGCGATTCTTCCATCAAGTTCGAAACAAGAGCAATGCCATTAACATCCGAGTTGGAGATATTGTGCTTCTGCGGAAAGACTTCCGACCATTGCACATGTGAAAGAAAGCTAGAGTGATGAACCTACATCAGGGACGCGATGGGAAGATAAGATCATGGAAAGAAATGTAACCCACCATATACAATTGGTCATCTCTGTCTCAAGATCACACAGGGTGGGGAGGATGTTGGGAACGAGATTAAATGTAAAGTTTAACTGCCCTTTTTTGGCAACTGTAGTAAAAGAAACAAACCTCTGTCAATAAAAGTTTCAATTCAGTCTAATCTAATACTTGCAAACTGGAAGAGGGGCATACGGGGATTACATAAGGTGTGACAGTGTGGGGAGTGATTTGTTGGGATACACGATCACCTCTATTCGTCTTTCGGCTCACTTTGACGGCACGTAGCTAAATCGATGAGATTTTAATGCCAGTTGTCCTGCCTATTGAATCAAGTCACCCAAGTGTCATTTATCAACAAGACAACGCTCGTCCACATGCTGCGGAACTTTCTCGACGATGGATTTAAGAATATGACGTACTCCCGTCACCTACCAGGTCACCAGACCTCTCACCAACAAAAGACTTCCGGGACGTTCTTGGAAGGCAACTGCAGCCGTCAGCCAGAGGTGGTTATACTATTTACTGACTAGCAACTTTTTTCGCGACATATCTTAAAAGAATGTTTTTCTGAATTTGTAATCAGTTGCTTATCTCCTCGAATACTACATACATGCCAAGTTTCGTGATAGTAGTTCGTTTCCTTCTGGAAGCATATTTTTTGTGACTGAGTGTTTATTACCAAAGTACATATTTTTCTCTATGGTATTTTTTATTATAAATCACCGTAAGCTATGAGAAGGATGTAATTCGATAGAAAATGAAAATATAGAGTTGATTAATTCAGAAGTAAAGAAATCATTATTAGATACCAGTTCAATAAATAGCAGAGAAAAATAAGAAGTGATCGAGATAAATATCTCACTAAGGAATCCCTTTTCACACAAAAATTTGTTACACTCTATTGATTCTTTGAAATCCCTAACACTTCCGTAAAAAAGTTGCTGTTTCTGTTGGCATAATTAATAACATTTTTTTAAATTTTATTTACAACGGCTGGCTACAACGAAATAAAAAGAATACAAAACAATAACAACGAGAAACGGAGAAAATCACATAGTAACATGTTCAGCCCATATTGGCCCAAGCCTCCCAGTAACGAAGATACACAGTAAAGGAAACAACTGCAGGTCAGACACACACATGAAGGTGGGAGGAATCCATGTCCTATGCTATATATATATATATATATATATATATATATATATATATATATATATATATATATAGATAGATAGATAGATAGATAGATTGCAGAGCATGCATTAGGGGCTCATTTGGAAAGTATTCTCATTTGGAAAAGGGACTGGCCAAACAATCGTGATCCATCCCTATTCTAAAAAAGGCAACTGCTATAAACTTGGGTTGATCAGGGGTTTTAGAATAAAGTTAAACCAGGTTTTAGATGAGTTACCTTCATGGAAATTATTAGATACAGTGTTCCAGAAAAGTCTCGAATCACCAGTTTCATCGAGTGAAAAGAGATGTTTACAAAAGCTTTAGATGATGGTTGTTCTTTTTTTTTTGGCGAGAGAAACCCCCTTCTTATTACTCAGGATCCCATAATAGTTTGGGATTCACTGCAGAACGATATTCTTACCCACTGAGTCAAGATCTTCAAGTCAAGAGGTACATTTTTTGATGGAAGTGGCCTGAGGTGCAGAGGGGAGATTGAATGCCAAAAGTGCTATCTTAGAGTCAGATAGGATGACTGCTCTAGAAAATTAGTCTGCTCGGCATTGCGGTTCAGATAGGTCAATAAGTAAAGTTTTGACTTCGCTGTTGTAAGTAGATTCAAAACGGCCGACAGGGCATAAGCAGGAAACCCTTGCCCCAACGTTGATTCGCTATTCCGTATGGAGCCCCATTTCGGTATAGATTCTCAACCACTCCGGTTCAGGGTATAGTTCGCTAACAGTTGCATAAGAAATACTCCTAAGAACATCAGAGCTAGTATCTATTTTTCGAACAGCGGGAATAAGATCTGTGACCATACTTTAAATTTAAATTATATATAAAAATGAATATTTATAATTTTAACTTCTCTCTCTCTCTCACTTATTAAAATTTAGTCATGTGTGTTTTTCTATTTATTGTATAAATTTTAAAATACTTATAAGAAATATAGACCACCTAGAAAACCTGCCTTTTTTATCTGTAAAAAGTGTGTAAGGGAGCCCCCTTACACCCAACCTTATGGGTGACGTCGAAAGCTGGTGGGTTTTATTTGATGTGATTTTTGCATTATGTCACACTCGAAAGCAAAATGAAGGTTATTGGCAATGAACCTTGTGATACCCCCTGCCCAGGGGTATCATATCTTCATCCACGTGACCTAGATTTGTAGGGGTAAATGATTGACCACTCGAACCTTCCATAATATATAAATCTAATTTATTATAGTCTAATTTATATTAATCAATGCAACGCAAGTCTTACTTGGAAAATCAGATCAGGAATGATACGACGGAATTATCAATACTAAGTTAAAATAGTGTCTGAAATCCTACTCACTATTTTTGTGATAAATTAACCTCCGAATCTTTATCTATATATAGCAGACTCCTTAACTAGCTAGAGTCCACTCTATAATTAAACTTTAATAATCAATCTCTTACCGATATCCCACGGCGATCAGCAACAAAGCTTTGTGTGTCTCCCTTTTGTATTAAATTCCTTTAATATTAATCTTCTATAAAAATTATTATCCGACTTGATCCAGCTTCTATGCAACTTTCTGGCTTCTAACGGACTTCTATATGGCTAATATATATATTGGAGCTTTTGCATTCGCGAGGAAATCAGCTGGAGGCCGGAGAGTATTATAGGAGCCATATAAAGGGTGTTTTTTAGAGGTATAGAACTT
Organism: Trichonephila clavipes; assembly: GCA_019973935.1. Taxonomy (NCBI): domain Eukaryota; kingdom Metazoa; phylum Arthropoda; class Arachnida; order Araneae; family Nephilidae; genus Trichonephila; species Trichonephila clavipes. The sequence continues at coordinate 99,437 of BMAU01020627.1, forward strand.
TAAATTGCAATAAAACAAAGATGTATTATTCGATTGACATGAATTTTTTTATTCGAAAGATAATCTTTGTGGCATTCCATTTTAAATATAACAAGCAAGGCGTAGATTCGTCGAATGGGCCCAAAGCGAGATTGCCGTTGTTCCCGATTTTCATTAGCGAATTTTGTTTAGCGATGAAGCGCACTTCTGGTTGAATGGCTACGTCAACAAACAAAACTGCTGCATTTGGAGTGAAGCTAATCCACAAGTGTATGTCGAAACACCGTTATATCCAGAAAAACTGACTGTTCGGTGCGCTTTATGGGCTGGTGGAATCATTGGTCCGTACTTCTTCAAAATCGATGAAGGCCACAACGTTACAGTCAATGGTGATCGGTATAGAGCCATGATTACTAACTTTTTCATTCCTGAATTGAACAATCATGATGTCCAGGAGCTGTGGTTCCAACAAGACGGCGCAACATGTCACACAGCTCGTGCCACAAACTATTTATTGAAAGACACGTTTGGTGACCGCCTAATTTCACGTTTTGGACCTGTGAATTGGCCTCCAAGATCTTGTGATTTAACACCGCTAGACTATTTTCTGTGGGGCTATGTAAAGTCATTGGTCTATGCGGATAAGCCACAAACGCTTGACCATTTGGAAGACAACATTCGTCGTGTTATTGCCGATATACGGCCATCGAAAATTGGACGTCCAGATTGGACTACATCCGAGCCAGCCGTGGCAGTCCTATTCCAGAAATCATATTTAAAATTAATGCCACAAGAATATCTTTCGAATAAAAAAAATTTATGTCAATCGAATAATACATCGTTGTTTTATTGCAATTTAAAGTTCTATACCTCTAAAAAACACCCTTTAGAAGTCGGTTAGAAGCCAGAAAGTTGCATAGAAGCTGGATCATATATATATATATATATATAATTTTCTTAATATCATATCGCAATTAATTTTATGCGGTTCTGCTCTCACCCCTCGTATTTGGCGGGTGAGTGAGTGAAGATTAACGTCGCACTGTTCAGCTACACGAGGGCTTTTGGCGACGGACCACGTAATTTTGAACCATGGTCAAGTGACGTGGACGACACCTGAGCTGGCACCCCCCTCTCCTAACTACCACACCACACCAATGGGAGGACGTTTCAGCTCTCGACAGATTTAGCGTGCATCGCTGCCCTACACGGCGGGTCTTTAGTGGTACTGGGCTCGAACTCGTGACAAAGCCAGCCACGATCCGATGCCTATACCACTCGGCTACCGCGGCCACACGTATTTGGCGGGAAAATATTACTTGTTGATGCACTCTTGGCCATCGTTTACACTCTGAATTAGTAGGTTATGTTTTTGTTCACATATGTTATTTAGTTTAATGATTTTTTAATATTTAAATTCTACATATATAATTCTTTCTTTCCTTTTGGTACATAGTATGTCAAATTACAGGTGAAGGTTGGCTGGCCGCAAAACTTGTTTAAACCTGCAATCCTGGTTCCTAAGGTCAGGAGTTTGTCATTATACTACTGTGCCTTCTTCCTAATTTTAGTTATCTTAGGTATATAACTATATGTTTATTTTTATATTTTCGTTTATATATTTGTGTATATGTATATATGTATAAATTTATATATGTGTATGTATATGTATATAATTATATATTGAATTTTTTATATTATATTATATATATATATATATATATATATATATATATATATATATATATATGACAGGCCCCAGGCCTGCTGGTAAAATGAGGAGGGTATCATCTTCATAATATTCCTTTATTACGCTTTCATCATATATAATCTAACATGGCGGACCTTTTGCCGCGCAACCGGGTGTTACCAAATACAACATCGCAGCGAGGAGACACCAGCCAAGTCCTTCCTTAGTATGCGTTCGCCTTCGTCAGCGCTCGTTGCTCCTTTAACAGGCTTGTTTACTCATAAATCCTTACGCGATGGTAAAGAGTTCGCTCTATTTTCATTTATTACTTCCTTAATTTTGAACCTAAACTTTTCAAACCTGACAAATTTCCCCCCCTCCGCTGAAGTCTGGCACAGCCAGATTGGCCAATTCTGACTGGCAAGTCCCCAGGGAAAAAATTATATTTCAATTATATCAAATTCCCCAAATGAAATAAAAATCTAGAAGATATAATAATTGTGTAAAAGAGTGGGCTGGTGAATCCTAACATGTACAAAAAAATAGCAATAATGAATAACAAAGTATAGAAATGGTTTTAATCTTGTAGAATGAACAATATCTGTTAATTTTCCTGTATATTGATTTGGTTTATCTATTTCATAAGTAACATTTGAGAGTTTCCTGACAACTTTAAAAGGACCATTATAAGGAGATTGAAGTTTACTTGAATTAGGGTATGAGAAATTTTGATATAATACTAAATCTCCAACTTTAAATTTTGCATCAACGTAATGTTTATCATACCGTTGTTTATTTATCTTATGATGCTTAATTGTTCTGTTTACTGCAATTTGTCTAGCTTGTTGTATAGGTGGATAGTTTAATTTTACTTGATTAGGTAATGGCGAATCATATGGCAAAGTTCCAAACATTAAATATGCAGGTGGAAAGCCAGTAACATCATGTGGCGAGTTATTGTATTCATATGTAACTTGTTCTAATAATTTTGTCCAAGGAGTTTTTGTAGTTGAATTAACTTTACATCTTAATTTTGCTACTAATGTCTGATTAACTCTTTCATTCTTTCCATTGCATTGTGGTCTATTTGCTGAAGTTAGTAATTGTCTAATATTATGATGTTTTAAGAATTTCTTAAATTTAGATGAAGTGAATGCAGCATTTCTATCACTTAAAAGTTGTTTTGGGCATTGAATTGAAAAAATTTGTTTTAAGAAATTTGTATAAGTTTCAGAAGTGACACTTTGGGATGGAAATGTCCAAGCATATCTGGTAGCATGATCCAGAACAATATGCAGGTATTTCTTTTGTGAATTATGATAATTAAATCCTCCTACAGTGTCTAGTGAAATCATTTCAAATGGTTCTTCTGCTACAGGAACTTCTTGCAATAATCCATACTTTTTTTGTGTAGACTTTTTATTCAATTGACATGTTTCACAACATTTAACAAAATTTGAAATGTCTAATATAATGTCTTTCCAGTAGTAAATTGGGGAAATTAATTTTAACATCTTTTTTACACCTGGGTGACCAAATTGTTCATGTGCAGTTGTAATTAATTTTTCTCTCAAAGATAACGGTACTACAATTTTAATTAAATTCTTTTTCTTAACTGTTAATACATCATTAATTTTTATATATTTTGGATCATTAATGGTCTCTGAATTTTGGTATTTAATAATTTCATCAGTATTTAAAAAATGACAAATGGGTGATATATAATGGCATACAGGGTTCCTCGACAACATGTCTGCTTCAACATTTAATTTACCTTTTATATAAACTATCGAATATTCATACTGAGAAAGTTTTAAACTCCACCGAAATAAACGTCCAGTTAAATGTTTTACACTTTTAAGCCATTGTAAAGCAGCATGATCAGTATGTATTGTGAATTTGGATCCATGTAGGTAACAGTGGAATTTATCTAAGGCATCTATAATTGCTAAACACTCTTTTTCTGAAATTGTATAATTTTTTTTCATGTTTAAGTAATTGTCTCGAGTGATAAGCTATGGGGTAAAGTGTTCCATCTGGGTGTTGTTGTTTCAAGACTACGCCTATTGATTCCTGACTTGCGTCACAAAATACATGACATGGATATTGTGAGTTGTATAATTTAAGTATAGGTTTTGAGATTAAACAATTCTTTAACTTTTTGATAAGCTTCTTGACATTCTTGTGACCAATTCCAAATTGCATCTTTTTTAAGTAATTTATTTAATGGTACTCTAAGTTTTGCATAATCTTTAATAAATTTTTGATAAACATTGATGGAACCAAGAAATCTTTGGAGTTCTTTCACATCTTTAGGTGGTGCTAATTTTCTAATTGTTTCAATATTTGGATTACTTGGGGAATAATGACCTTGTGTTATTTCATATCCTAAAAATTTTATTTTTTCCTGTGCAAACTGACATTTTGATTTTTTAAGTTTAATGTTTTCTTTTTTACAAATTTGAAATATTGTATCTAAATGAGTTAAATGCTCTTCCCAAGATTGTGAGAAAATTATTATATCATCAAAATAGTTTAAAGCAAAAGTTAACTGATATTTTTGTAAAATTTGTCTTATAGTTCTTTGGAAAACAGCTGGGGAATTTTTCCAGCCAAATGGAAGTCTTAACCATTCATAGAGTCCAAAATTAGTTGTGAAAGCCAGTTTCTCTGCGTCTTTTTCATGAATTTTAATGTGCCAATAACCACTTGTTAAGTCGAGCGTAGAGAAAAATTTAGCATGAGTTAAATTATCAATTACAAAGTCTATCAGAGGTACAGGGTGGAATCTTTTTCGTGTGATTTCATTTAGTTTTCTATAATCGATACATAATCTTGATCTTTTCCCTTCATCCTTTTTGTATGCTAAAGTTACAGGGGCAGCATATGGGCTATGGGAGGGTCTAATAAAACCTGCTTTTAACAATTCTTCTATCTGTGTTTGTATTTCTTTAGATTCTTGTTGACTGTTTCTATAAGGGCGTAAACTTATAGGAAGGTCTGAGATTAAATGAATTCTTTGTGGCTCTAAATTGATACAACCTACATCATACTTATTTTGTGAAAATATGGTTTGAAATTTGTCAAGAAGTTGGGTTAAATCTTCCCATGGCTCACTAGTTTGTTTTGGTACTGTGTCCTCAACAACCATGGCTGGGTTAAACAATCTTTTCAGATCAGCTTCAGGGCTGTCTGGTATTTGATCTAAACCTTTATTATTCTTAACGTTAATATTATCTTCATTATTTGCATTATAGTAGTTCATATTTTGATCATTATTAAGAGTTTTACAATATGTCCCATGATATGTTCTCAACTCACCAACACACTTATTTACATATTTAATATTACTTAAATTTTTACCACATTGAAAAATACACATGTTACGAATACTAATGTCAAGCTTAAATAAATGTAAATATTCAAGTCCTAAAATAATATAAGGCAATTCAGTATCAATTACAAACAAATCTATTTGCTTAGATATACATCCAATATTCATATAAACTTTAATTATACCTTTGGGTTGAATAGTCCCACAAGTTTGATTTATTTTTACATTACTATTTTGTATAATTTTAATGTTTTTTAATTGTTTAGCTAAATTTATTGGAATTAATGACACATTGCTTCCTGTGTCAATTAGAGTACAAAAGTGCTTGGAACATACCATTGACTCAATAATTAGTTGTCATCCTTGCCTCTGGTTAGTTTCGTTTCTGGGCGAGTAAAGATTATGTCGATTCTGTTGTCTCCCACTGAATCTCATCATGTGCGATTGATGTGGCTGTCCATGATTTCCTCTTGACTGGAATCTGTTCTGTGGATCAGTTCCTCTGTGTACACTACCGTATGCGTGATTCCATCGGGTATAACTTCCAGTATCTACCGGTTTTCGGTCTGCGCTGTCCGGTGTTACTGCGATTAATTGTCGCATGGTTGAGATCCATTCGCAGGGTGTCGAAATCTTCTTGATAACTAGGAACTTCTGAAATTCTATTGGACTGGATAATGTCATATGTTCCACAATTGAACTGTCATCATAATTTAGTTTCTTCCCCAACGAAAGTTTTTCCGTAAAAAACGAAATTAATTCTTTAGTGTCGTTTAATGTTAGGTTTTGAAATTTTCGAATATCCTCTTGTTTCGTCGCATCGAACACCGTCATTAATAATTCTTTACTTGTTTGGTACGACTTTTCAAATAAATGGTTTTCGTACCAAAATTTAAGATAAACTCCCGTGAGATATCTAGGAATATTTTGCTTCTTCCATTGTTCGTCTTTTTGATATTCCAAACATTGTTGATCAAAACAGCTAAGAAAGCTTTTAAAACTACTAAACTTATTAAGATCAAATTCAGGAAAAAAGAAGGATTGATTCTCTTTGGATGTGTTGACTGGTGACTCCTGCCGGAAAGAGTCGTCCTCCATGGTAGTATCGTTTTCAATGCAGTCGCTCGTTCGAAAAAAAAAATTGTTGAAGTTCATTCCATTGGTTTCCTCGCGTATTTTTCGGTACTTTAAATCATCCTGTCGACTCTTGACAGGCCCCAGGCCTGCTGGTAAAATGAGGAGGGTATCATCTTCATAATATTCCTTTATTACGCTTTCATCATATATAATCTAACATGGCGGACCTTTTGCCGCGCAACCGGGTGTTACCAAATACAACATCGCAGCGAGGAGACACCAGCCAAGTCCTTCCTTAGTATGCGTTCGCCTTCGTCAGCGCTCGTTGCTCCTTTTAACAGGCTTGTTTACTCATAAATCCTTACGCGATGGTAAAGAGTTCGCTCTATTTTCATTTATTACTTCCTTAATTTTGAACCTAAATTTTTCAAACCTGACATATATATATATATAATCATTCACTAATCTGCATATCACGTTTTCTTCTTGAGAAGGTTGGATTGAAATGTCATTCTGGCGCAAAAGATTCATCGAGAGGATTAGTTTGGAAGGCGCTATAAAGCTCCGTCACAACCACTTAATTTTTAAATCACGGTCAAAAGATGAGGACATCTGAGCAAGAACCCCACTCTCCGGATGCCAATATGAAGACTTTGAACGACGACATATTTAACGTGCGTCAACCCCTCTACACGGCGGATCTTCGGTGGCGTAGAAATCACGTCTCATTAACTATGAGTTCGTGGCTATGACCACTTGGCTATAGCGACTTCTGAAAAATAGTGGAGAAAGCAATGAAATGGCACGATAATCTTTTTTTCTTTTTATTGTTACATACTAATAAAGATATGCTACTTTTCCATTCAGTGATCAACAATTTTTGATACGCTGTAACCATTTTGTTCAACTAATAATGACTTTTCAAGCTGCTTTATCTTTGTTCTTTGTATTAACCAGAGGAAAGCTGCAGATATTTTTGCATATTGAAAAGTCTTGAACGACTTTTGGTGATTCCGAATAGATGGGATTTCCAACTGTGGTGACATTAAGTATGTTTTAACTGCTTCTCAGTTGTGGAAAACTTTCTAATGTATCAAAAATTGTATAACGTAATAGGTAAGTAATACTCTCTTGTGAGAGGAAACAAAATCTATAAATTAGTTTATTCCTTAGTTATAAATATACTCTTCTTCAGTTCCCTAGTATTCAAGATTACCATCACTATTTCAGTTGTTACATACACCTAACATTTATTTTTACATGGACGATATGATCAATTAATAAATAAAACAAAGGTACGATATGTGTAGTAAAGAGGGTGATATACATCACCTTATACAAAACAGTAGAAGAGGAAATAAAGTGTTTTACTTAATCCAAAAAACTTTGTGAGAATTATGAGGAATACATTATATACGTCCAATAAGTGTATAATCTACTACAAGTTAACTTACATTTTTCTATTTAATGTTTGTAATTCAACAATACATGTTTTCTAAAGAAAATTAACTCCTTAACTGACGATTAAAAGTTAGCGATTCTCTCCTCATTGCCATCATTTTTCACATCAGCATACGTTTGCGGTGTATTGGAAGCACTGCAGTAGCTAGTCATCAGTGGTCCTTGTATAAAAAGTTTTTGAGGTTGGAGGTCTTTTGAATTGCTCCCTAACATTTTACAATTTTTTTCTTACACATATTGGGTCCCTTGTAGCCTGAAAGCTCTGTATCCTTTATATGGACGATACGGTGGTAGCTGCGCCCCAGATTGGAGGGAAAAGAGAAGTCTTAAGGTATCCGAACACGTTCGGAGCACTTTTTAACAAAATAACATATTTAAACATTATAAAGGCTTTTTTAGGACTTAATACCAACAAATACTAATATTTAACTAACAATATTTAAAATAAATTGTCTAAATTTCACAGAAATCACAATTATAAATGAAATTTTAGCAACATTTTTGTAAAACTTCAAATCAATTAAAGAAAAAAGTAATAAACTTATATTAGTAAAAGTATTACCAAAACAATCTAGATGCATTTATATGGAGAATGTACTAAAATTTTAATGTTTTATTAAAATTTGACAATTTTAGAGTTGTGTGAGATTGAGTAAACAGGATAAGAAAAATCACATTCTTTATGAGACCATTATTTAAATAACAAGCCCTAACTCAAAAAATATTAATACAATAAGAAATATTTTAGTACATTCTCTAAAAAATAGCATAAATATCAGGTTCAAAAAGTTTTATAGAAATACATTTGTAATATTTTGAGTAATCCGACTCGCCATGATAGATTTCAAGTAATTTAAATGCCCACTTCTGGTAGATCAAAGATCCACTTCCGGTTTTTCCAACTTAATAAAATTGATTGTAGCTTGGCCTCTAAGTAGAGTAGAAAAAAACAAAATATGTTTTGTAAAGCCAAAAGATAGCTCTATCCAATAAAAGAGAAAACAAAAATATCTTTTTTGACCGAATTTGGTCATTTTCAACGTGTTCGGATACCATAAATAAGCACATTTTTTTCTAAAATAAGTAAATCCTTCACAAATACTGTCGAGGTCATTTTACTGCAGATAGAAGCGCAAAGAAAAGGAGCGTATTTTAGAAAGACATACATATACGACCAAGGCATTTAACACACAGTTTGAGCGAGATGTATATATACTCCGGTGGCAGTTAACGAGTTCAAAATTAATACATAATTCGACAAAAACAGGGGACGAAAAATTTTAAATTTAAAAATACTAGAGAAACTATTGACTACACTGCTAAAAACCGGTATTCAGAACTGAGTACTGATGGGAGGCGCGGATTCATTCAGGAATATTCAATAGAACTTCAAAATTGCGAACTCAGTTTGGTGGAATGTGTTTTCTTTCCCCACCACTGAAGGAGAATTCCTTAGCAAAGGGTGTCTACATTCCCACACCTGGAAGAGGCATTGCACCCATAAATATCGGGGTGTGTCATTAGATTTTCCCGCGCTTAAAAATGCCATTGACCGTTGTGCGGTAACTCTGCGCTGGTCCCGGACCAATCAGAGGAAATTGTGTGGACAAGGTAAAGAGTCCGCTCTAGGATTTTCGCGTGAAGAGGACGTCAAATAAAACGATTTGCACCCCGATTTGGAGACACTCGGACACAGAGAGACAGAGACAAACTAATCAGATCCAGGCCTTGAACTAGACTCCGCGGGACTTCGAGCGGCAAGTATGTCCCCATTCCATCCCGCCTACCTCTCTCAAAGCTAAGTAAAATCTCAATCTTGTTATACAGTATATGTACAGTTACTTAAATTTAAATATGTTAATTCAATAAAATTAATTGTTACTTTAAGAACCGGCCTTTTGATTTAGAGTACTGTATTTTGTCTATAGAATATATTAGTGTTTAATTTTAACTTAAGTCACGATGCGATGTAACTTAAGAACCTGGGAAGTTAAGAAATTAGTATTTAGGATAAGAAAAGAAAGTAATTAAATAAGTTATCATTAGCGTCGCATCATATTGGTGTCGTGACCAGTCGTCGGAAAATTTTTTTTTTCTCTTTTGCATTATCTGATGTAAATTTTTTTCTTTTCATAAAACGAGGTGATGGGTCACCGAAATAATAATCCTACTTCATCTGTTAAACATGTACAAACTTGTTATTGTGTGATACTGTGTTTTAATTGTATCTATTACTCGAATTTGCTACTTGTGAAATTTTTTTCCTTGTAGTTTTTTTTTCCGAAGAAAAGAGAGAGAGAGAGAGAGAGAAAGGTGCAGTAAGATGTCACAGGTACTGGTGCTCTTTTTTTCTTTTATATTGATGTGAAAAAAAATTTTTCATGCATGTATTTACGCGAGAGCCGATTGGTTAAAAGTTTTATTTAAGTTTATGAGTTTATGAATTTCTCTTACCCTGCACGAATGCTTGAATTCAGTTGTTTTAGCTAGAATTTAATTGTTTCCGTTGCGATTTAATCTCGTTAGAAATTTTGTCTTAATTTTTTTAAACATGCCACGTACACGACAAACAGACCCCCTTTTGACACAGACGGCGTTTGAGAAATTTAATCTAATTGATTTGATCCCAATGTATGACGGAGGTGAATCGTTGGGAATACGTAGGTTCCTAGACAAAATAAATGATGTTGCGAATTTAGGCAAGTGGTCAAACGACGAGAAAGTGACTATTCTGAAATTAAAATTAGCGGGAATAGCTGAGGAATTTTTTTATCCAACCCAACCAACAATCATTTAACAGAGTACAACGATATCGCTAGAATTCTTATTAATAGATTCGAGAAGGCCGTCCCATTATCCACACGTTTACAGTTATTTTGCTCCATTCAGGGTTCTTCTGAGAGCGTGCAAGAATTCGCAGCACGCATCAACAAACTGGGAACACAGATATTCCAGTCAGGTAATACGGCTCAAAACACCGCGGTGAGGAACACTAACGATCAATTATTACAATCCCGTTTTATAAGCGGTTTGAGAAACGATATTCGTATGTTCGTTCTAGCACGAGATCCCATAAATTTGGATGAATCAATTACCGCGGCGTTGATTGAAGAACAGAATATGAAAGTAAATCAGATCGCGAATGACGAGAGATCTGGTTTGTCCCCCTCACAAACGGAAACTTCGGTCATTGCGGTATTGACAAATAAATTAGAGGAAATCAATTTAAGAGTCGGGCGTTTACAGGAAGCCAGCTCAGTTACGGCTCGCAAAACAGGTGGGGATCTTTTTAACAGAAGGGAGACTGTTTTCAAATGTTTTTATTGTGGCATTCAAGGACATAGGCAAGCGGAGTGTAGAAAAAAGAAGTGGGACGAACGTAGAGCCAATTACCAGCCCCCCCTGGAGAAGCGCCGCTAGCGAATTTTCTGTTTTCCGTCACCCCGGCACTCATTCTTTCGATCGGCGACATGTCCATTTCCAAGAATCGGCTTTTCGCGATAATTACGCAGCCCCCAGGCATTCGGCGAGAGGGTCACACACGACTTCTAGGAATAGGGGTTTTCAACGCAATACTAGAAATGACAATTTAAACTTCCGCGGAGAAAGCCGAATTTAGATGTTTTACAATTGGTAGAAGAATGGTTTTCTCCTATTATAAATCTAGAGATAATATTTTTGATCTACCAATAATAAGAGCTAGTGTGAATAATCACAAATTCAGAATTTTAATTGACACAGGTGCGTCCGTTTCTTTAATGTCAAATTATTTTTTCACTCAAATAAAAAATTAAAACTTTAAGGAATTTAATGTTTCAATTCAAATTGAAGCAGTGAGTGGAGACACGGTAGAAATTATCGGTTGTTATGAAATACAATTGTCATTGGGGGAATTTCAATTTCCACATATTTTTTTTATAAATAAGCAAGAGATTAACGAGAATTATTGCGCAATTTTGGGATTCGATTTTCTGAAATTATGGAATGCAGTCTTAGATATGGGTAGAAACCGTTTATTAATTAATAAATTTTCCATTCCGCTTATCCATTATTCGCTCCCTCAGCGTGTCGTTCAGAGTAACTTTATCCATGGATTTTTAAAACACAAAACGTGTGTGGGTCCCCATTCGGTCACAAATGTTCGTATCCATATTTCAACATTACCTAATTCTATGTCTTCGGCCAATATTCAGAGTTCAGCAAAGTTAAAAACAAAAAACATTCATTTGACTAATTCGCAAATTAATATTGATCCACAAACAAATGACACCATTTTAGAAATTAGAAACGATTCTGAGAACATAATCACCCTTAACAAAAACATGAAAATAATTACTGTCAATAATTACGAAGACTTTTCTTCCGATTTTCCCGTTTCTCAAGATATTTTACCTCCACTTACGGAGAAGGATTTTGACCTTTCAGGTTTGGACAACAAAATAAAAAACAGATTATTTCAACTTTTAATTTCGCACAAAAGTGCTTTCGCTTGCTCTACGGTAGAATTATCTGCAGCCGCTACGGAGCATCATAGAATCAGTCTACAGCATGACTATCCCATTAAATGTCCGATTTACAAAATTCCATTTAATTTAAGAAACGAATTTAGACGTCAGATAGCAGATTTAGAGAAGGCAGGGATTATTTCGAAATCTAATTCTCAGTACAATACTCCGGCCTTGTTTGTCAAACAAAAAGAAAAATGGCGCCTTGTTTTAGATTTTCGGAAACTTAAAGAAATAACTTTGACTCAAGACTTCGTTATTCCAACATTGGACGACATTTTGCATGAAATTTCGGGTTCAAACTATTTTTCGGCTTTAGACATGAAGTCAGCATTTAATCAAACTCCACTACACTTTGCAGACAGGAATAAGACGGCATTCTCTACTTCCGACGGTGACAAATTTGAATTTAATAGACTATGTTTCGGTTTAAAAAACTCGCCTAAAGCTTTTCAATCAATCGCACAGGAGGTCTTGGGAGATTTATTACACGACGGTTCTTGGTTTATATAGACGACATTTTTTTATTTACTAAAATTTTAGATGAACATTTTGAATTACTGAGTAAGGTTTTGCAACGCTTTGAAAGAATTCACTTAAAATTTAATCCGAGTAAATGTCAATTTTTAACAAAGAGTTGTAAATTTTTGGGGTTTGTAGTAACGCCGGAAGGTATCCTTATAGATAAAGATAACTCCGTATCAATTAATGAGTTTCCAGTTCCAACGGATCAAAAATAAATTAAATCTTTTTTAGGGTGCTGTAATTTTTATAGGAGATATATTAAAAATTTCGCAAAACGAGCACTTCCATTAACGAATCTATTGAGAAAAGACACTCCATTTGAGTGGACATCTGAAACGCAGGAGACATTCGATGATATTAAGAAAGTCATATTGAACCCACCGGTCTTAGCATTACCCGATCCAGACGCAGAATTACAAATCACAACGGACGCTTCATCTCGCGGCATAGGGCAGTTTTAGAACAAAAATATCCTAACTCTGAAGTCAAACCTTTATATTTTTTTCAAAGAAATTAAATCCCTCGCAATCTAAATATAACGCAACGGTTTTGGAGTTCTTCGCGATATATACAGCATTAAATTTTTTTAGAACTTTCTTGTTGGGTAGAAAATTCAAAGTTTTTACTGATCATAAGCCTCTTGTAGGATTTCTTTCTAATAAAAATCCCTCTTCCAAAATTTTGCGTTGGAAATTAGCTCTGGAAGAATTTAATTACGATATACACTACATCAGGGGTTCCTTGCAACATGAAGATCCTGTTTTAAGTCCTATTATACAAAAAATTGATCAAAATGACGTTAGCCCACAAGTCAGCAACTATTTTATTAATGGGGAAGGTTTGTTATGTCATTTGTCCAAGCGCCCCTACAGATCACCCAGGTCTAACACCACTAGAAAACAAGTTTGCATTCCACATTGTCTTAAATCTAGAATTCTCGAATCTGTCCATTCAGAATATGAAGGGCATCTTAAATTTTTTTAAACATATCATCGACTCAGCTAAAACTTCTTTTGGCAGAATATGTACAAAGATACTAAAAATTTTGTTCGTTCTTGCACTGTATGCTTATCTCGAAAAAACGCTTTTAAAATTCCGCCAGCACCTCATCAGCCAGTAGAACAAAGTAAAGAACCGGGAGAAACGTGTCATATGGATATTTTCGGTCCTTTAAAAACCACGCCTAAAAGGTAATAATATATATATATATATATATATATATATATATATATATATATATAGCTATGTTTTATCTATGATAGATGCATTCACAAAATACATTCATATTGTTCCACTTCCGGATATTAGGTCGAGTACGATTTCTAGACCATTTCTAGATTTCTTTACCATTCTTTGGTAATTACATTGTACACAGGGGTTGCCTACATAAATTAGTCGTAGATAACGCTACATATTTTAAGAGTTCCGAATTTGTTGAATTTTGCAGAGTCATGGGCATTCATAAAAGAAACATATCAAGTTATTCCGCTCACGTCAACGGGAGGGTAGAGAAACCCAATCAATCGCTAGCCAATATCCTGGCATCAATTTCGCAAAACACAAATGACTGGGATGAGAAACTCCCGCACACCATGTTAGCATTAAACTCAGCGATTCATGAAGCTACATACACATCGCTTTTTTTCCTAGAACATGGCAGGGATATTCGATTATCTTACACTTACGAGAAAAACTCCGACACACCACAAAATAAATATGAATATGTCGAGAAACTTTTACCGTCTTTGGAGCAAATTTTTAATAAAGTTTTAAATAATCTAAAAGATCAGGAGGCATCGCATGTCGATTTGAGTACGAGAGTGACAAAGCAACATCATTATGATTGCAAAATCGGGTCCTTGTGTTTTATTAAGACGCCTAATATTAAATCTAATTTATCTCCAAAACTCAGACCTAAAATTGAAGGTCCTTACAGAGTAATAGAGCGTTTTTCTAATGTCAATTATAGGGTTCAACATGTAGAACAATTGAGGAAGAGATTTAACACACATGTCAATCGAATATGATTCCATTTATTAAAAGATTCTCATATTTGCACTTAAATAATTTAGATGATTTGCAACCAGACGAGACGGAGGTTAAGGGTATTGTTCCAAGTTCACGGCATAATTTAAGGGCCCGTGCAGGCAATTCGGCTCATTAATGCACTTACCGCGCTAAATTTTTTTTTGAAGGAAACTGATTTTTTTTTTTTCAATTTTTACGCTTCGTCACTTCGAGAGCACACATACGGAATGGTACCTGTCTCATTGTTGAACCTTCTTTTTATGTCATGTTTGATATTTTAGTGAGATCAAATTTTGTACTCAGTTATTTAATGAATTCTAGCTCAATTTTTTTTATGCAATTTGTTTCATGTCTTGATTTGATGCTTAAATGACATAATGTTGTATGTGGTTAATATCAATTTTTGCTCTAGAAAAAAGATTTTTTGATGCTATGTGTTTTATGCAATATATAAGATTTGTTGTTTGTAATAGGATTGTTATTTAATTTTGCTTTGCGATTCATGCATGCACGTCAATTTTAATTTTATAAATTTTAAGCTTTAATTTATGTTTGCAACAAAGATCAAATTTTGGGGTCCTTGGACACCTGTCATGAAATTTGAATGTTGTTACTATACATACATATTTGACATTTTTTATTTATTAAACAATTTTGTTTTGCGGTTATTATCTAGTATTTTAAATAATTTTTTCATACAAAAAGGTTCCTTTATTGAATAAGTTAGTTCATGCTGATTTGATTGTATAACTGTGTACTTTTCGTGTTAAATTTTGAGTTTGCATACAATGTTAATTTTTTTTGGTAGCGGTATTTTGTCAGAAGCAATTTTATTGATAAGTTGTGTTGGTGTATTAATTTTAAGTGGCTGTGTATTACTAAATAATGATATCTTTGGAATTTATGCTTGTTAAGATATGGATAGAGATGGTTGTTTGAATATTTTCCCTAAGAAATTATGTTGAAACTTAACTTTGTTTTGCTCATGTTGTTTTGTTATGTCATATCATTGCTAATTTTAATTTAAAATTTTCTAGTGTTTCGGTTAGGTGTTTCAATGCTCATTTAATTTTTGTGTTGTTTGTTTTGCTATAGATTTGGAATTTTTTTGTTTACTCAGGGCTCTAGTTAAATTTTGGTTTGGTTAAATGAATGTGCAGTCAATCATTGTGTCTCGGTTGTGTACTAAGCTGTACTAGGAATTTAATGTTTTGGTTGATGTTGATATAGTTTTTTTGTTGATTTAGGTTAACTTGTTTTGATTAATGGTAGCGCTCGGGTTGATTATTGAATTGAGTGTTGAGGTTGATTTAATTTTTTTATGGTTTTGGATCTTAATTGTAGTTTTGCATTGTTATTTGGAAAAAGTTTTTTTTTGGTCAGATAATGGTATTGTTGAATTTTATGTTGTGTGTACGCGTAGTTGTGTTAGCTTTGAGTTTGGTATTGGCAAAAGAGGAGAATTTTGATGTAGTATTGTTGTTCTAGATATTTAGTTCGATGAATTTTCTTGTTTGAAGATAATCAGGTGTGCATTTTAGTGTGTTCTAATTTTTTTCCGTTTAATTGATTCGAGTGTATATTGTCATATGGAATTCGTGTTTCGTTGCTAGTTAACACATTTTTTTTGTGTTCGGATGTTTAGGCGGTTCAGTTAATTGATTGTGCTGACTATTATCGTTATGGAAAATGTTGCGCTGCTTAAATTAGACAGATTGATTGTGTTAAATCTTCATAGTAATTGATTAGGCGTTCTTGGCTGTAGTACTTGGGATTTTGAGATATTAAAGTGTAAGGAAAACAACCCATCTCACGCTAGTAGCTATCCATTCATTCCGGGGAACTCAGTTGGAGAACTTTTCGTCGGTATTCTCCCCTCCCCGCCTCGGCCCAAGGGTGGGACCATGGTTGTTGAAATTCTGCTTGTTTTTTACTCCTTTTCGCAGGAACTTCCCTCCCCGATGGGAAGCACGGTTCAGGGGTGGAATTTTAGATGTTGGTTTTCTCGGCGCCTTAGGAGGAATTTTTCCCCTTCGCGCCCCCCTGCTGTCGCAAGCGAGATCAGAAACTCAACCTTTTTTTTCTCCTCTATGGGTTTTCGTTCTCCCCCTTGTTGCTTAGTGTTTGTTCCTTTCTCCGTTGGTGCTCGATGCTAGATTTTTTTTAGACGCAAGAGCCTTTCTTTCGTAATATTTAGTATTGTTGTTTTAGATTTTGAGTTGATATATTTTTTTTGGTTTGAAAATGCTGAAGATCGGGTGTGAATTTTTTTGTTTTACTAATTGTTGAATCAGTTGGATTAGTTGAGTTCAGGATTTTACGGTATATTTGAGAGAGAAAGTTTTTTTTTTGATGTAGAGAAGGTTATTTTGAGTTAAGGATTTTGGGCAATGGAAAATTGAGTTGTAATAATTATACGGTATAATTGAGATAGTTGTTTTGATGTAGAGAAGGTAATTTGAGTTAAGGAATTTGTACGATTTCGATTAAATAAGTTGACGAACATAGATAAGTTGAATTAATGATTGTGTGGTATATTTAAGAATGTTTTGAGACGAATCTAGGAAAGTTCGAGTTGAGGTTTATGTGAGATTTTGTGTAAATAAGCTGATGAGCAAAGATGGTTTTTAGTTAATGGTATTGTGGAAAAGTCGATTAATTATTTCGAAGTTGCAGATAAGTTTAGTTAGTGTTATAGAATGATATTTTAGTTATTAATTCTCGATAATTTTCGATGAATTAAGTTAGCGGTATTGTTGTAGATTTAGGATCTTGTTTTTTTTGTATATTTGTTGCGCGTATAGTAAAACGTTTTGAGTTTTTTTTTAATTATCCAGAATTGATACATTGTATGACATAGAATGTTAAAAAATTATGTTGATTAGTTAAGTGATTTTTTGGGGGAATTGTGTTTAATTACGTGCAGCACTTGCAATAATTTTTTTTGTTGTTTTAGTTAAATTACTTTACTCTGTTATGTCGCCTCTTATGTCATGGGTTGCATTATCAATTTTATGTTTATAAAATTTTTTCTGAAATTTTCAACTGCATTTGTGATTTCTGGAATTCATTTCTCAAATGGAAATTCGAATGTATTGAATGTAGAAGAAATTTTTTTTCTCTCCCTCAAAATTTTTTTTATATAGTATTAATCGATATAGTAATTTTTTTTATAATCGGATTTGCATTGTTGTTTTTTTTTGACTTAATTGTACATTCTGTTTCTTGTGTTGGCGGTTGCCGGCGATCGTCCTTTCGCAGTAAATGGGAAGTTTTTTGTTTTTTTCCCACCTTCGTAAACATTGGGGGTGCATCCTGATCAAATGCACACTCATGGTTTGCGATTCTAAATTTAATTACAGTAATTTTTTTTCCTTAATTTCAATTGTAACCAATGCTTGTAGTGAATTTTTTTTAAATTCCTTAGGCTACTACGCATTCTTAGAGGTTATAAATTTTTTTTTCACCGTTTACACTATTCGCTTCAATTTATAGATTTTAATTTGCAAATCTGAATTAATTACAATTAATTTTTTTTAAACTTTCAATTTTCACCAATGCTTGTAGTGAATTTTTTTTAAATTTCTTAGGCTATTAAGCATTCTCGGAGGTTATATATATGGAATTTTTTTTCTCACCTATGCACACCCATCGTTTCAATTTCTAATTTTTCACTTTAAATTAATTAATTTTACGAAAGATTGTTATCAATGCTCTTAGTGAACCATTGCAACTTTTTATGCTTTGAGTATGTTGAGGGTTAAGTTAGTATTTTTTTTTTTTTTTTTTTGGTGGTCTGGGACATGCACTTCACATTAGTCGTGTCAGGATTTCGATGTTAAACGATTATGAGGTGTCTGTTTCTGGGTGCCACGTTTGTATTGTATATACATGTTTTCACTAGTACTTATTTCTTATCAAAGTATTTTGTTCGATACTCATATGTGTGGTTACTGTGAGTAGCGCAGTTGTTAGATATGCAATTTTTGAATTTATTATGTGTTACTCGTCTTAATTTTTATTATTTAGTGGCACACGATTCTTTGTGATTATTCAATTGTTTCTATTTGTCATTTTATGTATGTTGTCCTTGTGAATTGTTTGGGTGACCCATTCAGCAAAAAGTTTTTTTTCTTCGTACATGAACTCAATCGTAGTTGTTAGTAGTTAATTTGTTTTCCCTCTCACCGCTAACGGAATTGGGACTGAATTTTGGAAATTGCTTATAATTTTTTTTTTTACATTTTTTTATTTTAAGTTATGAGAGGTGATGGGAGTGGAAGGTTGGTGCTTGGAGTCTCCGATGGAGATCAAATGGAGTCAAGTTTTTCTTTTAAAATGATTTTGGTTTCATGACTAATATGGTTTCCCTGGGAGACAATTTTTTTTTCTATTACAGTTTAGCAGATTTTTTTTGGGGGTGTTGAACCGCCGGAGCACCCAACATATCTTGCAGTGTCGACGCATCAGTGACTTCTTCTGGTCAACATACATATGATCACAGAACTCTCTTCTTGTAATGGAACAGTTTTATTCCGCAATTGCCAGGGTCTACAAGAAGAAGGACATCTTCCCTCATCGCGGACGGGCTGCAGACTTCTTTGGAGGTGTTGTCACACATATGATCACCGAACTCTCTTCTTGTGATGAAAGGAAATTTTTTTTTTGCTGGTTGTAATTTTTTTGTGTGCTGTGCATTTCAGAGAGGGGAGGAGTGATGGGAGGCGTGGATTCATTCAGGAATATTCAATAGAACTTCAAAATTGCGAACTCAGTTTGGTGGAATGTGTTTTCTTTCCCCACCACTGAAGAAGAATTCCTTAGCAAAGGGTGTCTACATTCCCACACCTGGAAGGGGCATTGCACCCATAAATATCGGGGTGTGTCATTAGATTTTCCCGCGCTTTAAAATACCATTGACCGTTGTGCAGTAACTCTGCGCTGGTCCCGGACCAATCAGAGGAAATTGTGTGGACAAGGTAAAGAGTCCGCTCTAGGATTTTCGCGTGAAGAGGACGTCAAATAAAACGATTTGCACCCCGATTTGGAGACACTCGGACACAGAGAGACAGAAACAAACTAATCAGATCCAGGCCTTGAACTAGACTCCGCGGGACTTCGAGCGGCAACTATGTCCCCACTCCATCCCGCCTACCTCTCTCAAAGCTAAGTAAAATCTCAATCTTGTTATACAGTATATGTACAGTTACTTAAATTTAAATATGTTAATTCAATAAAATTAATTGTTACTTTAAGAACCGGCCTTTTGATTTAGAGTACTGTATTTTGTCTATAGAATATATTAGTGTTTAATTTTAACTTAAGTCATGATGCGATGTAACTTAAGAACCTGGGAAGTTAAGAAATTAGTATTTAGGATAAGAAAAGAAAGTAATTAAATAAGTTATCATTAGCGTCGCATCAGTACAAAATACTCACTTTTGAATACGTCACATACTCAAAATAGCTCCAATGCAAACATACTCAAATTTGAGAATAGCTCATTCTCATCTTTGTCCAATACGAACTCAAAAATGAAAACATCATCTACTAATTTTTGAACCTGTTACTGGATCAAATTTGACAATATAACAGCAAAATGAGTGTGTAATGTACTCATTTATGAGTTTTTATGGGTCAAATATGAGTATGTATGACATTTATTTTTGATACTGTTGTATCCAATACGAATTTTTAACATAAAAATATATATCGAATCAAATTTAAAGGGATCTAAATATGTGATACTTAAGTTGTAAATTTCATATTTTTTCCATCTTATATCCCTTTAAGACCCAACCCGCACGATCGTGCGGGTTAGATATTCTTATACGTTTTTGCTTCTGGAATAGACGTATGTAAGAAAATCGCGAATCTAACGATTGAGCCAGTTTGTAGAAAATGTAAAATGTTACTTTTTATCAACAGACGATGCTTGTGTTCCATGTTTTACTTGCAGCTGGCAAATCTAGCTTTGTTTTCAAATACAACGAAAACACTTTTTTTTTTCTGTCGCGAAAAGGAAATTATCAATATATTTCTAATTGCTTGGATACAAATTTTTGTAGTGATGTTTAAATAATTGTAAAATAGAAAAAATATTAATTATATACTCTAGTAATGGGGCTTCTAGGGCTCGGGATTTCGTTACCCGCACGAACGTGCGAGTTGGGCGTTACTTGACTCACTGCAGCTGTAAAGTTAAGTAGTTACCATGCGAATTTTCTTTTCTGTTTTAATAATTTTGATAAGAGCCTACATAAAAATGAAATATATAGCTATATAATAAAAACCAAATTTTCTCCATGGATAAGTCCCTTTTTTTTCTTTATCTCTCTCTCTTTTACAATTAATTTCCTTTCCATACATTTGTTGAGGAGTATGGCTTTTTTATCCTCTCCACAGATATCTGCATCCATCTCTCCCCCCCAAAAAAGTCTTGATTTTCTGGTGGTAGTTAATATGGTGTGGTTTCAATATATATATATATATATATATATATATATATATTTAATAATAAAATTTTCTAATACATTTTACTATTTTTCATGGAATACTGTCTTAACTTTTAACCAAAAACTTTTTCAGGTGTCTAAAAGGAGAAGAATTCTCACAGAAGAAATTTTTCAATTGATGAATGAATCAGATTGAACTTAGATCAAAACTTAGTGATCTCTCTCGGATGATGACAATTCTGCGAACAAAACATATGAATCGCGTATACTGGAAGAAGAATCAAGTTCAGATGAGAGCGATGAATAAACACATGGGAATATTTGAAATGGAATGACAATTTTGGATCATTCTTTACCTTAAAAGTCTCTTGAACACATTCATTACATTGATTTAGCTGTTGTAAATTCTTGGTTTGTGACGGGCTCACGCGTCTTTTCTTTAACATGTCCTTTGGGTTCTTTGGGCCAGGATTAATGGCAACTCTTTTCCAACCAAATCCAAGAAGTGAAGTGTGAAAGAAGGATACAAATTAGGAAACTTTTAAATATCAGGTGTTAGAGTAAGCGGAATGGCAATTAGAAGAATGTAAACAGTTCGTGGTTCAAGAGTAAAGAAGTTGTAGATAACGTTACGTGGAGAATAGTAGGATTTATACGTGAAGAGATCTATCGAATCAAGATGCATACCATTGCACTCGAGTCATTGTACGGCTTCATCTAGGTGTTATAATCATTACTTCAAACTACAGCAAGGTAGGATTGATTATTTAATATTAGTATCGGCGATATTATTGGAATTGAGTTTAGGAGAGACACAGTTATTGATAGTGGTCCGGGTTAGGTTTCTTTGTGGTTATCTATATATTGTGTGTTTTGCCATCGTAGATCCCCCCCCCTTCCTCTCACATAAATTATTATAATTCAATTTGATAAAGCTTTAGTTTGAAAATCTTAATAAAGCTGTATTAAGATTATGTTTGATTCTAGTTCTTCCGTTAATCCTACACCTCTATGTATATAGCTCACGCTGATACCCAAAGAGATAATCACCCCAGGGGAGGATTATCCCAAAATGATTTTATGATCAATTCCTCGGATTATTACAAGTTCCTCGGATACTTTCATCCGAGTACGCCTACATTCCAGGTGGTCGATAATTCTATCACGTAAAAAATCTTCCACATACGTCTTCTCCGTCATAATTATAATGGCACTGAATGCCTTACAGAACGCTTGTGAACAAATTTACTACTTTGCCACCATTCCTCATATACCCCTCTTCACTCTCGTCGTTGGCATCCTGTAACTTGCATATTATTCCTGAAGAGATGTGTGTGATAATTCTACAGGTGAAATTTTTGCTCTAGAGTTCCATTTCCATGTACATTTGGCTCCGAAAGTCTGCGTGCAGACGATCACTTGTCCTATTCATGCAAAGATCGCTAATTAAATGAAGTTTTTCTGAATCAATACCATTTTTTATTGATTCCTCTAATGTCGAAAATTCAAATAATATAAGTAACAGGCTGTTAAAAACCTTTACGGTAATGGATTCTAACTAAAAGTTAATACTTTTTACGCTATTCCGTTCTTTCTATTACTCTCTCTTAACATATTTGGCAGGGTTTCAACAAGCTTAGTTGTCTTTTCTGAGGTTATTTTGTTCCATTCTTCTACTATATCAGATTTGAGCATTTCTTTGGATGTTATTACGTTCTCCCTGATTATTCACTCGAGTAAATCCCACAAATGCTGTATCGTGCTTAGGTCTGGGGACTACGATGACTTACGGAATTGGTTTGGGACATGGCAGAACACCCATGGCTTCACACTTGAGCCATTTGCTTGGTATCTTTGTCCTGCTGAAAGTAAAAAGCATCGCTCACTGTTAGTTTCTCCGCACTTGCTGTGTTATTTTACTTCAATAAGTTCAAGTGATCAATTTTGTATATTGTTGATTCAATAAATTCCAGATTACCAACCAAAGGCACCCCCGAATATTATGCCTCCTTCTCCATGTTTGACAGCCAAAAAAATATTCTCTTTCTTAAGATGGCTTGGTACCCCAAAAATGACCGACCTATGGTTTTTTAAATTTTCATTTAAACTTATTCTTTCCATCATTATCCTTCGATTGATATATCATTTGCGCAAGTCGAAAGTTAGAAGTTGAAAACAACTTAGGCAATTCGGCCACGCCTCCTTTTTAGAAAAAAAGCGTCATGATAAAAAAAAATATTTTATAAAGAGAAATAATAACTATAAAAAAAGAATGGGTAGTATATAAAGCAGAATATTTCCGAGGAAATACAATAATTAATTTTTCTTCTTTATGAAATGTGTGCACGTAAAATTTTTGAATTGAGGTATTTTATATTAATAATTTTATAATTTCAGTTCTTATTCCCGATATGTTTTTCCTACAAGTGTAATGCTTCAATTATGTGAGGAAAAAACTAAACTTTCTGTTGTGACAGAAAAAACATTTTTTTTTTTTTACATTTTTCTTGAATTTTGTTGTGTGCAATGATACCTTCTTAAAATTGATCATTTATAAAAATGTTTATGTTGAAAAATACAAAAACGCAATTATTTTAAAGAAAAATATATAACTAATATCTTAAAGTGGTATTTTAAGTTTATTTAAGCTTATTATAATTTTTTTTTCAGAATTATAATCTTTAAAGTGTTTTTTCTCAGTTCGTGTTTTTCGAAACATTAGTGCGTTCAAAATGCTACTCCTTCCACAACTATTTAGCAATCACTTCCAATTTTTTCCTGTGTGTTGTATATAAAGCACGTAACAAAATGAAGGATCCATTTTGCGATAAACTGAATACTTTTTTTAAAAAAAATTAAAATGTAAGATATATTGGCTTTATTGTTGATTTTTAGCATGCATATCAACATTGTATTTTTTTTCTCAAAAACTAATTAAGTTATTGTAAAAAGTTGTTTATAACATCCATAAGAATATTACAAAAAAATTCAGGTCAAAAAATTAATAATTATAGCAGTAGGAATTTAAAATTTTTCAAATTTTCTTCAAAAAATTTAAATTCTTAACATTGTGTGAATAATATCTGAAAAATTTCATCTAGTATCATTTTCTTGAATAAAAAAATTATATAAAATGTTCAAATATAACTTTTAAATACATAAAGAAAGAAAGTAGTTCAAAGGGTACCAAGTCCTCTTAAGCTCTCTGTGCATGAGTCTCTGTCAAAATACAAAAATTACTTTCGATTGAATATATTATATTTTTCAAATAATTATGTGCCCTATTTAGATGTTTTTTGACAAAGGTAGCTCTGTTCACTCGAGAGCTGAACGGCTTCTTGAGTGCAACTCGGTCATGATAGTCATCCTTTTTGAGTACTCTTCAAATTGAAGTTAATCTTGTGGTCTTTTTCCAATATCTCAGCAACAACTTTAGCTATTTGTGAAGCTCATAATCTTGGATTTATTTTTATAGAGGGTATTACAAAGCCTGAATTTCGAGGTGACATTCTGGACGAGCGGCCGGATCTTGGATTGGACGTTAAAATTTTAGTTGATTTGTGGTTTATGAACTCTTTTTGAATCAATGAATATCTCCTATTAACAATTGCAGCCAATTGATTTAAAAGATTTACCCCTTTTTTAAAGATCTAAGATTATCTTTTTTTTCTCAATAATACACGAGTCTCTTTTCTGTTTCCTACCATGGAATCGCACAAGCATTCAAATATCAAATTCCAATGTAAATCATTATAGAAACTTATAATTACTTAAAAGCACGACTTGGTATGATTGTCTCATGACAAAAGGTCATCAAAAGCTCTGTTTTATAAGTTTACACAGACCTTTGGCAAGGGTGGTTTCCGATTATTTGGGGGTTATTCTTGTTTTTTAATGTTGAGGTGGATTTTGTTTGAATACGGAAATTTTGAAAAATCCCTGAGAGGTATGTTGATTTTCTGAAGCGTGATTTTAATAATTATAACATAAACACCTAATATGATTGTACGCAGACTTTTGGAGGCTAGTGTAATTCTGAGAATTATCCTTAGTTTGTGGACATGAGTGTATTCTTGCACCTATAGATTTGGGTTATTGAAGAAAAAAATACAACACATGTATGTAACTCTTTTTAATTTTTGTAATATATTATATATATATATACAAGTTTATCTGTTTTTCCTTTTTTTTCATTGAATATTTTAAGATTCTTTACTGAACAGAAACCACCCTCTAAATTCAAGGTTTTTTTGACGAACCAATATTATAAAATAGTCCCACTTGTTTTGATTTTTAAAAGCAGACGATGAAACAAAAGTTTTTACACAATGTTATTTGTAGCATTTGCTATAACGTGAAACATTTGTAGGGTTGTATTTGCAGTTACATGAAAAAATTTTTAGTGATATCATAACTTAATGTTTTCAGTGGATTAGTGTGTGATATTTTTATAAAGTGAAGGTGTAATACATTTTTCTTTTAAAATGCAAGCTAATTACAGTTCAATTTATTTTTATTGACTTCTGATTTTACAAGGTTTTAACATACTTTGATTACTTAACACGATATATTATTTGCATATAGATATAGTACTTTATATATCAATTGTAAATTGGTGACACTGAATAAAGTAATAAATAGGAAGCATGTTTCTGACAAAATATAAATGAATTACAAAACAATTTTACATTGAATTAAACTAAATTATTAACGAGGAATATAAGGGTTAAATATATAGTTCATTGGGATTTATATTATATTAAAAGGGAAATATTCTAAGAAATGAACAGGTAAGAATCTGTTATTTAATACAGCACTCCAAATGTAATTATGACAATTTTTCAACATGAACATGAACAATTTATTAATGAATACCGACTAATTATATATTAGTACTAAAAATTAAGAATAGCACTACAAACATTCAGGTGCTTCTTAAAAAGTAGTAGTTTATATTTCTGAGATACCTGAAATGTGTTGCTGAGAAGGAATGCAGTAAAAACTTTACATCCATAAGAAAGTTTTTAATACAAATTCTTCCTATACTATTAACTAAAGGATGTTTAAAATGAAATGCTTGTTGCCTTAGATTTTGCAACTAAAATGAAGCATTTTATCTTTCATATAATATGTACCCCCCAAAGTACAGAAACTTTGTTTTTTTAAAAATAATTGTAAATATAAAAATGAAGACAATAAAAAAAAAAAAGCTATACACATATAATACATAACTACAGTTTCCAATCATATTTTCTTTCTTTTTTCTTTTTGCTTAAATTTGTTATAATCACATGTCTTCTTTTCAAAAAATTAACATTTACTTCTAAAGAGTTTCTCTTATGTCGAATACATTTTCTCACAATTTTAAAAAACATTATTAAAATGGCTAACAAAACTTATTTTTAATGAAATTTATGAAAACCATCATCTGGACTTAAGAACTAATTATTTTATAAGTTCAATTCTGAAACGCAATTAAACTAAATATGAGATATTTAAATTTTTAAAAATTGTAATTTATGTAATTAAACATATCCCTATACTCATTAAGGTTATTTAAAGATGAAGTAATGATTGAATTTTGATTCACAAACTTCACATTAATTTTATTATACAGAATTAAAAATATCAAACATTTTTACCTCACGTATAATTTCCCTTTTCATGTTTTAAACCCAAAAATATTTTTTTAAAAACTAAATTACTGTTAAATTGATTTAAAAAGCACGAACGAAAAATTTTCGTTTTAAACTCTAAACATGCTCAGTGGGGGAGTATTTCAATGTTTGCACATTCCATACACACACAGTTGAAATATTCATTTCCGAACAGTTATAAAACATCGCTGAAAGGCGATTTGACCTCCCGAATTATTTCAAAAGAATACAATTTATACTCATAATGTAGAGAAAGCCAAAAAGATTATCAACTCACAGGTTCACACAGTTAAACTTCCATCATATTGGAAAAAAAAGTGTAATAGCTTTAACAAGAGAACTTAAACACAAGTAGATGAAATGAACGACACTTAGTTTAACACTTCTTTTCACTCTTTAAATTCCGTATCTAGCATCATGCTAACTTTGTGGCTCTATGCAGTAGACTGATAGAACTGTGATGAGAAACTCGCATTTTTTTTCAGTCTTACGATGAAGGCTTATTGAAATGTGTGATGTGGCGAACACAACAATTCAATTAGTTGTTGAAATTTTATATGAATGAAAATTCAAAATACTGGTAATATTTTCACAACTCTAGTCTTTTAACGGATTATGATCAGAGTACATTTGAATAGATACATAATGAAACTTAAAGGAAACATATATTGCAGTATAGATGTTTTATAACATTTTCAATTCAAAGGGACAAAAAAAATCATGGATGCCAGCTAAAAGTTCATAATAAATTTAAATTAATAAAATTTAGCAAAACAATTTATTATGCAAAAGTTCCAAAAATGTCATCCAGACACAATAATTTTAAAAGAAAATACAACAAAGATATGAAAATTTAAAAATATGAAATCAGGCAATCATGTACTGAGCATTCAATTAATGTCTCAAAACAATGATTTCCTAGAATAAGTATGCAAAGAAAACACATACAAGAACAAATGTGAGGTGCATGATGATCAACATATATTCAATTTATGATTGCATGTACAACACAGATGAAGTGAGCTCTGTATTATATGCTACATGTTTATAATTTAGAAATTTGTAGTTTGTAAAAAATAGTTATTCAAGAGAGTGAGCTCTCACAAATTGTAATGCCTTTCAAAAAGAATGACATTATTAATCCTCATGTGAATATAGAGATTAGACCTGGTATAGTAAAAATATCAGAAAAATAATCAAAATAATATAATTTAGAAAGAATAATGAAGTAAAAAACCTAACAGAGAAAGTCTTTTATATATTTTATCTTATCTCTTGTTAAAATTACAAAACTTCAAAAATGTAATTTGTTTAATCTGTAAGGATATACAAGGGCAAAAAATTGTGATAAACATATAAACTAATAAAACTCTGGAAAATTATTTAGTAATATGCTTAATATTACATCAGAATTCGAAACATTAAATCAATAATTTATAAATAAAAAAACTAGGAATAGATAGCCTTTTACAACACAGTCTCAAAATAATGACAGCTGAAATCATGATAAGTGGATAATACATTAAAAATTGTTAGATTCTTTGGCAACTAAAGATTGTTCTCAATTTGAAATAATAATTAAGCAAAAATTTTAAGCAATATTGTGTTCTTTGAATATAATATTTTATCTAAGATAAAGTAAAGATTTAGTTTAATGTTTTGTACTAAGATAATTCTTTGCATTATACATAACCTAAAACAAATATCAAATAATGGGATAATTTTTGGCCATTATATGTAATGTACTTGAAATTAAAACTATTTGTCGAATATTTGAAAATTCTAAAATTTGATAGTGCTAATCTTATATTATTTTCTTTAATACTTTCATTACAATGACACAAATAGTGAAAACGTATGGAAATACAAAATTTGCATTTAATATTTTTCCTCTGTACCCAGTGCAGAAAATTATATTATACATATGGTATCAAAATAGCATAATTGGCAGCACAGTAGAATATGTAAATTTTAAAGAAAACATGGGCATACTTTAAAAGTGACACAAACATTCTTGCATCATGCAAAATTTTTAATGCATTCATTTTTAGATAAACAGTTTTTTCTAGGTGATTTTAGATTGCTTATATGTACATTAAGAAGCACCTGTGTGTGTAACACAGGCTTAAGTTCATCACATATGCAAAATAATAAAAAGTACATATATGTAAACCTGCCAATTTGAAAGATTACACTTTTAGTAACATAAATTTAAAAAAAAGAAATAACAAGGTCTTGTTAAAAATGTTTTGTTTCTCTCGAACATTTTAGCACACAATTTTCTATTCTACATTTGTCAATTTACTAAAATACTGTCTGAAAAATGCACACAGTTTCAAGAGTGACACAGTTTACATTTAGAAGTTTATTTCACTGCAGTGTTTATATACACAATGATTAGCAAGACAAATATGATGGACCCATATTAAAGGCAAAACCTGCAAAATGTTATATAAAAATAAATGTTAATGATAATGTACCCTACCATTCATAATTAACATTGTTTACAATATTAATTACACAAACTACTTGAATATCATCCATATAAAAGATTTTATGTATCAAAGAGAACATTGAAATTTCTGTTTAACTGTAGTGTGAGTTTTTATATCCATAAAATAGTAAATTACAAGAAAAATGTCAGTTTTTAAAAAATACACTGATAAAAAAAAAGTGATTTAATTCTAATTTAGTCAATGAAAACATTTGAAGTTCACATTAACATTTAAAAACAATTACATATTTGAGAATGAATTTTAACCCAATATTTTCACTTGCAACTATGGTAATTCAAACAATTTAGGATTAGAAGACTTAAGTTTTTAAGTGACTTGAATAGTTCTAAAATATTTAAAGATTATTTAAAAAATTTTTAAGTATTTTGATGATAATTAACTTATACATTGACAAATCCTTAATGGTTAATTTTCTTGCAAAAAAATTAGTCTTTAATTTTTAAAATCTATTTTAAAAGGTATAGCTGTTTTTGTATATGAGAAAATAAATTTAGTTTTAATTAGTATTTTCAAATAAATATATATTTTCCTATTGTCAAAACAATCTCTAAAAATCATTTATATAAAAATTTTTTATTCCTTATAATCAGATCAAGCAGTGATGCTTATGGAATTAAATACTAAATATTTCTTAGAAAAATGAAGAGCTCCTTACATTCATTAAATTGTTTTATGTTCCCTATTACAATATATATTAATATGAATTCTAACATTTAATTAAAGGGAAAAAAACGAAATTTTAATATTAAAAAATATAAATGCACATAATCAATACATCAGCTAAATAATCGCATATAAAGATTATGATGCATCGACTATCTTAGCAATTTTTATTAACACCAAAAATTATAATTTTTGGAATTGTCAGGGCATAGTTTCATGAATCCTTTAAAACAGTCTTTAACTATCTCTTCCACTCCAATAAGTTAGTGAATGAAATGATTCACAGATTTATTTAATGCAAAGCGATAAATTTATACTTTGTGGAACAATTAAGCGCTCTAATTAGAAAAACCATAATATTTATTTTGTCTATGAGATGAAAACAGAAATTTCAATGTTTAATATACATTTCTCCTAAAGTGTACCTGCTTCTTCAGACAGATTCAAACTCTTTGGAATTGCACAAATATATTTATTTATTTACAAAAAGAAAGAAAAATTGCCTTATTTTTTTTGTTTAAAACGCATACATTTTACATATATATATATACAAAACAGCATTTGTAAAAGCCTTAAATTGGATATTTATCATATAAAAAAACTAATTTTATAATGCACTTCACTTATAAGTATATGTTTTTCTGTTTTCTAATTTTTACTATAAAATTAGTTTTCCCCATTTTGCAAGTTTTTATGAACTTTTAGGTTTAGCCTTTGTATACATAAATGTAAAAACAATAACACCTTTATATGACAATGTTTTATATGCTATTTAGTTAATTTTTATATATATGAGCACATCACATTCACATTTACATAGTATTAAATTGCAAAAACACACAATTTTATGTATAACAATTGAGTCAGAAGCTGCAGCAACTGATACAACTGTACACTTATACATTACTGAGCTTTTACAGCAATCTATTTTATTCTACAAAATACATTTCAGTTTAGGTCATTTGGAGCTTCTGAAAGTTGTTGACCATATCCCACACTTTTGATGAGCGGGATGGTTTATTGGAACCCTAAAAGAATAAAAGAAAAGTATGGTAAAATAATACATATTATTGGACCGAAACAAAACAATTAACTAATCAAAAGTCTCCAGACAAATCTATAATTGATCTATTAATCATGCTTAAAAGCATGTTTTCCAATTTAATTCATATTCTACACAAACTTTCATAAGAATTAGAAGGACAAGAATTGTTTAAAAAGAAAATATTACATTAAAAGTAATCTAAGAATTTTCTAAGAATTTCATGTGTGTGAGTGTGTGTGTGTGAAAAATTTCTCTATTTAAAAATCAAATTTCTTCATATTCATATTTAACTAATACTTCTTGAAATAAAAACTGCATACTTACGATATAGCTAACTTTATTGAAAGATTAAAGATGCAATGTTTAAAAATAATTTCAAACTGCCAAACAGATAAATCAAAACTTAGCGCTCATGAATTCATTTCACAATACATGAACAATACAAAGATTACTTACATCCATGAAAGAATTGGAGGAACCACCAAGGAGAAGTCTTTCCCGTTGTTCTCTAAGTTCCCGACGTTGTTGGGCTAGTTGTAACCAAGATGGAGCATGAGGTTCCTTTTCATTCAATGTTTCTTGACTTTCTCTTACCATCCCTATGTTTGTTACACTGCCATTAATGGATCCAGTTGTTACAGGTACTGATGTAGAGCTTATCCTTTGCTGGGTTTCTTCTTTAATAGATACAGCAGCGGAATTTTCAGTACTTGATTCTTTTAGAGAGTTTTTAATAGAATCGGGAGGTAAACTGAGTGGGATATCAGGAACACTTGCTAATCTTTGTCTTGGATGTACTGTTTCGCTAGAAACGGAGGAATCTGACGTTAATTTTACAGGAGATTCTCTGTGAATTAAATTAATTTCTTTTAAAGGTGAAACTGATCTTGTAGTTACTTTTTCTTTTTCACAAAAGGATTTAGATTTCTTCTTCAAGTCATGCGTTTTGATATGTGGCTTCGAAATTTCCGAAATCTTTATAACAGTACTATTATCAGAAACACTAATTTCATTGTTTTCTTGAGGTTTATCTATTGGTGTAGAAGAATCATCAAGAGATGCATCCGACATGGAACTTTCATGAGGCTCATCCACTTTATTTTTATCACAGTTCTTTTGTTTAATAGAACGTCTTGCAAAAACTCGCAAGAGTTCAGGTTCAGGATCATCAGAGAGAGGTAATGGTGTTTCCTTTGATGTTTTCCAGTTACTTTCATGACTTTTCATAGAAAGCTGTTCCATGTCTTGAAGATTAGAAGAATCCTTACTGTCAGGTCCCATTATAGGAGACTTACGACACTCATTTCTCGTAGGTGTATTCGTTTCAGATGAAATCGAAGAACAACTGTCATCGTTATCTGAAATTGGAGTTTTATTATGAGAAACAGAAGGTTGAATTTTAACTTCCCACTTGGTAGAACTTTCTTGCAATCCTTTTTCTTCTTTTACTGATTTCATTTCGTTTGAATTAATCTTTGAAGTTTGAACCTTGAATTTTAATTCACTTGAATCGCTTTTATTTGTTAAGTTCTTAAGACCTTTATTGGAAGCAGCAGCATTTCCTTTGTCTTTAACTTCTGGCTTAGGAATGGATTTATGAATGCGAATTTGCACAGGATATTGCACTTTTTCTAGCTTTAGAGTTTTCTTCTCAGGGACGGATTCTCCCTTTTTATTATCTGTAATCAAAGCCCCAGAGAATGAATGACGATTATTAGCTTTATCTAATTCTTTATTTTTCACAGTAACTTTTCGGTCAGACAGTTTCCTTTCAATTGATGTATTGGAGCTTTTTTTGTTTTGTTCAGAAGGAGAATCTTTACTACCAAATGATATTGGTTGATATTTTCGCTCTTTCATTCTTTGACTGAATGGAACGATTTCAACCGAAACTCGTTTTTGTGCGTTAATATTCTTCATACTCGTAATAGTTGAACTTCCTTCATGTAATTGTGATTTAGGAGTTGATTTAACTGGTTGTTTTTCTTTCAATTCAGGTTGTTGGCTTACATCATGCTTTGATGCTAAGATTGAGTTTTCAGAATCAAAGTTTAACTTCATATCATCTTGTGCATGAGAAGAAACTATAGATGTTATAGTTTCAGATTTCGAATTCACCGATATTGTTATTTTCTCATCATTCATTTTATTACTACAAAGAGTAGATGTTGATGAGTTAACAGTTACATCATTATCTAAAGATATAGATCCTGGAATATCTACAGAGCTAATCCAAGGTTCATTGATGTTCATCTTTTTATCTTTTAAAATATCTCCTGAAGCTTGAATAAATACTCCAGCATTTTCCTCAACAGCAGCAAAATTGTGGGCTTCAGTGACTACCATATCTTTAAGATCGTCTTTGAAAGATGCATGATGAGAGACAAATATTCCGCTTTCTTCAACCCCCAAAGATAAAGATTTACTGCTCATTATACTTTCTTCTTCAAAATACAAAGAAGAAATCAATGGGTTTTCCTTATCTTCCATTTTCTCTGAGGAAGACAATTCCAAAATTTTATCTGAATTACTATCTTTTTTAACAGTCTTCAATATGAATTCACTATCGATATCCAATTTATTGGGAACGTTTGATATTCGAACCTCTTTAATAAATTCCTGTGATGATTGAGTTTTTGACTCCGATTTAATATCAGTGGAAGCAAAAAGTTCATTAGTTTTTTCCATCTGAACTTTTGGGAATAAACTTTCCTTTAATACATCAACTTTAGGTGGAATTTCCCTAATTTCTGACAGAGTACTATTGGTCTTCATTTGAACAGTTGCAATGTGCTCATTGCCAATACTATTTCCAAAAGTAGATTTAGTATCTTCTTTACCTTTAAGCAGTTTTTCCGAATTTCTAAAGGATTCAGACTTTTCAAGATTTCTAACAAGAGATGAAACTTTGAGAGAAGTTTCATTTTCTTTAGGAAAAGATTCTTTTGTTTCTATCAAAGTATTTTCAGTCTCTTCCTTGTTTTCAAATTTGATAAGTTTAGATTTTTCACAATCAATATCTTCTTGATGTCTATCAAAGTAATCATTTTTCAAATCATTCAAAGATTTTAACTCGTCTATGTTAGTGAATTCAGAATCATTTTCTCGGGAACTGAAACTTTGACTTGAAATTCCCTGAACTTCCGGTTTCAGGTTATCAACCCCTACTAGATTTTTAATTTCTTCACCACTTAGTAATTTAGACTTTTCTTCTATATTCTCTTTATATATCTGGGTGCAACTTTCTGAAGTAGACTTTTCTTTATGACTAATGACTTCTCTACTTATATCAGATACTTCATTGTAAGAGTAAGATGAGGTCATATGAGACACTTGCCAATCGGATGACTGTCGCGATGAAGAAAATTCATTTAATGACGAAACCGAGTATTCTGCAAATAAAAAGGGGAAAAAAATTCTTAGTACGCCTTACATGAACTGTACAATTAAACAGAGAACAATATGAATTCATTAAAAAGTTAGTCTGCTTAAAGCAGGGTTCATAAAATATGTTATATTTATTGTCTGCAAGATACTAAAAATAAAATTGTTGACAATATAACAAATCATATTAATGAATAATATAATTTAATTGTTAATAAACGAATTGCTGTTAACTCTACAATCTAGAATGTACACTTTATTATAGCCAGTAGAATGTGTTTTTAATACAAATTAGAAAGATGCAGAAAATTATTTCAATCACAAGGACATACAAGATAAATTTATACAGGTAACTTTTTCTGAACTGATACATTTTTTTACAAGGTTTTATAAATCGTAACTCCTTTATGTATTATTTTATAGAGGAAAAATATTCCATAAAAATATATATTTTTTTAGAAATACTGAAATGGAGCAAGATTTTTAGAAATAAAATTGACGAGTTTTTTTTATTTTTCTTTATAAAACTAATTTATAATAATTACTCAAATTCATCTCAAATGGATGGTACAAAAATTCTTTAAGTACACAATCATGTTTGTAAGGTTGACAAGAGAAATTTTTCTCAAATTTTACTTAAAAGTTAAAACATTTGACCTTTTCAGTTTCGGATTAATTGAATTACGAATATATACAAAAGACCCTCTTTCAAGACAAATTATAATAAAAGATTGTCATATTTTAATACAAATGTTCAAATGATGCAGAAATACTTTAAAACTTTAAGTTCAATTTGCTTAAAATTATCCGTTTAAAGTAATAAAACGCATTCAGCATAATATATATTGATAAGTGAAGATGACTAATAATGGTGCATTGTTATTTTTTACATCACAGATTTCAGGATGATGTTAGAAAAACTCTTCTCGAAAAATTTATTTAAATGTTCATTATTCAAAAGAATATTTTTTTAAAAATAAAGAAAAATAAAATTTAAAAATGATCTGGAAATCATCTTTAATTACCAGTGAATGTTTTGACTACTTCTACTGAATCAAGTTTCTGGAAACTCTTTCCAGAATCTTCAGTAACTTCTGGTGTTGATGGCAGAGTGCTCACTTTTGAAGCAGCAATCTACAGGGAAGGAAACAGCTTGATAAAGAATCCTTTTCAATAGTATGATGTATCAGTAACAACAATTAAATTACAGACTCAGCAACAAATATGTAAAACAAACATGAATATTTTTAGTAATCACTCAATAGATTACACTTGCATAGGTAGTCTTGAGTGGACCCTGAATTAAAATTCCTTAGGGGTCTTAACAAAACATGTTGGGGGTCCTGTAGTTTGGGATCCCTGTATCATTGACAAGGCTGATAGAATTTACACATTAAGTGGCTAGATTATTATAACCACTTGGCACTTTCCTGATATTGGCCATAATTTCAGGTTGTTGCCGCTAGAGGGTGAGTAAGTGAATATAAACGTCGCACTGTTCAGATACTCGACGGCTTTTGGTGACGGACCTCGTAATTTTGAACCATGGTCAAATGACAAGGACGACACCTCAGTTGACACCACATCAAGGGGAGGACGTTTGAGCCTCGACATTTTTAACGTGCATCGGCCCCCTCTGCACAGTGGGTCTTCTGTGGTACTAGGCTTGAACTCATAACACGCCAGCCACGAGTACGATACCTTGATCACTGAGCTACGACAGCCACCCGCTAGAGGGTGAGATAGCTATTAAAAGGGGATGCAGAAACATTTAAGCATCAATTGCACTGTGTTGCTTTGCAAAGAAATGGGAGAAGAATGAACGTGGGATGATTGAAGCATCAAAACCAGTATAAGGAAAACGGCTGTACTTGTGAAGTGTTCGCCAGCAGCAGTTTTTAATGTTTACAGAGAGTTGATTATTAAGCATAAAACAAGGTCTCATCATCGTCAAGCTTGTGGTCGTCACAAGCTACTGAATGCTTGCTCAGAAATGAGAACTGTGAAAATTATCCAGTCCAATAGAAGAGCAACCATACATCGAATTAAGGAGAAAAAGCCTCTACTGTTGGCCTCAGACAAGAATAGACAGCTCCATTTGCAAAGGAGCACAAAGGTTAGACAATAGATGACTGGGAAACAATCATGTAGTCTGATGAATCACATTTTCAATTTCACCTTGCAGATGGCAGATTGCAAATATGGAGAAAACAGAGCAAAAGCATGGACTCCACCTGCATCGCCACAATTCTTCAAGCTGGTGGAGGTACTATTATGATTTGGGGAATGTGCACTTGGCATTGCATGGGTCCTTTGATTCACATGTATAGGAACTTCTGAATGCCCAAGGGTAATTAAGTGCTATCGAAGATCAAGTACATCCTGTTATGTTAATGGTATACCCCTGTCGGGGATGAATACTTTCAGCAAGAAAATGGTCATTGCCATACTGCTGGCATTGTTCGTAGATGGTTCAAAATACATGGCAGACTTAACCTAGATTAATTGGCCTTCTTTATCTTCTGATCTCAGTACAACTGCTAATCTGAGGGAGGAGATCAAACATCAGACAGCTGGATGCAGTACCATCCAATCTAAAGGTATAGAAAAGTTATTAAATATGGTCTCAGATTCCTCATATAGCATCTACCAATATCACAGAGTACAACCAAGAAAAATCCAAGCAGTATTAAGAGCAAAAGTTGGTTCAATTTTGTTTTGAAGAGGTGATCATAATAATTCGACCACTGTGTGTATATATATATGAAAATTAATTCAAAGTAAGTAATTCAATTACATACACACACAAAACGATAAGATTACACAGACTTACTTGATTCATTCGCCGACGAGGCAATCCGTGAGTTCGTTTTGGTCTAACTGCTATTTTATGATGAGCTGCATTGTGGTTCAAAGGTACTGGCTGACTGGAATCAGTATCCCCATCTTAACGAATTAAAAAAGAAAGACAAATAAGCTACCCAAAATCTGCAGTAGACATTTATTAAGCCACTCATTATAGTTTATTTAATACAATACATGAAATGGAGAGATGTAAAATGAAATAATTAAGAGAATAGTTATAGCAAAAAATAAAACTCTTGCTACTTTTTTTTCATGTGTTATTCATTTATTGCAAGATTTTGGTTTTAGAAATGATGTTTTTAATCATATTTTTTAAGCACTGAAAAAATATTCAAAACAATAATTGTTCTTATAATGCAGTTTATTATTTCTGAGCAACTAATTATACTAAATTTGTATAAAAATAATTTTTCTTACAGTAATGACAATTATGAATTAATAAAGTATGAAAGAATTTTTAAAGTGGAAAGTAAATTTATATCATATTTACTGCAGCAGTTGATACATTTAATTATGTTACATTAGATATCACACAAGCTAAGTGCCGGTTTATCCATTGGGCGCTTGGGGTGGGAGCCCAGAGGGACCCAGAAGAGCCAGTATAAGCTGGACTTAACCAGATTTTCTGGTTACAAATTTCGATCCTTCAGTGCCAAGGGGCCTGTAAATCTTCTGCGCCAAGGGCCAGAAATTAGCTTAAATCGGCACTGCTGTTGCAATTCTTTGTTATTAGGATAAATGATCTATAAGGTAAGTTATTTTGGATGTTCTTACACGCTAATCTAGTTGAATGTAAGAAATTAACTTCTGACATTAGTATATTGGCAATATAGGCGTCTCTCTTATTACACATTCAATAGGTTCATAAAAAAATAACATGTAGTGTTAAACCATGCTGAACGAAATTAACCACAACGCAAAATGCGGGAGGGGGAGGGGATGCGTACCGAAAAGTTTTAAAACAAAATATCTTTAAATTCAATAATTTTTATTAAAAATATAAACAAGTAAAAAAAATTATGTTCTCATTTAATTTAAGTTCATTTTTTAAAATTTATTCTTCATCACTGCTCACTACAAGGGGCGAGAAAGTTCTTTCAGTCAAGCGTTATTACCATTTTTCTGAATTCATTCCTCTTTGCTAGAATTTTTTTTTTTTTTTTTGTATCTTCAGCTTTCACCGAAATTATGTCGAAAAAGAGCTGTGAATTGAAGTTCTAACCTGGGGTTGACTGCCGGTTCACCGCTGGGTCAGGTTAGCGGTGAATACGAGCGTTAGACTACTTGTTGGACTTAACAAGTTCGTAGTAAATCGCGTTCTACGAAAATAGGTAATTTTTCAGCTCCATTTAGAATTTTCGACTACTTAAAAAGGATCGTCAGTTAAAAAAACATGATTCAAGAGATTTTGATAAGGGAAGTCTGTTTTGCAACTTTTTTAAAGAAAAATTTGTGTAAATTCATAATTTTTATCAAAGCTGTCGTCTTCAGAATTGATTTGGCTAACATTTTTCTAAGTCCTTTCCGTGAAATCGGCATCGCCGATTTCTTCCTTCGCTTATTTATTAGTTCTAGATATCCTCAACAGCCATATCAACAGAATCTTCACATCCAATCGGTAGCAAGTTCTAATATACCACTAATCAAACTTTGTGGAAAAAAGAAAAGAAAGTTTTCTACTAACTTAGTCTAAATTTTCTTAGAACATGTATTTGTAGTTGATTTTTTGGTTCTTTTACTGAATGTGATATGATCTCGATAGAAGTTTTAATTGAAAACTCCTTCCAAGCTTTCATTACATCATTTAAATCGATTGAGTTAAAAATTCATTGAAACGACAGTCATATGTAGTACGTTTTAAAGGAATAAAAATACCTTGATCTAAAGATTAGATCAATGAAGCAGTATTTGGCAGGAAAAACTAAACATTTAGATGAGTTACATTATGTGGGTGACCTGAAGCGTTATATAGTAGTAATAGTACTTTGAAGCTCATTTTATTTTTTGCTTTAAATATTTCCTGGAATGAAACAGTGCTTGCCATGCTACATGAGAGTTTCTGTTATTTTCTGGTTGTTTAAAGCGAAATTCTAGAGCATTTTAGCTCTATATTGCTTCAAAGTAATATTATAGAGAACCTTCATTTTATTATTTCTTTATTTTTCAAAACAATGTATCGACATATTATTCGAATGAATTTTCTATCTTTTTAAAAATTGTTTATTGTTATTACATTGTTTCAAAATTCATTCAGGTTGTTAAAAAGCTCTTATCAATCAATTAAAAATGCATGAATAACATTATGATTTTCTCATACATATACTGACAAAATCAATGTTAGGTAGAATAATTCGAATTTTTTGAAATTAATGTTCATTTTCATTATGATGAAAAAGATCCCATTTTGTAAGTTGGAGCAACCACTTGATAATCATTAAAATCAGCAAATACATCATATACATTTAAAACTCAACATCTATGAGTATATGTATATATATCTCCAAATTTCATTGAAAGAATAACGGAATTAGTTATTTTCAATATAAAATGCGTGTATATGAACATACTATATTACATTCACATTTAATAAATTTTCATACTTTAGTTCTTTCAGAAACAAATTGAAAGTCATGCCAGTGGCAATAATTTAATTGATTTGAAATGCTTCAGCAGAATTGATACCCAATTTTTTTAGTTGAGTTTGG
Organism: Trichonephila clavipes; assembly: GCA_019973935.1. Lineage (NCBI taxonomy): Eukaryota > Metazoa > Arthropoda > Arachnida > Araneae > Nephilidae > Trichonephila > Trichonephila clavipes. The sequence continues at coordinate 139,326 of BMAU01020627.1, forward strand.
AAAAGTAGTTGTTTGAATAGGACAAATGTAATCAGGGTGAAGGTTGTTTTGTGAAAAACAATCGTTCGATGTGGAAATCCTAAATTTATAATAGAGAAACAAATCAAACTTTAAATTATTCAAAATATAACACTTATAGTTATATAAAAGGGAGCAACTGTAGTAATTAAAAGTTTTATGTGATTTAAGTGGCTTGAGAGAAAGCACATAAAACCAACTAAAAAAAACTTATAAAAAGAGGAAATAGTTGTACCAGAATCTAAAGACCTTCTATCAATCAAAGACATTCTTGATGAGTGTCCTGAGGATTGCCCAGCTGAATCCTGAAATAAAAACAAGTTTATTTAATATTCATTTTCTATTTTAGATATTAGATTTTTTTTATATTGGAGCTTGTTGAAATTATCAAATTTAATATGATTAGAAAATTACTTCATCATTTTCAGAGCTTCCCATACTTATCAAGCTGCCAGCACTGCATGTGGTTTGTGATTTTGATGACTTTTCCTGAAATTAAAATAATGATATTTCATTAGGTTTGTACAAATATATTCTATATATGAGTATAAAACTGAAATATTTAAAATATTTAATATATAATATTGAATACTTTCAAATAGAGTTTACAATTTGTGAAATATTTTTAGTTTCAGTGCATTTGAAAATTTGTATCAAGATACAAGAAAATAATTAACAAAACTAAAAAATATCTTTTTCCTAGATATTTGTTTCAATAAACTTAAAAAGTATGAATCTTTGATAACTTAAAAATTTTATAACTAAGAAACTCATGATCGAACTCAAAAATATAAATAAATGATTACCTGTTAACTTTGCAAATTACTTATATAGGAAACAATGTGAACAGTGAAATAAAGTATTAAAAAATAAAATAAATAAAAAGTATTTGTATTACGTTTTTAAACGATGACGACATGTAATTAATCTTTACATAACACAGAATTCTTGTCTGAATGAACTTCAGCTAAATTTGTGTAAGCATAAAATCTCTGCAATTAATGCATGGGGATCTAATAAAGTAGAACAGGTGTTTTTAGAACTATATATGTTACTGTTAAAGTGCATAATTCAGTAATGTCTTAGAATAACTAGGTATTTCATGAAATAACTAGACAAATCAGTAAAAGTATATAATAGAATAACTAGGCAAAGTATGACATTTTTCATCTATGAAATAACTGAGACTGTTAAAGAGAAAAATAAACAATTTCAAAGATATTTAATAAGTTAATTGATCATAAACAGCTAAAACCTCTTGAAAAATGCATTTTATCCCTATTGTGGATGATTAATGGATAAAAAATAAAGAAAAGCAGATGTTATAACTAATTATTCCTCATATTGCTTAAGAATATGAGCAGTAACAAATAAATGCTGCAAAAGTAGATTATATTTAAATATCAACAAAAATACATGCTGGTAAGAAAAACTGTTGTTTCATAAAAATATTGTGTATAAACTTTTTTAAACAAAAAAAATGCAAGATAATATTAATTTAAATTTTATGAGATAATTTTATTTTACTTTTCATTATTTATTACAGCAAGGATTGCTGCGATGACAGTTTGGATTATACTGCTAATTATTTTTGAAACAAGTACACTTTTTACTATCACACATTTTTTTTCACAAGAGCAGTTTTTAAATCCTTGTCCAGTACTGCAACTTTGAGCTGTTGCAACAGATCGAAGCGTTGTGTCAATATTTGGAACTTCTTCAACGGAAATTAATTTTGGCTGACATATACTGAGCTGATATTTAGAGTAAAATTGTTTTATTTGGCCATCTCTAGTTCCTAATCGGAAAAAATCCTTCCCAAAGCAGCGAATCGGTTCAAAGAACATTCGACTGTCGTATTTCACACTTTAACGATCAAGTAATCGTTATTCTATAGAATACCTAATTAAATCATTGAATTTAATAATTTTATATACTTTAATTGACTTGTCCAATTATTTCATGAAATAACAGATTTTACACTTTAACGGTAACATGTATATATATATATATATATATATATATATATATATATATACCAGGGGTGGCGAACCTTTATAGATTAACGTGCCATTTTTTTTAAAGAAGTTCCTAGTGTGGTATAGATGTGCCGTCAAGTAATATTGACTTGTGGTTATTGGGAATATAATAATACTAACAACACAAAACTCTATTTACTACGAAAAAATACTTTTTGCACTGTATAGTTATAAACGTTTTAGTTATACGTGTAATTCAAATTAGTGTGACTTCTGTTGCATATTGTGTGTATTGATGACAAATAACTTATATTAGCATTGTAAGATGTTACTTTTTGTAGAATACACGCTGAATTGGAGTCATCTGCCAAACGGTTTCCAAGCAATTAATAATTTTTGGTGTGGTTCACTTTTTTTGACAAGAGGGTTTGTGATTTGTTTCAAAATACCGTTTTACAAACGATGTTCTGTACACCTATATTCCAGAACATAAAACACACACCGCATTGTCGCCTTTACTAATAATGCAATGTTTCTCGGTCCACCAAATTTGAAATTCTCTGTTACAGTTACTATCTTGCAGTTTTTATTCCTTTGCTGAACTATAACCATGTTAAATAACAGTTAAAAATCGTAAATATAACACAAACAACTTTTAAATACAGTTTTGTCAGTAAAATTCACTATGCTATGCGGAGACAAACTTTACATTATAAGCAATTGTAGTCGACGACGTAACTAAGGGAAGGAAGGCAATAGCAAACGAGTGTGCTCCCCGCCTCCCCACGACCGATCACTCGCGTTTGCTCATAATACTTCATAGTGAACTTTGAAGATTTGAAAAGAGTAAAATGGCAAACCACATTTTAAGATTAGACTGGCGTGCCAAAACTCTTGTGTCGCGTGCCATCAAGGGCATGCGTGCCATCAAGGGCACGCGTGCCACTGGTTCGCCATCCATGACACACACACACATGGATACTAAAAGTTTCAATTCATATAATGTTGGATATAATGTCGCCAAAGTAAAGTTCATATGGCTAATTAACTTCTGGAATTGAGTTTGAAAGTAACAATTTAGTGACTTGTGTGTGTGGATTGTTAAAAAATTAAAGAGATACATTACCTTCAAACCTTGTGTTAAGACATCGACAGTGGTGGGACTAGTACAAGGACTATGTGGGAGTCCAGCATCATCATCATCTGAATCTCTTCTGGCACGAACCCTCGTAAATAATTCATCCTATGGACATTCAAGAACAAAAATATTAATACAAGGTAAAAGAACACATATTTTTCAATCTTTAGAAATATAAATGACACAGTCTGAAACTCCTCTTTTACTAGATATTGGGAATTACAAATAGAGAGAGAAAGATGCATTCAAACGCAAGTGAAACCAAGGTTTTGTTGTTTATTATCAAATATTTGCAAAAAGTTATTATTCAATATGATTAATCTTTATGGAAATTTTATTTACATGCGATACACGCAATAAATAAATAATAATAAAAATGTTTTGAGTATTTTTTGAAAAATCGCAAAAAGATTCCGTTATTTTTTTTATGACTGATTCTAAAAGAGAAAAGCATGAACTTGTTTAGAATAAAATATCAATTCATTAACTCGAAAAGAAACTTAAAGGGAATGATTTAGAAACCATTTTTATAAAAGTGTATCAATTTCGTCTCATTTTAAAAAAAATCGTAAAAAATAGAAAATATCATTATTTTGCTAAAAAATATATACCATATCGTGGCGAAAAAAATGATCCTTCCGATTCTGTAATTATTTTTTGTCTGAGATAGATAGTATGAATTAGATGGCGTTTCTTAAAACGGGGGGGAGATTCGAACTTCATTCATTTCTATCTTACGTTCATCGCTAACCATAACTGGTAACGTGTAACGGAAATATCTCCCTACCGTGCCATAAGAATTTAACTTCAAAAAACTTTCATTATATTCAAAATGCTTAAGAAAATGCTAAAACGTGTGACTAAATTACCTTAAACATATTTTTTATTGTAGTATGATGAACTGAGAGTGATGAACCATGTGAAACATTTATTGTTTCACTGCTCACTGCATTAGTACTGGTTTCAGGTGAAAAAATACTGTCGTGCGAAACACTTAAGCCAATTTTTAATGGAGACGTCACTTCTCGTTTCCTGAAAAACAGATGTATATTAATATAAACAGAAAATAGTTTTTTTAAAGCTATAACAACATTTTTTAGAATTCATATTGTTGAATCAAATGGTATAAGACATGATAATAAAACACTATTGAGTAATGCTACAGCAATCATTACATTTTAAAGCATCGAAGTTTGTTATTGTGGAATATCTATTAGAATATTTTGTCATCACAGATTAGTACAAATTGTCTATAAGGGGAAAGACCGATTGCTTTCACAACCTGCAAATAAAATGGTTCTCATTAACTAAATTACAGTATTTAGATTAGCTCATAAGTTGTTTTATACAGCAAAAGAGAAAAAAAATCTAATGAGGATATATCTAAAGGACACTCGAAAGAAAAAGATAATCACTTTTGCATATGGATTATGTTAAACCATGATACACAATCTTACCATATAGACACTCTAAATTGACTTTATCGTTAATATCACTAACTACATTTGGTCGCTTATTTGGGAAAGGGGAGACATTAATATTTTTGTTTTATGTAAAAAGACCGACTTGCGAACAATCGTTTTAATGTTAAGGCGAAAAAATTTCAAGCTTTGTTTCAAAATTGCTTCTTATACATTTTCAATATAAATTCCTTTTATCAATTGTTGCCTTTTTCAAACTTACGCTAGCATTGAGAAAAGTTTTGCATTCTCAGATAACATTTTACAGCCAGTATGTTCTTACAATCTGCTATCACACACAGTAAAAATATCAAAATGAATAATGCGCAAATAATGTGCTTTAATTTTCTCACCTGGAAGCTAATATGATTGAATAGAGCTTTAAATTTGATTGTAACGCAGTTACGATAGGAAAGCGCATTGCTCCGTTGATATTTAGTTACTAAATGTAAATTCCTGTGGAATCAAATTCTACCTTTTGCATTCCAAATTAATTTATTATAGCATTCAATCCCCGCATTCCCCTTATTTCCCAAACAGATCATATGAAGTAGAATAACAAAGCAACAATCGCAATCAAAGTACATTAAGAATTATTCAAGTAATGGCAACAACGAAAACTATTTCAAGCAAGTTTTCATAATAATTAAAAAACATAATATATCCGTGAAGATTCTTTCAAGTATTTTTCCATGAATTACGCAAGACTATAATATTGAGTTGGACCTCCAATTTCTACAATCATTCCATGTAATTTGTGATTGTATCACCAGGATCTACTGCAGTGATTTCCAAAGTGGTCTAAATCGACCCCCAGGGGTCTATGATGACCTGCAAGTGGCTCACGTCAGCGATAAAATACTTTCGGAGTCCATGAGGTGTAAATAGTAGTCTACGATAGTGGCTCTCATTAAACCAGATAGTGACTTTAATTTTAAAAGGATATTTACCTATTTAACAGATTTATTTACAATATTTATAATGAGGTTAATTTCTGCAGTTACAAGGCGACAGCATAAATTTTATTAAAACAAGGACCATCATTTCAGTTTCTTTTTGCCAGAATTGAGGTAAAGGAGTATAATATTGGGCATCACGAATTTTCCCAGTTTTTCAATTAGACAATCTGCCAGGAAAGTGACGTTTTAACCTATATTCAACATTTAAGTGCCCTTTATTCAGATTTTGAAACTAGGTTTGAGAATGCTTTGACAATGGCAATACAGTGAGACCCATCAAAGTAGAGCGTAATATGAAACAGCGTTAAACGAGGTAATCTCATCATGTAAATGAGGGGGGTATGAGAGAAAATTGGTGAAGTATTTTACCATTAAATTTATTAATTATGTGTTTTATAACAATAAAACAAAAATTTATTTCTTACAAATATAGAAACATTATAAACGACTCTACATATAAAAATAAATAAAATTCTAAGTCAGTATGTTTACATTTCCGATCATTCGGTCTCTTCTGTATTTTCAATTTTCTGCCTTTTTATCAAGAAGGTAGATTGGCTTAATAACATATTGCGCTTAATTTTGTCGTCAATCCATACTGAAAGTCGTTTCTCTATTTCCTCTATTGTATTATTTACAGAACGGATAATTCTAGTTGCTGAGCTTGTCGTAGTTGCAGTTGCCTATGGCAGTATTTTTTTTTTCTTTATTCTTGAAAATGGTCCTTATTGTGTTGAAGTTGCCAAATTCAATGCAGCACCTATTTGTGATTGACGTTCATCAGTATCTAATCTTTTAATCACTTGCATTTTAGTTTCCAGTGAAATGCTTTTTCTTGTTGCTTTATTTTCGATTTTTTTATTATCACTCATGATAAGAACTAAAAATCATAACATTTGTCATTATAGCAATCGTTATATTATATAAATTTATACTTACAATAACGTCAACAAATATTTGAAACGATAAAAATACGTTCGTATAATACCGCAGGAAAGAAGAAACACAGATAAACTGCTTCGGATATCGGGAAGCCTAACGCTGCGTACAATTTCAGGGAATCTTACTATTCAAATAAAACAGCGTTAAGCGGGGTCTTACTGTACTACAGTAGGCGACAAATTCATATATTAACACTGGAAAAAAATTGGCAGATTACAAGAGGAACTGATCAGAATAGGCACTAACGAAGATCTTAAAAGTAAAATTTAGAAATGGATGTCAGCAATTTTGGCTTTAAAAAGATATATCTGTTATTTATACCGAATTATGGAATATCTTGAGAAAGTTTTGAATTGTTTTTCCTAGTGAGAAGGAATTTCAGTGCAGTTGCCCATCTCCAAAACAAAGGAGAGAAAAAAAAGAAAGACTGGACACTATTGATCAAAGAGTTTAGGGTTAAACCTGACAAGATTGATGTCAATTGCAGAAAATTTGTTATTAAAGCACCAGATTCATCTCCCATTAAAAGCATTCGATTGTTGCTCAGTTATTTTATGTAAGATTTTTTTTTACGTATCCATTAAATTTTCATTAAATTAATTAACATGTGTTAGTTAAGTTTTAAACACAATACTTCACTATGGTTAGAAATTTAAATCTCTTAAAGTAAGTAGCTCTATACCAGCTGTTAAAAAGACATTTAAATTGACGAATTTGCAAAATTCAATCTTAGATAAGGGGTCAGACCCAAACTGAAAAACATGGCAAGAGGTCTGCGAGACAAAAAGTTTGGGAACCTCTGATCTACAGCATCGAAAATAATAGAAGACTTAGTAGAAGATTTATAATAAATGCCAAGCTATTCGAAAAACTTGGATCTATTATTCAATATTTTACGCTGTAATTAATGACAAAAAATTTCAAAATAGAAATGAATCAATTAGATTCGTTATGATAAAAATATGCACTAATAGTTAAAAAAATAAATAGTTTCATATCTTTTATTGAAATTAAAATTCATATTGTTACTAAAAATAATTTACTCTAACTATAATTTCTATTAATTTTATTTTAGCATTTATAGACCATTTAACCATTTTTAGTCGGATCTAGGTATTTTTATAAGGGCTCAAATTGTATTTTTTTGCTATCATAATTTTCATATTATATATCAATCATTATTTCAAATTTAAAATGATTCTTTTTAAGTTCCTTAAGCTGCTGCATTAATTTTAAAACTTGGTAATTGCATAAAATATGAATAAGCGAATAAAATATAATTCAGTTTTTCTTGATCATAGTTTTCATTTGAGAACAAATGCAATTTTTAAAAAAATTCAATCATTTAAAATGCAAACTATCTCTCATAATTAACTCATAAAATTGTTTGCGCACATTTTTGGACTTTTTTTAAAAAAAAAAGATTTTAGGGTATTTATTAAAGTTCTTTAGAGCATTTTATAAAGTTACTAACAATTTCTTAATCGTTACTATCTGGAGCTTGTTCACAACACATTTTATACCAAGACTTAAATTGAAAGTATAAAACATACTTAACTCTTGTACGATTAAGTCTCTGTCATAAATCACAATTATAATATTATTTATTATTTGTACTAAAGGGCACCGTAACATCCTGCAGGTTACTGGCGACGAATCACGAAATTTAAAATCATGGTAAGATAACGAGGAGGATATTTAATTGGTACCTCGTACACCAAACTTCTACACTACGCCCAGAAAAGAGACTAGAATAATTTTACTAGTTAACTAGTTGTCTTAAAGACTCGAATATAATAAAAAAAACTTAGAATACTTTCGAAAGAATCCTGAGTACCAGCGCCATTTTACCAGATGTGGTTTGCAGAATTCAATTAGGTCTAGAATCTAGCCGAATCCCATCATTGACCCTGCCACGCGTATACTTTGAGGCAGAGGCGTAGAGGGGGCCATGGAACCGGGTGGCATACGAAAAGGGGCAACCACCGAGATAATTAAATTCAAAAAAATAGTTCAAACTCCAAATCGTGCCGCGCAACAAAACTGACGGAAAAGAGTGGAAGCTTTAATACACGCATAGATACAGGAAGTTTATTAGTCGCTATGCAATCGCATTCATTTTTATGCTACTTAGGTTTCTGGCAACCGGTACTGTGTGAAGTCAATGATGCTCACACACAAAATTATTTGTAAACAGAGGGACTAAATATTCATCAATGTGCTAAAAAAAAAATACGTGCTTTACACACCGTATTAGAAGCAAAACGAGAGAAATTCGTGGATGACGCTTTAATATATGCTAAAAATTTAAGTGAAGAGCTTGAAATTTCTTTTGAACCACCAAGACGAATCAGGAGGAAGCATATATTTGGCGGCGGCAGCAAAAATGTTCAGTTGTCGTACGAAGATGACTTGAGGCGAGCATGTTTTCTCCAATAGACAGAGTAACTGCTGAAATTCGAGAAAGATTCCAGCAGTTGCAGAATCTAGCGCAAAAATATGCTTTTTTAAGGTCTGAAGTGATATTGAGCATGGACAAACTTAACTTAGATCAAGCTCTTCAAGACATAAATAAAGAAGAATTCCAACTTGAGTGCGTTCGTATACAAGCTTTTGCAACTGTAACAGACCCAAGCTGTAAAAAAGAACTCATTAGGTCCGGCTCTCTGGGTTTATTAAAATATATTATTGAGTATAAACTTGAAGATGGCTTACCGAACATTGTCATAATGTTGAGAATTTTTTTAACATCTGCCATCAGTAATGCCAGTTGCGAGAGAAGATTCTTCAAGCTAAAATTAATCAATAATTATCTCAGATCGACTATGACCACGTTAGGGCTAACAAATTTAGCTATTCTGGCAATTGTACATGACATACATATTGATATTGACAATTGTATAAAACGATTTTGTAAATGAAAAAAACACGAAAATTGCATTTTTAATCAATAAAAAAGTTTAAAGCTGCTGTTTTTTTACCTTTACTAATTTTTTTGACTAATAATTAAAATAGCGAGGCGGCAAATTTCTAGGCGGCGAAAGCGCACGTTACGCCAATGCTTTGAGGTCTATTGATCAAACAATTGATTGTTTATTTGCGTCGTACTTTAAAACTACAATTTCAGATTTAATTGGAATAAATATATTACAAATTCATTATTCAACATCACGATATTCCACGAGTTAAGAACCACAATCCATGGTTTTTCCAAATTCATTACTCTACTACCAAGCTAAAGCGGCCCCAGTTGATACAGATCAGCACAGTTTAAGTTTGAAATAAGGAAGGCAATATATATATATATATATATATATATATATATATATATATATATATATATATATATACAGTTAGAAATACAGAAATGCTTAATTACCCAGTGCCATCATCTTGAACACTTTGCAGTTCACTGGTCGACCAAGATTTCTTTGACGCATCGGTGACACTAGTTCCTTCTCTTTTAATCCTCCGTCGAAATATTTTGCGCACAACACGAAATGGATGAAAGCGTTTCCATTTAGTCTCTGAAAAATAAACACATGCATTAGCTTATAACGATTTACAAACGGCAAAAAACGATTTACATTATTTACGTATCACGAAAATATCTTAAAATTTAATATGTATTCTAGTTGTTTTCTTTGCTTTTTCAATTCCTATTATTAGTTCATTCTCCCCCTCCCTGTATATATATATATCTTGTTCAAATTTTCAATCGCTAATAAAATACTTTCTATTCAGTTCAAATACATTGTTTTAAACTTGTAGTGGATGACACTCAATGTTAATACAGTTTTTTTTTCAAACATTAATTCTTTAGTTAAATTTTATTTTTTAATTTTAAATTTATTCTGCGTTATTTCTGTAGAAGTTACAACTGACTGCAACAGATGGCGCTAGTAAGTTTTTCTAACAAAGTAGGAATTAACTTAAATTTTTTTTCTATTACTTGTTTTTTCTCGAAAATAGTATTTAAGATTTGTCTCCGTTAATGAATTTTTAATTAGTCACTATCCATATGATTCTGCGCCTGTTAAAGTTACACAATGGATAATCAACACTTGATCTAGTAATTTTGAATCACGGTCAACTGAAAAAAAGCACAGAAAATATAACAGAAAAATACCATCGAAATTTCCATGTAAAGCAGGGATTCTTAAACTTTTCGGGGTGGCGAACCCATTTTTTGCACAAAAATTTAGTGCGACATCATAAACATTACACAAAGTTTACACACGATTTTGTGTTTCTATATGTATTTAATGTGTAGTTTATTACTGTTCAGAAAATTTGAAAATCCGCAATAAGTTTTTACTTTGAATATCACAATATAGAAATTTTATTTAACAAAGTAAAAAAAAAAACATTATATAATGTTTTTGTACGGTAAATTATGCATAAACTATAATCTGTTTACTAAATGCAGTTATTTTGAGTTCACTTCTCTCTGAGATCATCACCATTTATTAACAACGGTGTAAGCATGATTTAAGTATCAATGTGTGTGTGTGTGTGTGGAGATGGATGTGCTGAATTATTTTTAATTAAGCTATTAAATCTTGGAATACTCGTAATAGACGACACCGCTGGGCGAAGAACTTCCTCAATACTCTTTAAATTTGATTGATACTTTGATTTTATGGTTGTTAAGACGAAAATGTCGTCTCACAGAAATAAGTTGTAGAAAAAGGTAAAGGTAAACGATACTGTTTTGAAGTTTCAGAAATTGTAGAAAATTATTTTGCAACACCAAGACAAAAAATCTTTTAAAAGTAAATTTAACTTTTAAGTAACTTTTTAATCAAAAGTTCTTCGTATTAAAAGATACATCAAGAGCCCTAAAATTTTTGGCGATGCCATTTGAGGCCTAATTTGATTCAATATATGTCAGGATTAATTATTATCCGGAAGGTCTTTCTGGAATCGAAAGCCTTCATTAGACATCAATGATGGATCTCACAACTATCATGAGATTATATTATTGGTGATTTATTTTCAATAAGTTGAAGAACATTGAGATTTTTAGCTTACAAAGTAAGATTAGAATTACTTTAGCAGGACTAGCTATTCTAAATTCTTTTTAATGTTTATATAAGATTTAGAATGTAATTCTGAGATTATACGGAATAATTACTAGGTAATAGAAAGGACTGTATTAGTTAGACTTATTTACTCTCAGTGAGATAAAACACGTAATTACTCAGAAAATCTGTCATACGTAAGGAATTTTTTTAAACTGAAGATATTTTTGTACAAAAATTCAGATTATCCATTTCAGAGATTGCCTTAAGGCAGTGTTTCTCAAAGTGTGGGGCGCGCCCCCCTGGGGGGCGCGATGACCCTACAAGGGGGGCGCGAGCGTATCGAAAATTTAAAGATTTTTTTTAAAAAAAATAACCGGAAAGAGAAGTAAAACAAAATGCTTTCTTCCATAATAAAAAAAAAAATACACACAACAACACTGACATAATTTATGTTTATTATCTGGCTTTTTTCCGTCATCAAATAGCTATCTTTGATCCCAAAACCAAATTAAAGAAAAAAAAAACATTTTGTTTTATTTGCTGTATTTCCTCAATGAGAGATTTTTTTTTTTATTACGTTTTAACATAAAATGTTACTCGTTAAAAGAAAAACGAAACCCACAGACCCTGAGAAAATTCTAAGATAAACAATTCACCACTGTAATTATTATTGAAATACTGTACATTATTGTAGAAAAGAAAAGGAAGTCATGATTCACTTTTCAGCCAGGCTGCATAGTACGTTTGCTAATCATTTGATTGACCTTCAATCTTATGGTATGGTTATTATGAATATTAGTTCCCTCCCATCTTTTATGCGTTTGCTTTTCGCTTAGGGAAATTGTAAATAATTGAGTGTTGCGATATTTGGAAAAGAATTGATTGGTTTAACATTTCTGTAGGATAATTGAAACGTGTCTGATTTGCATCCTTTTTTATGGTCTTGTACTTTTGAATCATTTTTGTTCAGTTTTATTGGATTTTTTCTCAATTCATCAAAGAATTGAATAGTCCTTGAAAGAAGGTAAGTATACTTTCTATAAATTAAAATATTCACTAGAATTCCGATTTGTATGGTATACAGTAAAAATAATTCTAAACAAATGATTGGGGTGACTGAATCCCCCCGCACTACCATTAATGTTAGTATCGAGTACGCGCCTGCTCCCGGGTTAAAACATTTTGAAGTCTTCTCGCTTTAAATGTTAAAAAGTAACACAATTATTCTTCATCGGAATTTTATATTCTTTTTCATAATTTAACATTAATTCTAAATGCTAATTGTGTGAGGTTTAAAATTAGTTCTTTTAAACAGTTATTTACAATTATAGCATTTATCTAAAAAAATCATTTTACATTTTTGTATACAATGTCGTGCACACAGTTTTACTCTCCTTACAGTTCAGCTATTATATCAAGAATAATGTTTTATTTTTTTAAAAAAATGAACTCGTGCGAAGAGTCGGTGTTTCAGCCAGTATACGTTTGATGTATCAGTACTGAAGAAGGTATTTTATAAATAATTTCTTATTACTGAATTTGGCCGCGGTAGCCGAGTGGTATAGGTATCGGATCGTGGCTTGCCTTGTCACGAGTTCGAGCCCAGTACCACTAAAGACCCGCCGTGTAGGGCAGCGATGCACGTTAAATCTGTTGAGTGTTGAAACGTTTTCCCGTTGGTGTGGTAGTTAGGAGAGAGTGGTGCCAGCTCAGGTGTCATCCACGTCACTTGACCATGGTTCAAAATTACGTGGTCCGTCGCCAAAAGCCCTCGTGTAGCTGAACAGTGCGACGTTGATATTAACTCAATCAATCTTATTACTAAATCAAGAACAAGTTTAATAATTTTTAGGGACTTCCACGGCTTGTCTTGTAGAGGAAAGTTTTTCAAAGGAAGGTTTAATATCAGAAATTGACACTGAAAGAGTTATTTTTCTATATTTAGCTGAGATCTATATTTTGTCTTCAAGGCATCCACTGCAGAAAATCCGGTTTGAAAAAGGTAGGATGTTGAAAATGGTAATAGTATACGAAGTGCTTTTGTTTTCAGTACAGATAATTCCTCATCCACCTCTACCCAAAATTCAAAGAGCGATTTATTACAAAATTGCCTTTTAATTTTTCACTGGATGTGAAATTTATGAAGATTTCTTCTTCGGAAGTTGAGAGCCCTTCTGGGGTATCTTGAAATAGATCCCTAATCCACTCGTAACTTGCTACCAAGCTGTCCTCATCCAGAAAATCCTTTTTAAAATTCTTTGCCAACATAGCTAAATGATAAAATAACTTTCACATGTTGTTCCACAGATTTGTAAGTTTTAACACATATCGAGCTGGGGCTTTTTTTTTCCCATCATTTACTTTAGTAGTGGTAAATCCAAAATTTAAGTATTTTTGAGAATATCGCCTTGATTTAATTTTCGGAACCATGCTCGTCTGGGTACTTGTTGATTCTTTATTATGGTCGAATGTTTGCTTACGACTTAAAAATGTATGTATGATATTTTTTTAATCTACTGCCGTAAATACTTAATTACCGTGAATTACAATTAACGTGGAAATTTAAAAAAATGTACATTCAAGCTAGATTCGGTAGCTATAGGAGTATCGAGTCGACCAAAACTGACTGGAATTGTACGAGGAAAAGCATTTTTACATGTTTTGCGCAGACGTCCGATAGGTTGCCCAGACTCACGCAAACGTATCCTATAATACCAGATGTGATGGATATGATAGAGAGCGATATTGAGACTAGACTATTTTTCTAATGACATTTGTACTTTGAGAAATGGATGCTGAAGGAAATAAATCTTTAATTACATACATCATTTTGCGATCTGTTCCAATTTAAAAATTAGAGAAAGAAAAATAACATAATAATAAGTAAGTAATATATATTTTAAGTAATTTTTTTTTCTTAAAATATATATTACTTAAAAGTTACATATACACAAAATTTAATATACTTATCGTATTAATTTGTACGGTTTATAATTAAGATCGTATTGTAACTTTAGCGTCTCTCTCTCAAAGTGCATTTTTATTGCACTAAATACATTAGTGTTGTACAGGGTGGCGAGACAAAAATTATGATTGAAAATTGGGTCGGCAGTATTGAAAGTTTGAGAAACACTGCTTTTAATGTATGAGTGGTGCACAGAGTATTTTATGACTAATTAATTAATACTAAATTAAGAACAAGTTTAATAATTATTAGCTACTTCCATGGGCTTGTCTTACAGAGCAAAGTTTTTGAAAGGAGTTTTAAGATAAGAAATTGACCCTCTGAGTTCATTTTCTATATTTAGCTGATGTCTATATTTTGTCTTCTAAGCAACCACCGCATTTTGTAATATGTTCCAATTTAAAAATCAGAGAAAGGAAAAATAACTTTAGTACTATTACTTAACTTTTTTTGCTTAAAAGTAACATATACAAAATTTAATACTTATGTCATGAATTTGTACGGTTTATAATAAATATTGTTGCTTTATCGTAAAAGTGCATTATTATTGCATTCAGTAAATTATTATGTATAGGGGGGGCGCGATAAAAATTGTGATTGAAAAGGGGGGGCGCCAGTATTGAAAGTTTGAGAAGCACTGCCTTAAGGTATCCAACTACGTTAGGAACCGTGATTTTAAAAAAGCGCATAAATGGATAATTTTAATGATATTTAGTGTCACTTAGATTAGAATACACGTATAAAAATGTTTTAAGGACATTTTGACAAAAAAAAGTTATTTAAATACAATATTTTGGCAAAAAATAAACTTAGAATAATCTTTTTTCAAAATGTTCTCCTTTTATAAAAATTGCTTCTGAAATAATATTTTCCTTATATAAAGTAGACTTCTCCAGAGAGTTTGAACTATTTTTTTGAAAGATTCACATTATTTTCAGAGTTACAACCAATTGAAATAATTATCAGCGCTTTTTCTTAAAAATTCCCCCTCTGTTGTCGTAAAACATGAATAAACCCACTTCTAAGTTATATATTTCAAAAATTCTAGTTGGGCCTCTGTAGAGAGGTCTGAGCTATATACAAGCAAAATGTTATTATAATAGAAACATTTTTTCACAAAAGGAGAATATTTTGAAAACTGGTCATTCTATGTTCATTTTTTGTCAAAATATTGTACTTAAATCATCTTTATTGTAATACTATTCTTAAAACAATTTTATATACATTTTCTAATCTAAGTGACACTAAATATCATAAATATTATCCACTTATAAGCTTTTGCAAAATCAGGGTTCCGAACGTAGTCGGATACCTTAATACTATAATTTCAAACAGGTTTTTTTAAAAAAATGTATCAACATTCATAAATAATCCATTAAAAAATAGACAAACTCTATTCCTACGCTTAACCGAAATCGCAACTCACTTGTAAATACTTGAGATTTTGAGCGATTTTGTGCCCATTTTTATTTATTTATTTATTTTTTGAGTAAAATTCCGAACTTAATTGCTTGGTGAAACCAGTCTTGATGTGTCCCAAGCAGAAACCGGTACTTAATATGTATTACTTTACAACAGTAAAGGTCTAAAAATTTTATGTCCTTGTAATCATTTGGAAAAAGTTGAGTTCCGAAATTGCAGGTGCTACTGCAAATTTTACAAACCAACAAAATTTGACAGAAATATTCCTCCTTCCCATAAATGTAATACATGCAATTTAAGGAATTAAATATGTACATTTTTAAATTTGCCTTTCCTAAAATTTTTGATTAAAAAAGTAATTCAGTTCAATGCCTTTGTAACGTCTAAATTTTAAAGCAGCCTTGAAAAAGTCCAGAGATATATGGTAAAATTACAATCTGGAAGCACCGTTTTAAAACATAGCTTGTAAGCTTTATAAAGCATTCACTTACGGTAGTAATACTCAAAAAAGATATTAAATTAAATATTAAATTCCTCAAAAAATAATCAAAAGCAGGTTAAGAGACAGCTTTATTTAGTTTCTTCCCGTATATATATATATATATATATATATATATATATATATATATATAAACACACACACACACTTCCCGTATATTACATAGTTTAAAAAATGTTTTTTACTATGCGGTAAATAGGAACCGCATAATACATATCTTTTTCCTTTTGCGTTATCAAAGATTTCCCGATTCTTGCTGATAAAAATAAAATGTTTGTGATATTCCCAACTTTGGGAGAATATCTCTTGGAGTGTCAGCGTGAGCTAGAGGCGTAGGATTAATGAAAGAACTAGAATCAAACATTATCTTAATATATCTTTATTAAGATTTTCAACTTAAACCTTTAACAAATTAAATTATAATAATTAATGTGAGAGAATCTACGATGGCAAAATACGCAACGCACAATATATATATAGATAATAACGACTTAACCTAACTCGGACCACTATCAATAACTGAATCACCTAAACTCAATTCTAATACAATCACTGATTCTAATATTAAATAGTCAATCCTACCTTGTTGTAGTCTGAAGAATCAATCCCTAATATCATAAAGGCAATCTTGTATTTACTTGCGTGCACTGGTATGCACCTTGGTTCTCTATATCTTTATCACTGATAACTTCTAATCACCGCCACCACCATTCCTCTACTTGCCATCAACTGCCCCAAATTGCCATCTCGCTTACTCTAGTTCCGATATTTAAAAGCTTGCTAATTTGCATCTTTCATTCACACTTCACTTCTTGGATTTGGTTGGAAAAGAGTTGCCATTAATTCTGGCCCAAAGAACCCAAAGGACATGTTAATGAAAAGACGCGTGAGCCTGTCACATGTTTCAAAATTGAACTTGCTCAGAAAACAATCGGTCGTTAGTGGGATGGGACATTTCGAAATTGCTCGGAATGTCAAATTTGTGCCTCAAGTTTAAAATAAGAAATCCGGATGACAAGGGGCTTGGAAACTGTGGCTTAAAATAAAAGATTGCAATAGACTTATATTATTTTAAATTATATATATTATACGTTTCATTTTAAGCAAAAACAATTCTAGGTATATTCTATTTAAATCTTTTTTTTTTTCATAATTTATTTTCATTCAAATCACAAGCAACCTCGGCACTTCTTATTTATTACACAATTCCACCATCTGGAAGTTATTTTTATACATTAATCTCTAAGAATCCTCTTACCAAATAAAAAAAATTAAGAGGAATTTTGTTAACTTATTTTTTGAACAAAACTTAAAATTTTCTTAACTTTTCAGAAAAGGAAATGGGAAGGGGGATTTTTAACCGAATAATTATTTTAAAAATAAAGAATGGAGCTCTGTTGGTTGTCTTATAAAATTTAATGACTGATGGAGTTTTAAACAATTCAATAGGAAATGAGTATTTGTTTAATTATAAAGCGACGTTTTTAATTAATAATTTATCGCACATGTACGTGGTGAAACTACAAAAGTCGATGGGCATTTGTAAACCAAAAAGAAAAGCTTTAAGTAATATACTTATAATAAAATACTGAGCTTCAGGCTTTCTTTGTCTAACATTTACACTTAAAGGCCTAAGGGCTGTTTTTGCTAGATGTTTTATGTGAGGCTGCGTTAGCCTAATGTTATGTCAAATACAAGAGCCAAATCTAGAACACTTTTTTTAAACAGAAAAGTGCCCGACATTGTTATATATCAATGAACCCTATCAATCATTTATACTTGAATCAGTTCATTTTTTGGGGGTACAAAATACACTTCATGTTTTGTTTCTTTCACGCGGTAATGTGCTACAAAAATTTTAATTGACATATTGATCAGACAAGTATGTATTATTATATGTTTCTTAGTTTTAAAGACACTATTGCTACATATACTTTCAATAGTGCAGAAATATTTTTGTATCTGATAATTATCTCCGAGACTGAATTCTGTTCTTTACCATCAGGTGAAGAAAATTTTATATTACGGAGAATAGATATGAAATAACAAGAAATGTATCAAATTAACTGGAATAAATTTTTTGTTTGTATGCGGTAAAATCATAGTTAATTTTTTTAAGAAATTGTTTTCTAGATTCAGGTTAGCAGCAAATATGGAAAATAAATTAGAAGTTTTAATCTGTAAATATCTAAAACCTTTCATAAAAATAAGATTGTACAATCACAATAAGATTATAAAAATATAAAAAAAAAACTTCAAGCTCGCTTTTCTTCAATTTATTATTTTATTTCAAAACACATGGAAAATTTCAAAAAAACTTTCCAAATCTTATTGATGCTGACATTATTTAAAAAAAGATGACCATTTTGCGCTTTTCTTTTTGATCACTACTGTTAGATCATCAATTGTTAGAAGGGAGAAAATTGTACGTACTCTGATTTCCGCTTTTTTGGTTCTACATATCTATAAGTAAAAAAATCTTTCCTCATTGAAAAATATTTCCGATCCGCAAAGAAATTGAGAACTGAATACTTAGAATGTGTCAAATTAAAAGTCACAAATTATACCCCTGATTTTGTGATACGAAAATATACAGAGGTGCAAGCATCAGGCTCGCGGTAAAATTTTTATTTATCTTTTTATTTAACTATAATGAAGGGAAATATATATATTTTATGTTGTCCATTTTTTATTTTAATAAATATGTTTAAAAGTACATAACATATGAACAATTTAAATTTTGAAAAATTTTGTTGAAGCAAGTTATATTTTATGCTGTTTATTTTTATGTCCAGAAATATCTTTAAATGGCGCAAAATTAATACATAACAAAATTGTAAATCTATTTTACTGACCTCTATTCTCTAGCTCTGCATGCACTATCGCGGGAATTGAAATGTTTCAAGCATGTCCTAATGTGTGGCACGCTGAATCATATTGGTAGATTGGTTTGGCACGCCACAGCTAAAAGGTTCCAACCACTGAGCTACAGTAAATGGAAGTGTAATCATGTCCCCCAGCTTACGAAAAATGTCTCCGTTCGATTACATACAAATCTGGATGACTTAATTCACTTCAATTCTCAGTATGGTTGCATAAACATACAAGGCAACTCCAGTGGGTGAGTGCTTATGTATGTCGTACTATAAAGCAACACGAGAGCTATTGGCGACGGACCTCGCAATCTTGAACCTCGGTCTTGAGAAGAGAACGACTGTGACATCACACGCGTCTTTTCTTTAACAAGTCCTTTGGGTTCTTTGGGCCATAATTAATGGCAACTCTTTTCCAACCAAATCCAAGAAATGAAATGTGAATAAGAGATGCAAATAAACGGACTTTAAATATCGGATCTTAGAGTAAGCGAGATGGCAATGTAAAGGAATTTTAGACAATTGATGTGGGTTGTGGCAGTTGATGGTTACTACAGTTCGTGTTTCAAGTTTGAATGAGTTCTATGTGACGTGGATACATATATTGGTGCTCGATTAGAAGGAAGCCGTACAGTTGCATCCCATTGCATATAAAGACAAGAACTACTACAAGCTATAATAAGGTAGGATTGATTACTTAGTATTAGAATCGAGGATTAGGCGGTTCGCTTATTGATATTGGTCTGAATTGGATTAATATAAATTTAGATTTTAATTTCAGATTTTAATTATAAATATATATATTGTGTGTTGCGTATTGCATCATCGTAGATTCTCTCATATTAATTATTATAATTGAATTTGTTAAAGGTTTAAGTTGAATACCTTAATAAAGTCATATTAAGATAATGTTTGATCCTAGTTCTTTCGCTAATCCTACAGCTCTAGCTCACGCTGATACTTCGAGAGATGTACTTCCAAGGGGAGGAACATCACACGACACCTGAGCTGGCACTCCCTGTGAATTTTTTCAAAAATCCTAGTTCAGACTCTCTGGAGAAGTCTTTACTTTATATAAGCGAAATATTATTTTAGAAGCATTTTTTATAAAAGGAGAGCATTTTGAGAAAAAAAAGATTATTCTAAGTTAATTTTTTGCCAAAATATTGTATTTAAATAAATTTTTTTTGACAAAATGTCCTTAAAACAATTTTATACATTTATTCTAATCTAAGTGACACTAAATATCATGAAAAAATATCCATTTATGCACTTTTTTAAAATCACGGTTTCGAACGTAGTCAGATACCTTAACTTGTTTAACAGAACATCGACAGATGGCATAACTTTTATGAATGTTTAAAAAATAAATTAAAAGAATGAAAAAGAGTTCGAAATTCAGTAAAACATTAAAAAGTGGTTGACAGAAAGAAATTTGAATACCTTATTAGCGTAGATAGCGCCCATGTTAAAAATATCTATTTTTCTTCCTGTTTGGTGTTTTTTAGGAGCAAGTCTTTTCAAAAATCTTTAAAATTATTTGCGAACTAAAAATAATTTCATTCATTGAAAAAATTTTTTGAAACGGTGTTTTCTTCTTCAAAAGATATTCCTTTACAATTGTATTGACAATTCAAAACAGTATGAATAATTTTTATTTCCGTTCAAATTAAGTTAATTCATCTAATTATATTTACGTGATGCTTTCCAAATTACTTAATGAATACGACAGTAGAAGAAAGAAAGAACACGGAAAGGAAAATTTACAAATGGAGAGCACTAAACAATTTAATTTCATTAAAAAACACTGAAAACAATTAAACCCTCAGAATGCATGATAATCAAGGTGATTTATTTAAAATAAAAACAATAGAAGAAAAAAAATATCCCAAAACAAATTAATAATAAAAAAAATATGCCGAACTAAAAAGGATTGAAAGCGAACGATTAGAACGAACGGTTATTCAAGCGCAAGATACTTTTTTTATTTATTGCTCATAATGCTTTTCCTTATCATCATAAAAATTCATGGACTGTACATAATTATGAGTTAGAGTTTTACGCATTTTCTTAAATGCTTATAAATGAATAAAGAGCTTTTCATTACGCATTCATGCATTACATTTTTTAATTTCTCATTTCTACGTGAAGGTAATTGGACGTAATTATATTTTCAGATGAGATAATTGTTAGGTGACGAAAAAATGACTCATTCTCTAAGTTTTGCTTTTATATAATGAAAAACCTTTCTTAATAGTAATGAGAAAAACAAAAAAAAATACTTAAAAAATAAATCTCAGTTTTAAGCAGAAAATATTCACAGATCTCTTGTCCCTCAATTTAACCATACATTAAACACTAAATGTTCCTAAGGCAGGCATTCATGTTTTATGAAGTCAATAAAAAAATAATAAACTTAACATAATATATTTACCATATTTATTCGAATCTAAGCCGCATCCCAAGTTCTCAATAAGTTTTTGAGGAAAAATTAAAAGTTGTGTAAAAAGCTTTATCGATATCCGATACTTGAGAAATTGAAAAAAAAATTAAAATTAGAACTAATAAGAAATGAATAACTTTTTTTATCAGTATTAAAAACTTTTAAATACATACATGAATCTGTAATTGCTCTAACCGTCAGGATCGTGTTCAATTTCCCTTATCCAACGAATTTTTTTACCTTCGATTCTAAGCCGCACACGATTTTCAATAGCAAAAACAATGGACAAGCAGTTAGTTATTGTTAGGAAGGGAAATACCTTTCTAAAGAGAAACTGATGTACAGTTATGCGACACAAGATAACTTTAAAGCAAATACGATAAAATTATAAGTTAGATAATAGCTGAAGAAATGAGATTCCGTGCCATCACAAATAATATTAAGGAATAATAAGTACAAAAAGACAAAGTTGATCAAATATATAATATGTTCTCCATTCAGTTAATGGCGGTTTCACTCAAAATGGAATTGATATAATTTATTTGGTTATGGTTGGGGAAAAAATGAATGCATATAAAAACACTGCTATGTCATGCGCAAAATCAGTTAAATGATCCTAGATTGAAAATACACACAGGTTTAAACCTAAATTTGCTTTAGTTTGAACACATGCTGGTCTACAACAGTGGTCTTCAAACTTTTTCAACTCACGGAACCTCTAGAACTAGAAGGTGATTTCGTGGAATCCCTAGAACTGTGAAAGTATTTTCGTGGAACCCTATTCTACATACAAATTTAGAAGAATATATCTTAAAATAATGTTTAAAACAGATCACAACATGTTATAGATATTTTATGTAAATGCAATTAAAAAATTACTGCATTTATTAAAAAATTTTAATCTACTTTTAATATAATTTACTCATTAATAATATTGATCTGTGATCCAAATGTCACCTACCCATGTATTATATTTAGTATCTGGGATAGGTGCTTGCAATTTTTCACACAAACTGTCGGAGTCTAGGTCTATTGAGATTAACTGAAATCACATTACATATTCTGAGTTTCATTTCTTTCTATTCTTTTGTACCCACTCACGTTGAGAAATATTTCACTTACACACATTGTTCTGAAAGGCATTGAAATGTTTGTAACTGTGTGAGAAATACTGTGCATTTTGCATGAATTTGCAACCTAAAATTTAGGAACGGTTCTTGCTTAAATTTAAATTATTAGCGTCGAATCTATTTATATGTTGATAAGTTGTTCCCTCTCTTTTATTGTAGGCATTAATCCTATAAATACAGAAAGGTGTATTTTCCATTAGAAAACTATTTTGTTTTGCAAGACATTGTACTAACGAGCATAAAATTATATTGGGGAATTCGGGATAGTATTCACAATCTAGCAGGTAATATTATATATATATATATAACGATAAAACGTTTTATATATTTTTTAATTATATTATAATAAAAGCATTGCAAAATAAAGTTATGTATAAATAAAATGTTCGGTTTTAGGGATTTGGATAGCTTTAGATATTTGTGGTTATATAAAATTCATAGAAAACCTGAGTCCATACAGCATACACATTTAAAAAATTTCTTTTTGATATTTTATAGTGATTCGTGGAACCCCAGGGTTCTGTGGAACACATTTTTGAAGACCACTGGTTTTACAGATACACGAAGACTACTAGCGACAGGACCTTACAATTTTGAACCTTTCAAAAATGGAAGGCCGAGTTGAAGATAAACTTGAAAAAGTGTATAAGTAACAAAAACGAAATAAAAAAAAGGAAGGATGCAAATATTTATAAATTTCACTGAGTTTATTTCATTGGAATAAAATTTCACTCGAGAAGCTTAATGGACTTTAATGAATTGAGAAGGAACTTCGTAATTTCGAAACATATGATCAAATGAAAAAAACTACATATTTGGTATCTCATTTAATTCCCACACGATGGATTCTGGATTTCAACTAGTTTCAAAACGCAGCTGAAATTATTTATACGATGGTCAAGCGTGAAATGAAGCTGATTTTTCATACTTCCATTTACAAAATCATGTTTCTACAAATTAACTTACATCTGCTTGGGCAGATGGTAATCATAAAGCCAAACACAATTTGAGGTACATTTATAACTGCTATGCAAACTATACGATAATAAATACATAGTCGAAATACTACATACGTAATTTCACAACTTAGTGACAATAGAAGATAAAAGATATGTATGCTGAAAATTCCAGCTGCTGGGTCGATCACAAACATTAACGTTAATATGTTTACAATTAGTTGAATGCAGGAATTCTTGAAGCATTAAGAATAAAATACGTGCTTAGAGCGTTACCTTGAAAATCTAAAGTACCTTAAATTTTTAAAATAGATTTAGCATCCGTTGAGAAGATAAACCAAACAAAAAGCTTTATTGTAAGTTATTTCTTCTAAACTACTTATCTTTAACATGAACAAATAGATCGAATCTTAAAAGGTATTAATTAACAGGAATAATTTTCATGCTATTTTAGGTTAGCAGAATAATTATTTGTGTGATTAAGAGTAATGTTAGACAGGTGGAGTTGATTAGGTATATTAATTTAAATAAGAAATCCAGTTCTTTTGGCAGAAAAATAATAGTGAGATGTGTAGCAATGCCTGTAAAAGAGAATAAGCGTTGAACCGATGAGGTCACAGCTCCTTACAATAATATTGTTAGTTATTTGATTTTATATAACACCATACGAATAGTATTGATAAAACCTTTTCAAATACGAACCATAAACCCACTTTTTCTGATTCAATTAGGTGGAGATACCCTTTAAAATGTAAAACAGAGCCTGCAAGAAAAACATGACGAACCCATAAGGTAACATGTTGTATAATTACTTATACAGAGAAACAATCGAAAGAATTAACTCGTTCGCCTTCAGCCACTTCTGTGAAAGAACGACCCCACGAAAAAAAACGAAAGCTTGGCGAAATAATCACGCTAGTGCGAATATTTATTTTATCAACAGTTGAAAAAAATTAATAAATAAAGGGTATCTTTAGTGATTTTATACGGACATAAAGACCATGCATACCACTTCCTTTATTTAGAACGAATATTTTACCAAGTTTATAGAAATCACGGAGAAAAAAAAAAGAGTAAAAATTTCAATGGTCAAATCAATTCTTATCAATCAACATTTGAAATAATCAGAAAAATAAATATTAATAACTTCCCTCCAATAGTATTCCATCCCTAATTGTTGTTAGAAATGTTCTATAGTAAATTTAGTAAACAATACTGAACACTCAACTCTTCATAAAAATCCCTGCAATACAGAGCGGTATGTCTAAAATATTAAATTTTATATTTAAAAACATTTTATCAACTATAATCAGAACTAAAATGAATTTCAGTTGTAGAAGCTCACCTTTAAATTGAAAAATCAAGTGTCGACAGTAATCGAAAGAGAGATTTTTCTTTTAAAAAAAATAAAGCATTGGAAGTTGAATTTCTCAACAGGGTATATTGAAACAAGGAGATTATAATATTTGCGCACCCTACCTGGTAATATGGGTACACAAAAAGTTCAATGTAACTGAAAGAAATGGGAATGAATGGATTAACTGAAGTAAAAAATATTTTTCAGTGAAACTGACGCATGTTTAATTCACTAATTTGACATTTCATATCTTGGAATTTTTCGATCTGAATTCATTTCAATTATATCTCCCAATTATTGTATGAAACTATAATGGATTTCATAATTTTGAATTATGGTAGAAAGTACTACATAATTTAACATCCTATTTTTTTGAATGTATCAAAACAAAAACCAGTCAATTGCTAATAGGTAACCACGGACCCCAAAATCAATTCGAAATACTGTCTAAAAAGTTTTAATCATTAAGGTCACGTTTCATTTGGAATAAATTATAGTTCTACAATGAAAGGAAAAGGTAAATGCTTATACTGAAAAGAATAATGAAAATAGAAAGAAAATATGAAAGTGTTGTGGTGTGAAAGTTAAAATCAAAGACGACGCCATTGAAAGAAAACAATAAGGGAATGTAATTTTTATCTCGACTTCACGCATCATCGAATCAGCTGAAACAAAAAGAATGGGACACAATTTTAGCGGAGGTTTCATTCGTGTACTTTTATGAGGTTTGGTTCGAAGATAGCACCATATGATGTATTCTGTATTCTTACTTTGGTGAGGTTTAATGTCAAAAGTGCATTGCGGTCATAGGTTTGCTTTAATTTTTAGTCTGATTAAACTTTTAAAACTACACCAGACCTAGAGCATGACCACTATCAATATATGAAGGGCAGAACAATACAATTCAGAAACACAATAAAAGTTACAATGGTTTTTAACAGCATTAGCCGCTTTATAGTCGCCAAGTCCAGCACAAGAGCTCATATGGTCTATGCATGCGGCATTAGCATTACATAAAGGCCAAGTTGAGGAACTTACTAAGCCGAATCTGAAAGTGTTTCGTGAGGTAGTCTCATGTCCAGTTTTAATTCTAAAGTAAGATACAACGACATGTCTAAGCAGGTGGCAAGGAATGGGACTTTCCTTTAAGAAACTCAAATCTCCCTCCTAAGAGTCCTTATTCTTCTCTCAAAGATGAACCTTATATTCAGCACTCATGATTCTTTTAGCTTTGTGATAACAAACAGGAGGATCAGGTTAGGGAAAGGCAAAGAATGCCTAGCATAGAGTCAGCAAACTCATGATCCATGATTCTACAATGACTCGGAATCCACTGCAGGGTGGTATTGCGACCACTATTCATAAAAAAAAAAATAAAAAAAATCGCAAGCCATCAAATAAGAACAGGCCCATTGTTTGAAGGTAGAACTAAAGAAATTGCTTTAATATAGCGATCTGTGAATCAATGAATATCACCAATGTTCTGATTATTTATATTAGTAATTTCAGTCAAAGCTAGTTGGACAGCAGCCATTTCAGCATCATAGTTGGCAAAATTAGCACCAAAAAGCCATATCAAAGCTGAAGTGCTGAGAGTAAACCCCTACACCAGCATTTCGATCAGCACTGGTAGCAGAGCCATCGATGTACACATGTAACCAATGCGTCGTAGGAAATCATTTAAATACACTATAAGCCTTTATAACGAAGTATAGCCGAGTTGATATCTTATGCTCCGGATTTTTTTTACAAAGATGGATGCATAAGATGCAGTCGGGTTCAATTCTTTAACGTCCATCTACTGTAAAAAGTGCTCGTCATGGAACCAAAAGACTTGAGAATTTAATAAAGCAAAATACATAACCATTTACTTTTACAGTGTCAAAGGATGAGTATATGCTATACTCTCATTGCTTTTTTTTAACTAACAAAAAATTTATCAGGACTGATTTGTATTGATAAATTGAAAATCACGTCATTAGAAAATAAGTATAGTAAGAAATAAATTTCGCATAGTAAGTAAAAATAAAACTCAAAATAAAATCTGAATTGTGTTGCAAAAACATATATTTTACATCACACTATGGTCAGAAATTGAACATAGTATTGTTAACGGGTAAAAAAAAACCACTTAAATGATCTGCTATTAAACTAAAACATCGAGCCGCTATTTGTAAGGTATTCAAAGATTGATACATATCGATAAATTAAAGTAAAACAGGGAGAGAAATTAGTAACAACTCATAACTTCATCGTGCTTCTGTTATAAAAAAAACAATTCAATCACCAACTGTAAAATTCAAGCATTAAAATTAAATTATCAAATCATATTTACATCGAGGTATTTCGTTTTGCAAAAATGTTTCTAGTTGAAAAAAAAGTTTTCAGTATAGTACGCTGAACTGGACCTAGCATAAAGTTTTACCCGCGTGTATTATATATTAGGATAGACACCATGATATGTAATATCAGGTAAATGTCCTTAATATTCACACGACCGTTTTTGATAATAGAACTCAAACCTACAGCACTGCATATATATACAAGAAAGAAAAAATTGCAGTTTGAAGTAATTTATTTCAATTGCATTTTACTAGATTCAAAAAAATATCACCGGTTTCAAGTGTTTTAGATTTATCCTTACGAATGAAAAGTCATTAAAATATTTTGAGAGTTAAACATTGTAAAGATTTCAATAATGTTCAAACAAACCTTGAAAATATGCGAATATAAAGCAGGTTTTAGGGTAGTATTTTAATGTTTAATAATTGGTGACAGTAAAAATGTTAAATACTTCAAAAGTAAATAAAAAAGTGGTGAACGCAAATGCCACAGTGGATAATGATGCATGCATCATTAACTCCTCTTTAGTCTAGTTGAAAAACGTGCTGAAAAAAACAGCGAGGGTTTTAGTTACAAACGCCGCTTTTTTCAAAAAGTCAACAGCTAGATGGAATAGTTGTACATGGAAAATGAATTCCCCAGTGGTAGGTCAATATTTCCTTTACAATTTATAAAAATATTAAAGAAAATGTTAATAAATGAACAAAAGAAATAACTGGATTAAATATTTGTTATCTCCTGCAATAAATGCTTTTAAAAGCCTGTGATGTACCTATTAGTTACGAATTACTAATTCATTTTAATGATATAAACAGTACAAAATCTCAGCTTATATATTACCCAGACATTGTTTAAAAGCTTAGTATATGTATGACTGCGAACATCAGAAAATATTTGAATCACATATAATAAAAATTTCTTCTGGTTCTGATACTACTTTAGAATTGAAGTTTTAAAATGCATGCAGTGGTTGGTATACATAAAGTTTGCCTTTTAAGGCTTTTTTTTTTAAAAAAATTTTTTTCATTTGTTTTATGAACTAATAAATCAACATATTTGAAAAGATACTGCGTTAGAAATCTTCAATAGATTATTGCATTTTGTTAGAATCTTTTATATTCCACATTAATAGTCTTTTCATTCGTATCAGCAGCTAAATAAAGTATATGATCTGAAAGGCGAAGTTTTGCTAAAACTAACCTGCTTATGTAATACGAATTAACCTTAGGAAATAAAATAAAGATGAAAGATAAAGCGAATCGAATAGCATGGTTAATTGAGGTGTTGTAGTTCTGCCACTATCTAATCTAATGTAGCCCCATTATTGCTAAATGATCTCATAGTTTCAGTATCGGTCAGACAGTTAAGATGACGTCTCCAACTTTGAACTTTCAAAACTACACTAGGAATTTTACTTATTCTAAACGCTTATTTTGAGCAGAATCAATCAACTGAGTTCCCGTCATTTCTGAAAAACGAAAATATTACTTCAAGAGCAAAAATTATAAAATAATCCTGTTAGTTATATATAGATTGAATAGAGAGCTTATTAGCTACTACTTAAACAAGGAAAAGTATATTTAAACATTTCTTAAATATGCTTACAAAAGGATCCAGTATTAACTGGGACAAGAATTTTAAGATTACGTACACTTGTAAGAATTTCAAGGTTTAAAATATACAAAGATAAAAATTTAAAAAAAAAATTGAATACTTCTGCTGAAAAATTTAAGCGAATGCTAAAATATTTGTGAGATAACAGATAATGGAAAAGATGCTGCTGACGCACACACACAGTAGTAGTATTTTTATCTATTAAAATTTTTTTTTATTCTTCCTTTTCGCGATCAAATACATTAAACCATTAATTACCCCAAAATTAACAAAATTCATCAGTTTATAAAGCTACAGAAGAATGTTATCGAATAAGTTGTCATTTAAATACTGCAAGTCATTTTTAATTTCGATCTTTTTATATTTCTTTCCCGGATTTATCTTTTGGTTCAAAGATTAGAACTTGTTGGAACAATGAAAGTATCCATCAAGTATAAATCAATCCATCTTAGTCATGAAATTCACACAATGACTTACATCTTTTTTTTTACATATAGAAGTCAATTAATGATATATTTTAAGAATGTATCGTTGCGACGTTGTTGAAAATCCATATAAAGAAATGAATTAAAAGATTTCACTTCTCTTTTTAGGGCTAATCCTTTGCGTTCAATGCAAACAACCCTTTATGTTCACATTAAGTGTAAAAAAGATTATTATATTGTAAAATTATGGCTCAGCATTGAAAATGTTAACTTGCAACGTTTTTACATTAAAACAAAAATCTGGTTTCAGGAAACGGTTGAAGCAAGATATTCCGATTCATGTTTAGAATCCTATGATTGAAAATAATTTTAATTATCATTTGAGTTTATAAAAGCAGGTGGTTAAATTGGTTTTTTTAAAAATAAATATAACATGAGGTGTGTGTGTGCATGGTGTTGGTAGAAAAAAGATGTTTTGGACAGATAAGAGAGCAGATGGTTTTGAAACGATTACACAAATTTCATTTTTATTATTTCAATTTTATTCTGATTGCTTATATTCTCATTATAGAATTGTAAATTTACCAGAGCGGAAATTCTCCCTCTCTCTCTCATAACCTTATAAATTTAAAATTCTTTCTTTCCGTACCACAATCCCTGAATGAATGGAAACTTGATAAATATTAATTAAAGGAAAAGAATGCGAATATATAAAATGCAACGTCATTAAGGGTATTCTTAGAATTACTGGTTACTTAAAAATATTAATAATGCTAAGCTTGCCTTTGGACAGCTCGAGGTTCTATGAAAGAACTTGGTAAAAAAAGAGTTTAAGGAGAGAGGGGGAGAGAAGAAACACTATTTACGCGGTTTCAGTGAAAAAACATGTCATCTATACATGAGTATAATGAGAGAGGCACTTGAATTCTTAAATTAAATCCTTTTCAAAATTTTTTCCCTTCCCTCTACATGTAAAATAAAAGTAGAAAAACTAGCACAGGCATTACTGGTTTAGTAAAAATACCATTTCAACGTTTCTGAATCATTTCAACATCCATTTTCCTTTCATTTCAAACGAGTCAGGTTTTTCTTAGTATTTTTTTCTCAGAATGTGACCTTATTAAAAAAAACTTTTTTTTTATCTCTAAAAGTACTGCTAGAACTACGGGAAGTATAAAGACAAAAGCGTTTGTAGCAGAACAATGGTTTTAAAATGCGGTCATGTAAGTTTCGGAATTTTAGAGAAGAATCTATACTTGCACATCTCTTTTTTCCTCCCCTTTCTGATTTAGAAGTAATAAACTTAACTGCCTACAAGAAAAATGAACGTCAGTTGTCAAGAAGGGAATTATGTTTATGGTCACAATACTTAAAAGATAGTCATAAAGAAAAATATGCGATTTATAAGGTAAAACATTATTTGAAAATATAGAATTTTTTTACTTGCATTTATTTTAAAGATTATTATTAAAGAATTTTTTTCCTTAAAAAAAATATTTTTGGCAAAATCAAGCCATTAAAAAAAAGGTAAGACAGCAGTAGTAGTAAAAACAGTTTCTAATTAATATAATCATAGTATTAATTTTTGAAACTTAAAAAACTTGCATATCCCCCCATAATTTTTAAAATAATTCGGATAAATTGAAGAAGCTCAACAGTTTATTAACTATATCTCGACTTCAAGATTGTATTACAATTCAAACGCTAAAAATTAGTCAACGTGTACAGAGAAAAAATATATTTACACATGAAAGAAAGCCTTAATGAGTTGACTAATTAAGTTACATACATAAACTAACATTTAACGTAAATTTTAGGGGAAAACTACTAAGAAGTGTTTACCAACATTTTTCAAGGGGTTGCATGTTCATCCATTGGTAAATTTTTAAACGCTGGGAAAGCTAAGTTAGTATATTTTAATGAACAAACAAATAGGACTAGATTAAAAAAAATCTCGATATATGCCTTAAAAATAAAGTATTCATATTAGAAATGAATTTAAGGTTGTATTGACATAACTAGATTAGGTTAAGAAATGGCATACATGCATAGGATGCATTATAAAATGCAAATTTATAAATTTCAAAAACAAGAATGTGACTTGAAAAAAAATATTTCCCATTCTCTCTCTCTCCCGCACCATATTCAGCATTGTTGTCTGGAAGCTAAAATGGTTACTGAGTGTCGAAGACAATCACACAGAAAATATTTTAAAAAACACGAACATTAATCTTATTTTCTTCTACTTCATATAATTTCGGGTATAAATTATTATTATGGAGCAAAATTTTCTTCAATCATTCGAATATAAATAACTTACATTCAGCTACTTTTTCTCCATGCATATAGTTTGGGGAGGGAAGGGATATACGTTATGTATAGACTACGATATCTATACTTGATGATTGTTCAACAGTAGAATTCTTCCTAAAATAACGGTTAATTTTTTTTTTCAGGATCCAAATGTTGAAAAATTACTACCCAGAATTCGAGTTCCAAAAAATTTCTTTTTGAACGTCACAGACAGTTGAATCTTTCTTGTAAATTACATGAATCGTATTTCTTTTCGATGCACTTGTAATTACTAATAGATGTAGATATTTAGCCATTAATGGTTTTGGGTAGTAACTTTAAATCGAATTCCTTCATTAAAAAAATGAGATGTACACGAATAAGCATTAAAAATCCAAGAAAATAAATTAAAAACAATAAATAAAGGCTGGTATAATACACGAGGATTTTATATAAAGAAAAAATTAGTTCCAATAGTAAGATAAGTTAGTCCTATAGTTCTTAGTAATTGAAGTAAACTACAGTATTATTCATTTATAATAGTCATACGAATACAAAATTTATTTTACCTAAGTTTAAAATCTTGTACAAGCAGAATGAAAATTGTCATATAAACTAAGACATGCGTTATCAAAGTATATGAAATCAAATTGATTGAAATAATCCCGATTAATACTTGTAACTCTCATATAATTTGAAATGAACTTCAAGAAGATGTTTATATCAACAGCTATTTGGGCAATTGGTAATTTGATTGCTTTGAATATTAATACGTAGTACATAGCAATGTGACATGATTGAACCTCAATTTGGGATTTTTTCTCCCATTTGTAAAATATAACTATGGATAAACGTTAATATTTCGTACCTTACCTACTTATTTACTATTTTCAGCCAAAAAATAGCCTTAAAAAGGCTATCTTCTATTTACAACAATTAATTTAACGCAATGATATGTATCTGTTGGTAATATCTCAAAAGTTCGACGGGGTGTTATAAAAACATTTTTTGCCAAATAATACTCAAGTTAAAATGCATTATTGTAAATAAAAACATGAAATATATTTTGGGAAGATTATAAAGAGTAGCTTTTAAAAAGTTATTTCATAGGTGGCCAGAATCAAAGTTGAAATAGAATCAGAAAGCGTGATATCTGAACAAGGAATCCAAACTTTTCATAAATGAGAGTAATTGTTGAAGACTTCACCGGTATAACTGGCTTAGTCATGATGTAAT
This sequence comes from Trichonephila clavipes, assembly GCA_019973935.1. Lineage (NCBI taxonomy): Eukaryota > Metazoa > Arthropoda > Arachnida > Araneae > Nephilidae > Trichonephila > Trichonephila clavipes. The sequence continues at coordinate 172,404 of BMAU01020627.1, forward strand.
CAATTCAAAATAAAAATTAAAATGGAACGTCTAGTTGGGGTGCTGAAGTCTCCCCATCCCTGCTGAAGAAGTCGAAACATGCTCTTGATATGAAAAGAATACCGTGATTCAAAGATTTTGTTTTACCATTCTAAATACCGATGGTATCAAGGAGAACAGGTTCCCACTCATTCAGAAGAAATAATTTACAGTAACACGATTCCTTCTCTCTTAAAACGAAAGTAACGGTAAACAGGGAGGAGGCTAAACGTGAAATACTAGTATGATTTCGAAATGCGTTTGTCTGAAATTTTGAAAGCGGAAGAAATAGTGCGGCAAGGGTTAGTTATGTTCTAAGAGATCAGAAAAACTAGTATTTCTTTATTTTTTAAACTATAAACCTAAATTTTTTAAATTAAGACTAGAGCAATCTAACAAGTTCAAGTAACGGATTGGAGATTACTGGTTTTGTGATAACAGCAACTAAAAAGAAGAGTATGTTGAAATTTATGTTGACTTGGGGTAAGAAAGACGAATCGCGCAACGCATGACAATTTATTTCATCCACTATAATAAAATTATAGAGAGAGTTAAACAGGTTTATTTTATAGATAAAAATTGTTCACTCAACATCGTTGGTTTAGCAGTTTATTTATTCAAAGCGCGTTTGGTTTAGCAGTGGAAAAATCTTGCCTTGAAATTAATGGGCGTTGACAGTTTAATCAATAACAATCCGCATACTATGCTCAGTCACTCAGGCAAATGCAACCAATAAAATGTCTTTTCAACTGTTTAAAGATTCACAGGTTGTATGTGAGAAGCAAATTAATCAGGGGAAATGCAAGGCCATGATTTATACTTCGTATTCAGAAAAACAACGGAGAAATTTAAATATTTTCCGAGACAAGTCAATCATCGGATGAGAAAATTAAAAAAATAAATGCAGTAAAAGTTTTATTATTCAAGAGTTTCCTATAGAAAATCCTATTATTGTTATTTTTTTAAAGTAGAAGCTATTTTGCATCTTCGAAATTTTGCAAATCCAGAAATATGCTTTAAGCATTTTTTTGTGTGTGTGAGGTTATATATTACATTGTGTGAGGTTATATATTTTGTGTGAGGTCTACTTATATTAACTCCCTCAGGTTTAGTCACTGAATCATTCACTCATGTTGATTGCAAAGTCAAAGTAAGATATAAATAAAAATCTTATTTTTATACAATATAGAGATGCAAACCTGTAATAGACTGCTTACTGTAGATACCCGTGATCCTCAAACTTTTTCAATTCACGGAACCCCTAGAACTAAAAGGTGTTTTCGTGGAACCCCTAAAACTAAAAAGTATTTTTTATGGAACCCTATCCCCCCCACACACTTTGAAGAATATATCTTAAAATAACATTCAAAGCAGATCAACATGTGTTATAGGTACTTTATGTAAAGGCAATTAAAAAAAGTATTGCATTAATTAGTAAAACATTTCAATCTACTTTTAATATAGTTTGCTCATTAATAATATTATTTTGTGACCCAAGTATCATCTACCCATGCATTATGTTTAGTAACTGGGATTATGTGCTTGCATTTTTTTTTCATACGAACTGTCTGTCTAAGCTTTTGAGATTAACTGCAATCGCATTACAAATTCTGAGCTTAATTTGTTTCTATACTTTTTTTTATAGCTACTCATACTGAGAAATATTTTTCACTTATACACATTGTTCTGAATGACATTAAAATGTTTAGAGAAATACTGTGTATTTTGCATGAATTTGCAATCTAAAATTCAGGAGTCGTTCTTGCTTAAATTTAGATTTTAATTTCGGATCTTTTGATATATTGATTTGTACCTTCTTCATTATACATGTTTTTTTTCCACGAATGAAAAAAAGAGGTGCATTTTTCCATTAGAATTTTATCTAATTTTGCAAAACCACGTACTAACGAGTATAAAATTATTTTGAGGAACCCGGAATTGTATATATATATAAGCAATATAATCATAATGTAATAGATAATATATATAAATGCCATGTATTGACTAAGCGTTGGCCGGTGTTGGTTGTTGTCATATTGGTTTATTGAAAACATCTTTAGAATTGAGTTTTATCTTTTATTTTGAAGCACACATAGCATAACTGGTCAATCACTTTATAGTTTACATCTGTTCGTTAAAAATACGTAAGCAGACACGTATAACAGAAGCGACATCTTGACGGACACAACACAAAGACACAGAGTTGCAGTTATTTACATTTTTACATGATGAAGGCAAGCAAACAAAAAGAGCAATTACACCAGATTTTTGCTTTTATATCAACAGTGGTTATTACGTAATAATAGTTCTGATTGGCTATAGAATGGGCGGGACAGGGATTTCGGACTGGCCGATTACGATTAAGTTTGCAATGTTAATTTTAAACCAAAGAGTTAAAGTTATTGTAAATATTAGGACAAAGAGTTAATAAAAAGGATACTAGAGGAAATTATTACATTATATATATATATATATATATATATATATATATATATATACAGATAAAACACACGTTTTAATATTATTTTGTTATATCATAATAAAAGTTTAAAAATTATTGCAAAATAAACTGATTATATATAAATAAATTTTTCAGCTTTTTAATGACAGGGATAAGCTTTAAAATTCTCGTGGGTATACAAACTTCACAGACAACGTACATTCATTTTGCATACACATTTATAAGTTTATTTTCAATATTTTTATTGTGACTCGAGAAACCCCTTGGTATGTCACGTGTAACCCCTGGGTATGCCTCGTGGAACCCTAGGTTTCCATGGAACACAGTTAGAAGACCAGTGCTTTATACTAATTAAATTTCGTTATTTTGAATCTCATACTTAGACTAACTTTGTAAATTTAAATTTCTCTTCTCATTCATCAGTTCAGCCATGGATTACGCAATTTTTTTTAGCTTTGATGGTTGAACACGAGGTAAGATTTTTTTACTTTTTATTTTAGTCAAAGGATTTTAAATATAATTTTTTTTTAGTTAAATGCAATTATAATTATAAAATAAAGATATTAACACCGCCATGAAAATAATTACAAATTTTATGAGCGAAATCATTCGATTTCACTGAAATGAGTGCTAAATATTGGGGTTAAGAAATGTTTATTATTACAAAAGCAACATTGCTCAGATGAAAGTGATTTATTTAGCTACTAGTTCATATATTTGTGCCTCAAAATCCCAAGTCTTTGGAAAAGGAAGTAAGAGAAACAGTGCAAGAGAGAATGTTATAGAGAGGGAAGAGGGATATTTTCTATTGCTATGCATTAGAGAATTTCATCTAGCAAGAATTGAACATAATTACCTTCTGAATTTCATTCCGTTTTCAAAAGATTCTCCAGATAGGCTGGAAACTTATTTTAAAATCTGTGTGTGTAACTGTTTTATACATTGCCCTTTTCATATATTAAAATACACTCATTTTTCTCAGAATAAAATATATAAATAGATTAATGCATTTTTAACAGTAATATTAACTATCAATTTTAAAGAACAACTCTTAATTTCCGTTTATTTTCATTTATTTACAATAGCATTAATATTTCATTATTTTTAAAAATCTGTATCATTTTTGCAAACTGTTACTGGTCTTTCTTGGTTCTTTTCCGAATTCGAAAAGAGAAACAATGACTCGATAAGTGTTATTCACAAAAGAAGCAACTGAAAAATGTTAGGAATTTCAAACTGATAGTTACTCAAACTAGATAACGATTTCAGATAAAACAAAGCAAAATGACTTTTACTAAAAACGGAATTTGTGTCTGTATTGTAAAGTACATGTCTACAGTAAAAGGGGAAAAAATGATTATATCGTACCTGAAGAAGATGTAGTTATAATAGTGAATGTATATATAATAAATATATAACAGCGAATAAGGGTAATATAAATTATTAATTTAACTACACTAATGATATTCAATGAGAGTTTAAAATAGATAGAAATTGAATTCGTTGGTGTTTCTTTAATATTCAGAAATCGACATGGAAATTATAATTTTACTTTAGTGAGATTATGAATCTCAGAATCTGAGATTATGAAATGTATATGCATCACCGAGAGATTATTCGCGGAGATGCATATACATTTCCTTTTTTTGCTTTTTTATTTTCTACTTCTGAAACACATTTCATTAATAAATAAAACGGTGTAGTTTCATAACTTTTATATACAGTTCATCAAGACCTTTCCAATGAATGCATCTAACTTACAAGTTAAGCAAGGGGGGAAAAAGAGTATTAGTGTCGATGGAGGTGTTTTGCAAATAACCCGGAAGCCTGTGAATATGCGAATAAAAAAAAAACAACTTTTCCCCAACGAGAAAAAATCATTCTGGTACCAGTAGGCAGTTTGACTACCTAACCCAATAAAGTACAGAAAATTAAAAAAAAAAGTAATATGGGTAAAGCTTCTGCTAAAATGTGATGTTTTCTCAGTTAATAAATGTGATTTGTATACACATTGTATATAGTAATAAACATTTCAGTATTAATTAAACAGCTTCATAATTCGGTAAATAAACATTTTCTCCTATCCTATTTAGCACATTTCAAATTTTTTCTTTAAATTGTTTCTAATGGGAAAATTTTCAATCGACAAAAGGCACCGGAACATTTTTAAAAAATAAATGTATTTTTTATGGGGATAGAATGTATTATTCGAAGAGATACATATGGATAAATTCTGACTGTTCCAAGACATCCGGCTGTAATTCAATTAATTTTTAATATGTATGTATATATATATATATATATATATATATATATATATATATATATATATATATATATATATAAATATATTTGAGTAATTGGGTTAAGGTAAGGATGTATCTCAATGTAATATGCGGAACTAAAATAATTTATTTCAATTTAAAACAGGAAACAAGTAGGCTATACTAGAATAACAGGTAATCTAAAACTAGTAAATCAAAGATGAGTGGGATTTATAACGAGTAAAAAAACAACAGAAAACCTACACTCTCACCTATATATAACCAGTGATGTAAACCCTTTTTTAATTAAGTTACAAAGTTTTAAACAATATTCACAAAACCATCAAGACATACAACAACTTGAATACTTTAGCTTTAATAGGTGTCGCAAATAGGTCAACAAGAGCAAAGAAACTCGAGATATAAAAACAAGAATAAAACAAACACCCTGCTACAATGGGCGGAGATGTAGTCCAAAGAAAAGTTCATAAAAATAAGTAACTAAAAAAAACGAACAAAGACAACAGACATGGCTACGCTTTGAAGTATTAAGTAGAATAAAAAAAAGTGTATCAAGGTAGATAGAAAAAAGAGAACAGAAAAGAATACATTCTCTCTTCATTTCAACGATTTATTTTACTGTCAAAACTTTGTCCACCTACTTATCTTTATCAATAAGCACAAAGCCCTCTATTTATTTCGATTACATCCTACACATGGTAGTACAAGCATGATCAAGGTCCACACGGATATTGTAGGCTGAGACGCCTACGTTAGCAGCAAGCATAAATCATCCCTTAACAAATACATATACATTAATAAACCGATACGCGTATATGCCTAAAAATTTTTAATTTATTTCTTCATGTTTATGCTTGTCTAGAGAGGACAAGGACAACATGTGCCACATTTAAATAGGTTTTCAGGAAGATTTTATTTTTGAAGTAAACACCACGAGAGACGAGATGCCTTTTTTAAAAATGGCTTTGGAAAATAAAAAGTAAAAAAAAAAAGTATTATTAAGAGGCAGCTGTGCATTTAATTGATGCAAAATACGGAACAATACACTACCTTGAAATATACCAACGAGTTCACAAAAGCATATGCATCTTTTTGCTTTTTCAAAATTCCTACAAGTTGTTTTTTTTTAAATTTCTAAACTTGTGTGAAGATATTTTTATTTTATAGCGTGAATATATTGATGTTTCCTAAACCATATTAAAGAAGAGTAATGTTTTACAATGCTTTTGAAATGTTGAAATGATTTAAACAGTATTAAATTTTAAAATAAAATTAATACCCTATTAGTACGCAAATCATTGACAAAAACGATTAAAAATTATTCACCGTTCTTAATTTACAAAAAATTTTACTGGTATAAAAAAGATCAATATTTAACTTAAGTATAACATTTTGACAACATTTTTAATATTTAGAGCACGCATACATTTTTTTACAAATTCCTTCCTCATCGGTAGACTGGATATCTTCAAATAACTTTCAACAACATCGAAAAGTTTTGAAATATTTGTTCAGTTACTTAATAAAAGTAAGAGCGGTAAGTATAAAAATAAACATGGAAGTATAGCTTACAAAGGCCAAAAGCTTTTCATCACTATGCTTAAGTAAGGACTTAATATTTTCCAAAAATCGAAAGTTTTCGGTAACAATTGACAAGATCTATCATTTGCAATAAAAAGAAATTTTTAGCATAAAAAACACAGTTTTTTTATTCCCTGATGATTTGAATAATTCAAAAATGAATACATGCATGGAAGATGAAGCAAGCGAATGTGACACTGAGATTATGCATATTAGAAACGACATCGTGGAACAAATTACGAGAATAAATTGCTATTTCTACTGTCTTCCAGGAAGAGCCTTCAGCGCCTTAAACAAGTTCTTCCAATGATGCAAAATGACATCAATTGAGAGTCAGGAATGCATCTAACATGATTTGAAGGAAGAGAAACCAACAATCAAGACAACTTTTTTTTCGCCAGCTTTGACATAGTATTATATAAAGCTATATATTGAAAAAAATCCATTATACACTGCATCTGGCGGTACCGGAAGGAGGAAAGCTGACATAACATGTTTTGATTTGAAAGCCAAACACGACGTTTTCAACAGGTGCTCGTAAATAATGCCATTGACATTTCTTTCAGTTAGAGAGCATGAACTTTAAAAAAATTGCGGTAAAAATAGATTTATGTGGTGTTAATTATTCTAAGCAATGCACGAAAGCTTCCGTGGTAAAAAATTATGCCATAAAATAAAAATCGCTTAAAAATTACACTTTTTGAAATTAAGTTAGGATAAATATTCTAAAATTTCAGAAAAGAGTTAACAACAGCATAAAGAGGAGAATAACATACATAAACTGACAAAGAAAATCACAGTTATATATATATATATATATCCACATTTTACAAAATATGGACACGGTTTACAAAAATTCAGGAGTTACGATATAACAGGATTTAATTCCTTTTGTTTTTTTAAAATATCAATATAATTTTCAGTTCAAAAAATAAATATACAATGTTAGTTCAAAGTTATAATATAAAAAAGAAGAAAAAAATCTAAGAAATTTTAATTTTCTTTATGAATTACTAAGCCCATGACACTGTATTCTTATTGATATACTTCATGCTTAATTTTATGGCTAGCAAACAATTAGTCTCCTTAAATCATAATTAGATAAGCTAAAAAATTAGATAAGAAAACAAGAGAACTGAAATGTGTGATAAGACCAGCTAATGTAATTGCTTCATATTTGAAAAAAAAAAAAAAAAGTAAAAAATATGTAACCTGGGAGGCATAGCGGATCGGGGTGTGACAAACTCAAGCTACAAAATCATTTACTTCTGAATAATTTGTTTAAACATATCAACATATATATATTTATAGAATCGTAGCTCTTTTTTTTTTTTTTTTTCCTGAACTGATTATATTCATTATTGGGGAAGTTAAAAAAATTCAAGACAGCAAACTTACTTCCTAAGTATAATAATTGTACTTCAAGAATTAAATGATGAGCAGCAAAACATTACAACAAATATTAAAGTTATTAATTTTATACTATACAAATGTCTATCATATATATATATATACATATATATATATATATACATATATATATATATATATATAGAGTATTTTTTTTCCAGGTATAGAAAGTTAAGTTGGCACTACTTTCCAAGATGGCGACCGATTTAACAGCTGTCAAGTGATTTATTCTCAGTTTGGTTTGGCAATTCATCATGAATAGACTCACGCCTGAACAACGCTTTCAAATTGTGCAATTTTATTTCGAAAATAATGGTCGATTTTCATAAGCGAATTTTGTTTAGCGATGAAGCGCACTTCTGGTTGAATGGCTACGTCAACAAACAAAACTGCCGCATTTGAGTGAAGCTAATCCACAAGTGTATGTCGAAACACCGTTACATCCAGAAAAACTGACTGTTTGGTGCGCTTTATGGGCTGGTGGAATCCTTCTTCAAAAACGATGAAGGCCACAACGTTACAGTCAATGGTGATCGGTATAGAGCCATGATTACTAACTTTTTCATTCCTGAATTGAACAATTATGATGCCCAGGAGCTGTGGTTCCAACAAGACGGCGCAACATGTCACACAGCTCGTGCCACAATCGATTTATTGAAAGACACGTTTGGTGACCGCCTAATTTCACGTTTTGGACCTGTGAATTGGCCTCCAAGATCTTGTGATTTAACACTGCTAGACTATTTTCTGTGGGGCTATGTAAAGTCATTGGTCTATGCGGATAAGCCACAAACGCTTGACCATTTGGAAGACAACATTCGCCGTGTTATTGCCGATATACGGCCACAAATGTTGGAAAAAGTCATCGAAAATTGGACGTCCAGATTGGACTGCATCCGAGCCAGCCGTGGCAGTCCTATGCCAGAAATCATATTTAAAATGTAATGCCACAAGATTATCTTTCGAATAAAAAAATTCATGTCAATCGAATAATACATCGTTGTTTTATTGCAATTTAAAGTTCTATACCTCTAAAAAAACACCCTATATATATATATATATATATATATATATATATATATATATATATATATATATATATATATATATATATATACACTCTATATATATTCCCACAAGGGGGCCCAGCTAGTAATAGTTTGGCTAATCTTTATTTACTTTTTATGAATATAATTATGTTATTAATAATGACTACTACATTTTTAGATATATTGATGATTTAATTATTTTTGGTAAAAATGATAATTTAAATCCTATTATTAATTTTTATCCGTCCTACTTAAACTTAGTTAAAATTAATAATAATCCAATCAAAACAAATTACCTAGATGTATCACTGTATATTAAGGATTTGAAACTACATAGTAATATTTATGATAAAAGAGATGCCTTTAATTTTAATATCATCAAAGTGCCTTACTGGAATTCTAATTTATCAATATCCATATATAGAAATATTATTTTTAACTATATTTATCGCAATAATGTATTAGTTAGGGATAAAGCTAATATTTTTTTAAATCTTAAAAAAATTTTTAATCACTGTATTCAACATGGATACCCTGCTAACTTTCTTTGTAATTATATTTATAATGGTTTTTTATGATACAATTTGTATTACTGTAATTATTTACTGTTATTATGTGTTTTGTAATGTTTTTTTTTAATTTAGACAATATCTAATTTATTCTACAATTATTAAATAGATGGCGCCACATGCTTATTTAAAAAAAAATTTAATATATATTTTTTTGAGTTTCTTTTATATTTTACGCTAGTTTTATATGATTTTTATTTTTATGGTTTTTAAAGTATATATATATATATATATATATATATATATATATATATATATATATATATTTCTTATTATCGTATATCGTATCGCAATTAATCGTTTCTTATATCGTATCGCAATTAACTTTATGCGGTTCTGCTCTCCCTATTTGGCGAGAACACGTTACTGCACTCTTGGCCATCGTTTTAACTCCGATTTTGTAGGTTATGTTTATGTTCCTATGTTATTTAGTTTAATGATTTTTTAATATTTAAATTCTCTACATATATAACTCTTTCCTTTCCTCTTGGTATATAGTATGACAAATTACAGGTGAAGGTTGGAGCCGCAAAACTTGTTTAAACCTGCAATCCTGGTTCCTAAGGCCAGGAATTTGTCTTTATACTATGTGCCTCCTTCCTACTTTTAGTTATCTTAGGTATATAACTATATGTTTATTTTTATATTTTTGTTTATGTATTTGTGTATATGTATATATATGTATAAATTTATATGTATGTATATATGTATATGATTATATATTGAAAAATTTCTTTTATATTGGATTATATATATGATTTCACAATATATACACTACGTTTACCCCCAATTATCCGTAAATACTATTATATTTTTTATGTAAAATGTTAAATTTTACGAATCATCTTTATTTGGTTAAAAATCTTCGCGTAAAGTTCCATTTTGTGAATTTATCAAAAACTTAAAATATAATATTGTACTTCAATTCTTCTTTAAAGCACTTTTATACTTCTTTAAAGCAATTTATGTCATGTAAAAGACAAAAACGTAACACAAGAGGTAGTATTTAAACTTACAGCCATACAAATAATTGTGTTTTAAATAATCTTTCTGAATTAAAATTTACAGACATTTAAAAAATAATTCTTTTCCTTTTATGCCGTTGGGTCAGATAATTAGTTGGAATATCTTTGAATATTTGGATACGTTTAGTCAGGGCCAAATTTACACTTTTTGCATCCACAGGCATGATGACAACTGCCATCCTTAGTGTCACCCCTGCCGATTTGTTGTTTAACATACATCAAACATTACTGTGAATAAAAAATGCCCATCTCGAATTTGCTGCCCTACATACAATTACATGCCCATATTGCCTAGATCCAGCCTTGTATATAGTTCTATTAAATAAAGTCCAAGTAGGCTAATTCCTATAGCCGCTTTACACTTGAATTGATATTTTATTAACATCTCACTCTAAAGCAACCCGAGGGTCATCAGCAACGAACCTCGAAATTTTAAACCTCGGTCAAGTGACAAGGACAGCACATCACTAATCCAAGTTCCAGACCCTGCCAACGTGAGAATTATAAGTCACAATAGATTTCAAGTGCATGTCCCTCTACAAGGGGAGTCTTTAGTGGCACCATGACTCAAACTCATGACACGCCGTACCACGAGTTTGCGACCGTGACCACTCCATAGGCGTGAAGTTGAATAATAAAATAAACGTTGAGCATCTGACAATTTTTTTTCAATTTGATAGATGCAAACAACTTTATAATTTTGAAATGATTTACTTCACGAATTTCTGATGCAAAACGAGAGATTTGACGGTGCGAGAAGTACATGCTCGCAAAAAAATTGTATTAATTAAAATAATAGCCAACATTATGTATTGCGATACTATATGAAAGTTTCAAATCCTATAATATTTTTCGCTTAAAAAAAAAGACGTGTTTATATGTAACTTTACAATAACGAAATGGCGATTACTGCTACGCGGCTTTATAGAGCATAACTGGCGATTATTTGATGCGAATAAATCCTTCGTTTTCGACATGTTAGCTTTCGTGAGCAGGACACAGTAAATCGCAATAACAGTAGTTGCACTTATATCCTAAATGAAAGCCACAGCGGGTGGTTGTTAAATACCCCATAACCTGGGTCAATATTCACATCTGCTTTCTTTACAACCTAGAAAATTTGGGGAAAAGGGCAAGTAAAATGTCGATTATTATCGGCTGCAGAGAAAAACAAGGTAGAGAGCTTTTTATAACGTTTTCATAAGCTTAACTGTCCGACCCATTTTAATTGCTGATTTATATTTTCGTCCGCAGTGGCGAATATACACATCAGTACATAGATGAGGAAAATGAAATTAACGGAAAAAAGGTATAGATATATGTTTATGCTTTTTGTGAAAAGGAATAGGTAATTCTAAAGGCGATACTCAACAATAACTAATTTTAAAAAATACTAATAAACTCTTTTTAAATTCATTAATGAGTAAGAGAAGGAAATCTGCAACGAACTAAAGATGCTATTAGTATTGTGTAGAGTGGTGTAAAACTAGTTCTAAAATTCTATACAATATAAAACAAAACTAGTATGCATAAGTCTAGACTAAGAAATAAGAAGTTTACTAAAATCTTAAGAAAACAAATTAAAAATGCAGCAGAATAAAACAAACAGCAATTGGACATACAATTCATTTATTTTCGATAACAATTTACACCTTTTTCTCATCAAAGTTTAATTATTTTCCAAGAATAGTAGTTTAGCCAACAAAATATAATAGAAAAAAAATACTGACACAATGCAGAAATATAGAAGTTATCTTTTTTTTTTTTTTTTACAAGAATCTTTAACTGTGAAGGGAATGGAATTTATAACCTTAACCATTTGTACTGTTTAATATTTATTTTGTTTTGACGATCGATGGTTGAGCATTGACAACTTGACACCCTGAATTTCGCTACAGCTTGATACCCTGTATACGCATATTTTAAACTAGTTTAATACAGATTTATACATTGATTTATCAATCAAAAATTAAGATTTTATTTAAAAAATTATAAGATAAAGGCATGAACCATTATTCGTTCTTGATTCTAAACTTTAAGCTTTCATAAATATATACTAAATCAGGACAGTTAAATGAGTGAACTAATGGCTTTCTCATCATAAAATATTAATTCACCTAATTGCCACAATAGCTGCAGGAGAAATAAGATATTAACGATAACAATGGACAAGAAACTTAATTCTGAAAGCCAGTTGGAGAGAAGAGAATTGAATAAACATTGCATTAGATATGCTCAATAAACTATTGGTAATGATGTGAAATGAAAGTCATGGGAAAGACACCATTATTGATCGTGGCAGCATATGGGTGATATTTATGGATTTACGTCCTTCCAAGTTAATGATCATTCGATAAGGCATCACCCGTGACAGGCTGTAAGCACCTAATATAGGAATCAACATACAATAAAAGCATACCCGTATTTATTACGTTAGAATGATGTAGTTGCTAATCGCAATATAGCCCAAAATAGCCAAAATTGCTAGATCTCTATATGATATGCGTCTTCAAAACACAACGTGAATTTTACTTTTCAAATTAGTATAATAAGATTTATATGAAAACAGAACACATCGTCGATCCAAATTATTTGTTTTTTAAAAGCTGATGGAAACGAATTAGCTTTTATTATATTTTTTTCAAATAAGAAGAAAAAAATTGATGCATAGTTTATGAGGACTGCATAAATTTTATTCCTGAGTTAAAAGAAAGGGCAGAACGCAATAAAAAACACATTTTCTCACAAAAAGACGCAATCCTATTCGATTGGGAATGTAAAATTCGAAACAAACTATCTGTAGGTCCCCCCCACTTGTATGTATGGGGAAAATATTTCAACATTTTTTTTTATTAAATGTGTTTGCATACAAATAAATAAAACGGTATGAGTTGAGAGCTAGCTTAAGATTCATAGGTCAGGACTGAGCATTGCATTATATACTCCATTGAAAAGACGCTTGAAAAATATAGCTTAAGTTTGATTAAAAAGGTTATAATTAAAAATTTTACTACAATATAGATTACTATACACAGATTTATTGAAAGAGTCACAAGATGTAATCGCGCCCGCGACAAGAGGATTAGGTTCAAAAGGTAGTAACTTAAGCAGGTGGGTACCAAAATAGAGAGAGTAATGAAATCTCTTCTCATTTTTTTGACAATCGTTAAATGAAGGATGATGAAAAACAGGTGGGGTCTCATACGCGAATTTAGTAAATTTAACGCTCAATTAATCATTACAAAGAAAGATGACGTATAATTTTGAAGTGACAATTGGAAGCGAATTTGTTTAGAGAAACTGTTGACGTTTTCAGGTTGTTGTTTTTTTTTGACACTGAAAGTTTAAAGAAACGAGATAAATGATAGACTAAACCAACTCCATATTGTTTAACTGAAAATGAGACTTAGAAGATACCCAAGGTAATCTTAAAATGATTAACTTTAACAATTCAAAAAAGTTTCGCATGGTTTTTAGCACGTATTGTAAACATATCAAAACAATAAAAATATATAAGAGTTTACAGAAATTCGAAAAAAAGTTAACGTTCGATATGAAAGATGAAAGGTAAATTAGAAAACATCTGAATTGAAAGCTTGAAAAAATTAATTAAAGATAAAAATAGAGAAATTTTGGATGGGAGGAGCTACGAATTCTTTAAGAAGCTTTTATGGAAAGAAAAGCGAACAAGAGTTTTGAGCGATATTCTTCTTGGAAGTTAACACTATTTTTTAAGTTTGCTTCACCTCACATACCTTTTAACTCATTTTATATAGTATCGAATTTGCATTTTAATTTGTAACATTTAATTTTAATTTTTATGTACAGCTGAAACGGTATAAATTCGAATTTCTTTCATTGTCTGTTAAAACGCTACATTTTTTATGTCTGTTAATAAATATATAAATTGGCTTACACTTTTTAGATAAATTTGCTGAGACTCACTATTTTAAATTTTTATAGTAGAAAAAGAAATGTTATACTTTTATGCTTAAATTTAACTCAGTGGCACGACATCCCATGAGGAACAAGGCCTACTGTGCCCAACTCAGAATACGCGACCTTGGGCCCTGAAGTACATGAGCAGATGTTTCGGTCAGGTGGTCAGTATGACGCAAAAAACCCCAGTGTTAAGTTCCCAATTAAGCTTGCTACTCATTTTATCGACCCATTGAAGGGATGAAAGTCTGAGTCAACTTTGCCCAGTCCAGGGTTTGAACCTCGGATCTATGGTGTAGAAGCTAGATGCACTAACCACTCAGCCACTAGGCTTCTACTTTTATGCTTAGCTTAGCATATTTTACACAAAATTTAATAATTTTTGCAAACATTTTTCGATGTGCAGAGGAGCTATGACATTCCTTTAAAAAGCTCTTACCTGTGTCTAGATTAGGTAGAATAAAAATCACTTCCATTTCAGATTCTATGATGTCGCTTGCTATGTTTACAGGGGAAAAAAATTCTTTTGAAAACGTCTTTTCGAATTTCAAATTCTGCAGAAAGGTTATCAAGAAAGGACACATATATACAAAACAATAACTTAAATGAAGAATTGGTAAACCTTCAAATTATTTAGATTGTACGTATTCGGTTCGAACGGAATTAAATGGCAAATGAATAAATATAACAATAATGTAAATATTACTTCCAAGAGCAGTATGAAATTCTCAATCGAGACTACCAACTGAATTAACTTCTATAATACAGGAGAAATATGTTTACATTTATCTTGAGCTTATGTAACTTAATATTATAAAAATGAAGGCAATAAAAATAAAGGCGGTATTTTTTCTAAGCTCATATTTTGTTCGTTATATACATATACTTTTCAAAGTGCTAACTTCAGTAGTCAGTAATTCATATCTTAGAAATACTTCTGAAAATAGATTTTAAGTAAGGACTGTTAGACACATTTAAAAAAGTCGGATCCAAATTTTTATGATCTCCTTGTGTTGTTTTTCCAATCCCGTTCCATGATCTCAATGAAAGTAAGCACACCGATTCAAACCCGATCTTTTTGAGTTTCGTGATTTGTGGTTGGCAGCAACTGCCATGCAAATCGAGCGAGTATTTAAACTCGGCTCATGTTAGTTTTCAAAAAGGAAGGAGAAACAGAAATATAAGTATGTGAGTGGTTTAAATCTTAGAGGGAGAGAACGGCTGGTTGGCAATGCAACTGCAGGTTGCATCACCATTTTAGATTAGAAATTAATTTTACAATATTAGAAGACGGTTCGAATCGGATGTCTCTGGTAATGTTGATTTTTGAACTTATTGTTTTTTTATCGCTCCAGTAACGAGCGCAGTGACTTTACGATTGATTATTAAAGGCCAATTTTAAGAAACTGTTTTTCGTCTTTATGCCTCCTCGACACATAAATTTCACTGCTAGCTTTGCAAAATTTAAATTAGTTTACCAATAAGTGTAACAAATTTGGTTATGGGCCCAGTCCATGTACTGTGTCGAGGCAGGCTAAGCAGTTGAACCAGGCCATGAACTTTGTCTATTTATAAATACTGTTCCAGTCTAGAACTATTTTTTATGAACTCTGTTGCTAGTACGCTAAATCGAGTAACAGGTATGGAGTTTAACAACCAGATATCAGTGTTGACTCCAAATAACTGGAACACATGGAAGCATGATATGCAAGTACTCTTAATGCATTATGGTTGCTGGCAGTTTATAATGCAGACCAAGCCAGAGCAACCTGATGAAGAGGCAGCATACAAGGAAAAATTAGATTTACAACTTCGTAAGGATAGATGTTATACGTTGATCTATACTAACATCAGTTCAGATTTGAAAAATCTGATAACGGAAACAACTGACGGAGTAGCGGCATGGAAGATATTAAAAGATCACTTCGAACCAGTCACGAGAGCAAGAGTAATTCAACTATTAGATCAATTTTTTGGAACAAAATACCAACCAGGGGAAGATGTTGGAATCTTCATATCTCGTGTAAAGACAGCGGCAACCAGACTACAAGAAGCGGGTCATAAATTGGACGACCTGTACATAGGATTTCAATTAATAAGGTGGCTTCCTCAGGAATTCCAGTCTACCGTGCAACAAATCTACAGATGGAAGGAAGAGGACTTCAGAGTTGTCAAAATTGAAGCAGAGCTGATATTAGAAGCCAATCGTCTTCAGTTGATGAAACAAGATTTGGAGAAAGCGGAGAATGCTTACTTGAGCAGTTTCACTTCGAAGAAGTCGAAGACGTTACCTGGTGCTACGGCTGCAGCTCATGGAGATCCAAATGGCAAGAATGATTACCAAAAGAAAGGTGGTAAGGTATTTAACTGTAAAACTATTAAAAATGCTAAACAATCTATTAAGACTTTAGGTCCGTGTTATGTATGTAATAAGTACGGGCATCTTAAAGTAAACTGTAAAGAGAAAAAGTCTCTACAAAAATCTCCTTCAACTGTAAATGAAACTTTTAACACAGAGTTTAATATAAATTTAAGATTTTGTGAAGCTGAATGTAGTCTTTTAGAACTAGATAAACAACTCGTAACTAGTTGTATCTTATTTGAGGAAAACTCTGATAAAGGTGTTTGGGTAATAGATACTGCTGCCACGAGTCATTTTGTAATGACAAGAGTTTATTTTTAGATCTTAAACCGATAACTAACATGAAAATGTTGTTAGCAACGGAGGATAAAAGTTGTCCCGTAGAAGGAATCGGTACACTTAGATTTCGGGTAAAATATAAGGGGAATTTTCATGAAATAACTTCGACTGATGTTTTATTTAATCCTAAGTTGAGGAGAAATTTGTTATCCGGTTCCAGATTAGAAAGTAAAGGTGCGCATTTTGTGGGTACTAAAGGTAAAATTAATGTTTTTAATAAAGACTGGATAAAATTGTTCTCGGCGACACGCCATGAAAATTTGTATTTTTTTAAGCCGGATCATTATATTATACCAAAGAGTAAAGAAATTAGTTTTTTTAGTGATATAACCGCTAAAACAAAAAACGGATCAATAGAAATATGGCATCAACGCTTTTGTCATGTTAATAACGATTACTTGGTAAAAACTAGTAAAAACGATAGTGTAAAAGGTCTCCCACGTTTAACTGATAATGGTAAGACTCATTGTATACCGTGTAAATTAGCAAAGACCAAGAGAGTTTCATTCAAAAAGACGGGGGCCGTAAGATTAAAACGTCCATTGGAATTGTTGCATATGGACCTCTGTGGTCCAATGCCAACTGAAAGCCAAGGCGGTAATAAATATTTCTTGAGTATAATTGACGATTATTCAAGAAAGGTGACTGTATTTCCCAACCGAAATAAATCTGACGTATTTCATACGTTTATAAGATTTCAGAAACGAGCAGAACGTTTTCTAAGTAAAAAGGTAATAGCAGTTAGAACTGATATGGCGGACTAGAATTTTGTAATAAGGATATGGATAATTTCTTGACAGAACTGGGTATAAAGCATGAGGTAACAAATTCAAATACGCCAGAAATAAATGGGGTCGCGGAGAGATTCAATTTAACCGCTCTAGATGGCATCAAAACATTGCTTAAGTCTAGTGAAGTTCCCCATAAGTTTTGGGGAGAAGCATTACTTTGTTTCACTTATGCGTGGAATCGAATTTGTCACAAAGACGGTAAAAAAAGCCTTTCGAAAAATATTCAGGTAGAAAACCATCGGTATTGCATCTAAAACCTTTTGGATGTTTGGCATATGCTGGTGTGCCAAAACAAATTAGAAAAAAATTCGATATGCGTGCGAAAATGGGAATTATGATGGGATACGCACAACGTACTAAGGGTTATAGAATATGGTTGATAGATGAAAATAAATTAGTCGAGACTATTAATGTAAGATTCGATGAAAATAAGAGGGGAATTAATTTTGGACAAAAAGTTAATAGTAACCTTGGATATAATTTAAACCTTCCTGATTATTATGATGATGAGGATGATTCTGATAGAGTAAAAGATTCATTAACGAGTCGTTTAGTTTCAAAGACAAGTACGGAAACGCCCTCAACATCTGAAAAACCAGATGTATCTTCCGATAATCATAGCTTGATCCCATGTACGGAGGTTAAGTGGATTCGAAATATAGGTAGGAAAGTAACTGGATCTAACGTATATTATAGTATAGAAGGGGAAGCAACCCGATTGAAATCTCTTAACGAAATAGAGAGATACTGTAAGAGGCATCCGAATCCCAGGGATTTTCAGATTTGTCAGAGCAACAAGAAGCTCTTATGGTTGAGGTAACTATTCCTAACGGTTACAAACAGGCAATAAGATCCAGAGACGCATCTAAATGGCATGATGCAATGAATAAAGAAATTAACGTAATGAAGGAACGTAAAGTTTGGGATTTAGTTGATCATCCGGATAATATAAAAATTTTAGAAAACCGTTGGGTTTATACCATTAAATATGATGAAAATAATAAAATTGTTAGAATTTTGTAAAAAAATTATTTCTTTTTAGAGAATAAGACTTTGTTTCTTTAAGATTAAAATATTAGTTTGTTTATTACAATAAAGATTGTGAATAAAACGTATTTTTTTGTGTTAAATTGTATAACATGTGATTATAGATGAAAATTAATTTACTGATTTGTAAGAGATAATGGTGCGAGATTGGAAAAAGGGGGCCGATTGTTAGACATTTAAAAAAGTCGGATCCAAATTTTCATGATCTCCTTGTGTTGTTTTTCCAATCCCGTTCCATGATCTCAATGAAAGTAAGCACACCGATTCGAACCCGATCTTTTTGAGTTTCGTGATTTGTGGTTGGCAGCAACTGCCATGCAAATCGAGCGAGTATTTAAACTCGGCTCATGTTAGTTTTTCAAAAAGGAAGGAGAAACAGAAATATAAGTATGTGAGTGGTTTAAATCTTAGAGGGAGAGAACGCGCGGCTGGTTGGCAATGCAACTGCAGGTTGCATCACCATTTTAGATTAGAAATTCATTTTACAATATTAGAAGACGGTTCGAATCGGATGTCTCTGGTAATGTTGATTTTTGAACTTGTTTTTTTATCGCTCCAGTAACGAGCGCAGTGACTTTATGATTGATTATTAAAGGCCAATTTTAAGAAACTGTTTTTCGTCTTTATGCCTCCTCGACACATAAATTTCACTGCTAGCTTTGCAAAATTTAAATTAGTTTACCAATAAGTGTAACAAAATAAATACAAAAAATACAAAATAAATGTGTTGTTTCTTGAAGAACATTGACAAATTTTGAACATTTTGAAGTTGATGAAGACACTTCACGGCTTTTTTTTTTAAAAAAAGCACAGAACGAAGAATAAGGATAACTGTAATGATGCGATAGATATTCGCACAGCGTCAACTAAATACATAGACAATGTTTCCATTTTTTCGTGTACTGATTTACTAATGAGGTTTAAACACATACTTATTCATTTGGTATCCTCTTTTAAGATCTTTAAAGTCGAACAGAACAAGTATTTTTGTCATCATGTAACGAGTATTTCGGCTACACATTTAGATTAAGGTCATTAAAGAGCTAGAAAAGATTTTGCTATGCAGAGAATTTTTTTATTAAATTTGAAAACATTATATACTTTTGTTTGTGTAGGAAAAACAAAGTTCTGTTTATATATAGCCATATTTTATGAATTTAAATGTTTTTTATTGAATATGAACCGAACGTGTAACAGCAAAGACACATACAAAGTCAATTAGGGTTTTATTAAACGCTTTTAAGGCAAAGCTATTTTTAGTTATCTTCTACGAGAGAGGATTTAAAACGAAATCGACTACAATTGCTTTAAGCATATGATTATAAAAAACAATCGTAAACTTAAGATAAAAATTGCTTGATAACAACTGTACAAGTAAAAGGGCAGAGAAAGAATTAGATATCAGAAAAACAATTACAGTACAAATGAATATATGTTTAAGCAAAGGAATGTATGCATATATATATATTTAAAATGAATACTTATTAGTCTAACTTTTATACTATATTCGTTCAATATATTCAGTGCAGTTAAATTGTGTGCCCTGGATATCCGTGGCATAATATATTAAAAAAGTATATATATATATATATATATATATATATATATATATATATATATATATATATATATATATAATATATATATAAAAAAAATTAAGTCAATTCCTACTTAGATCAACAAAGAAAATTTTTATTTTAGTTACTTTTTATTAAATAGTTACAATTGATATAAATATGTATATACAAATGACAGAATCACAATATTAAGCGAAAAAATAGAAAGCGATTTTTATTGCAATTTTCCCTTTTCTTTTCTATATATTGTGTTGGACTATTTCTAGTTTCTTACTATTTATTCATTAATTAAATTTAATTATTCTAATAAAATAGTGTGGTAAAAAAACGATATTACATTCTCAGAAACTAAGCCACGACCTTTGGATTAGAAGTCCTACGCGTTATCCATTGCGCTTCAGGAATTCAACGAACAAAATTCTTTTCTATATATGCTGTCGGGCTATTATTTTTGTTTGTTACAATTTATTCATTTTATAATTTAATTAATGAATTAATATTTTAAAAAACTGTAATAACATCAAGTGTCATCCACTACAAGTTTTAAAAAAATTATTAAAACTTGAATGGATGAATAGAAAGTATTTTATTAACGATTGAAAATTTGAACAAGATATATATATATATATATATATATATAGGGAGAGAATGAACTAATAACAGGAATTGAAAAAGAAAGACAATCAAAAGTTGAAATTTGATAAAACTGCAATAACATGATCTGTTTATATAATTCTTACAATTTATATGGGCGGATGAGCATCTAAATAGTTATAAATCAAAGTTTTGTTAAGTATGGTTTATTCCCTCTTATCATTGAACCAAACTTTTTGCTCAGCGAATGATAATTTTCAATAACTTAGATTGCATGCAATAAAAAGAAAGTGAAGCAGTATTATAGAACTAATAAATCACAAATAAGTGGAATAAGAAGCAATAGCTAACTAAAAAGATTCAGAAGCCAAAGTAGTCACATACGCAACAGGTAACGAAGTGCGTCCAAATGATTTAATGCTTTTTTCAGATTCATTTATTATTAAAGATCGCAACTTGTCGTAATCTGCAGCGCAAAAGACCCTTAATAATAAAAGTCTGCTCAGAGCAGTCGCAACATTAAATTGGAGTACAGATAATAAGAAATATTTACTAAAAATTAAATTCAAATGAATCTGAAACTGGAAGCAAAGCCACAATAAAAAGAAATCGCCAAAGATTTCATTTCAGAAGGTTATATTATATAATTTCTAAATAGATTTCAACATATATATCTAAATATTATCTTTTCTTCCTGTAAGTTATTTTCTAAAATCCATATTGCGATTTTAAGCCAAGAGAAGTTCAACCCGAAGTTCATTTTCATTCATTTCTCCACATACAAAACCCGTTCCGAAAAAAAACTATTCATAGTTGTTTGATTGCATGTATATAAACCACATAGTTACTACATACGAAAAAGATATCTTTCTTCTCTGTCTTTCAGCGTAACAATAACAATCTGCTTTAGTGTCAGCAGCAGGTATCTGTTCATCACGACTTCTTTGCTAAACAATGTAAAACCTACTGCATGTTAATCAGGTATTCCCTTTTATACTTTCCTACAATGACGATCCAATCACAGATCTTGTTACACCATCCCCAAAAGTACCTGTGCAACATATTATGATATAATACTTAAGTCTCGTTGCAACATGCCAAGACTTGAATTCTTTAAAACGCGTGAAATGTATTTTTGGTAAGTAAACTTTGATAATATATAGTAGCGTATACGTTCATATACACTGGAGCAGCTAGTCCTGAGTGGGCCCTGTATCAAAATTCCTAGCGGGTATATTTTGGAAAATAAAAATGATCGTCTTTATAAAATTTATTTGAAAGTGTCAAAACATAACACAAGTTGAGGCCCACGTATCATTGATACGCCCCAGCACATATAATAGAATAGGATATGCTATTCTCAACCTTTATTTCAAGATATTGCATCATTTATTAAGTTTAAACTAAAGGATATATATAGATGTACAGTTAGCTGATTTTGTATGAATTTTTTTCCACACAAATTTCTTGTGAATTAATGACACAGTGTCTAATAAAAAAATTATGGAAATACCAATTCTTTATAAACCAAATGCAAAGAATTGGTGGGGAGTTCACTTTTTACAATTAACTCAATCGATTCTAAATAAGATACTATATTTTAACGATATCGATTTACGAAGGGTAGATTGGTGTAATGCGCATGAATAATTAATATTTGTTTTCATCAGCCAAAAAAAAAAATCTAGGTTGCGATTAGAAAATGAAAATTTCGTTTCCGGTAAATATATGCGGGTACGAACACATATCTACTCTACATAATAGTTAGTATTACTTTCTTCTGTACGAGTTAAGCCTTTTTATTCTACAAATATATTATTATATTCTGCGAAAAATAAATTGGAAATTTAATTAAAGTCATCTGAAACACATTAATAACTCTTTTAACACTGAATGCAGTTTTCATGGTGCGGTAAATTGTAACACGCACGCACATAAAATTCTATGTTTTGGCAATTTAATCCAAATTACGATAGAAATATATTCCCATAGATAAAACTTATTTAGTAAAATTACATATTTTTAATGCTAATATTTCCACAATACGTACCGTCAATATAGCTTAGATCTTTAAGTAAGCATAAACATTTTCAGAGTTTAAAAACTTAAGGAATATAGGTATTGTGTTTTATATCAACATATTTATTAAATTGTAATGAAACCCTAATGAACGAAGTAGTCAGAAAAGTCTTCACTAGAAAATTTATTCCTGGAAAAACATATTCGATAACATGTACGATGATATCGAACATTTTTAAAATTAGACGTAAATTGGGAAAGTAATGAACATATGTGAGAGATAAATTTCAAACTGCTTATTTTTCGACGATAAATCTTCCAGTTAAAAAATTCACATAACTTATATAAAAATATCGTTTTTTAAATTAACATCACTAACATATTTTTCAAAAAAAGTATTACTCATAATTCAAATTTAACTATTTTTTTCACACACATAAAAGCTTTCATCTCACATTTCATTCAAATAAATATTACTACGTAGAAGACAGTTTCTACAAATGGAATTTTAACCGTAATTTGTTTTTAAGTTAAAAGACAGATTTGCTAATATAAAATTTAATGTTATTCAAGAATACAGCAAAAAAAAAAAGTAAATTTGTACTTTTAGTCGTGAAATTTAATATACATCAGTCCCTTTGGCGATTAAAGGCTTCTACTGAATAAAATACACTTAGCCTGGCATATATCAAGGGTTTCTCTACAGTTAAAAAAATGACAATTATTAATTAAGTATTAATTGATCGTCCGACAAAATCATGATTACGATATGTATACAATGGGAACAATCATGACACTTTTAGAGGGCTATTTTAGCAAGTACACATTTTGTAACATAGCAATGACCCTTATAAGTATTCCACATTATAATTATTAAAATTAAAAGTAAGACTACGGATTGCAAAATCAAAACAACATGAGTGGGAAGATATTTAAATAATACTAGTAATAAAAGTGGGCAGTAGAATCGGACAAAGAAAAGCACTTACCCTGTTTAACACGATATATCCATACAAAGCAACGAAAATCCGTCCACATAAACCAAACACCTGCACACCTTTAAAATCCAGAGCGAAACCACCACACAACTTCCAGCTTGCACAAGCAAGGACGTTTACTCTCACACATACACACAAGCGAAAATAAAAGTGAAATCAGGTCAGAGAGCGACGGCTATGCTGTCACAGGAGCAGAAACGTATCATGCTGACCATCTCTTTTGACATAAACATCTCATGTATGACAGTCTGCTTTTTCCCGACAGATCCCGCGAGTTAAAACATTCACGACTTGGAATACCGCCTTGACAGGAACCGGTCTTATACGTAGGTAGGTACCATGGCCGGGTTTTCAAGGATCACGCTTCGATGATAATTTCGTTCAGATTTCTTTTTTTTTTTCTTTTGCATCATTATTATTATTGTTTCATCGTATCTTTTTGTCTTCTTTGTTTTTTATTGCACTATGGGTGCAGGTCGTGGGTGAAAAATCGTTTAATAGCTAGAAGTGGAAAGATTTCGTAAGGTAGGAGGGAAAGAATAAATGATTTCGACCCTCATTGAAACCCACCGTGGGCGCAGTTTCGGTTTACTTTGACCGAACCTTTTATCTTGTTCGCAAGAAAAAAAAACATTTGGTAGAGTGTTGATTCTTTGAGAAGCACCGAGTTGCCAACATAAATATCACCGAGTCAAAGATGAAACAGAAGAGCTAGAAAGTGGTTTGGTTTGCCGAGTTGCACCAAAGCAGCATCACAGATTTAGAGACTAAAATTTACAGTCGATAATGCGAGAAGTGTCAAGTTTTCCCATGTAAGCCATCTTCAGTTTAAAGATAGAACCGTATACAGCAGTGCTTCTCAAACTTTCAATACTTGCGACCCAATATGAAAGCATAATTTTCGTCGCGTCCTCCTCCATACAATAACAATGTATTGAATTCGATAATACAATACTTTGACGCAAAAGCTACAAAACGATTTTAACCTCTTAAGTACCTACGGCGTATATAAACGTCACGCTCAGCCAATGCGTAAATTACCAGACGTATATATACGTCTTTCCGAAATACGATCTTTTCAGTTCACTGCTATCCATAAAATTATTCCGAAGTCCTTGGAATGCACTAAAGTGTACTTGATAGTGTTTTCAACGGATTTACTTATTTCGGAGGATTTTCTTATTTATTCCCTGTCTCCTCCCCTCCCCCCTGAATACACCACATACGTTTGCATACGAACAAAACGGTGGCACTGGGGAGCGAATTGCGTAACTTTTATTCGGTAGTTAAGGGATTAATTATAAACCGTACAAATTATCATGATAAGTGTTAATGTTTGCCTATAATTTTATACAGGAAAAGCCCGTGTGGGGGGGGGTCACTGGTAATTATTAAACTTATTATTAACTTAGTATTGTCAAATTAATTATAAAACACATTGTGTGCAGTACTAATACATTTATAAGTGTATTATATCAGTGTAAAATTGAATTTTTAAGTGTATTATATGAGTTTATAAGTGTATTATATCACTGTGTATTTTTACAGTACATTTTATCAGGTTTTTTAAAAAATTTTATTATGTCAGAATGTATTTTGTTTGTTTACTTTCAATAAATTAATATATTTTTTTTAAATAAAATGATACGTGCTATTTGTGATAATTATTTTCAAAGAAACATCAGAAGTATCAGAAAAATTGGTATGCGTTTCCTGCAACGGGATCGTAGATTTTGCTCAAGGTCATTTTTAAGAGAGTATATCTTTATTTTAAAAATAATGCTAATTTTCTAATGCAATTTTCATTTGCATATTTATGAAACCTTTTGACTATGGTACCAAATCTTTTCCAAGAATGCGGAACTTAGCACAGTTCTCCGGGGAAAAAAAGAGATTTCGAGTCTCAAGGTCGTTGATGAAAACTTAACAAATGTTTGGTGTAAAGCAAGGTTGAGCAAAAGGCAACTTGAACACTAGGGACTGGTTTTATAAATAAAACATACACAAAAAAGGAGTTAAAAGATTTTCCAACCGATTCAACGTTAAATAGGTCATCTTAGAAAATAAAATAAAAAAAACACCTAAGTCCCAGAAATAAAAAAAAAGCATTACAGAAAATACAAAAGTTACAAAAAGAGGAAGAACTTATTTTCCTTTGAAAATGTTTTGAGAAAAGAAAATTCAGAAGCAGAGATGAAGAACAAATTTATCATTTTGGTCAAAAAAAGAGAGATTCAGATACTTTAAATCACGGGTACTCAACCTTTTTTTTTTTCTGATGGGCCGCATACATATGTCAGCTATTTCCCGGGGCCGCAACATGAGGGGGAAAAAGGGGGGAGGAGATGCTCTAAGACTAAGATAACATTTGTAGTTTTAAATGTGGAAAATTGATTAAAACATTATAACTCCTGTTTTGCTTTTTTTTAATTATTTTTTTTTTATGTTTCTTTATTTTTGTCACTAACACTAAATTAGAAGCATATAAGAAACGCTCCTTCACAATTTCTGCATCAGTAAGCGGTTTCATATGATCACTAACAATACAACAAACTTCATAGGATATCTTTGTTACCGCTATGATATTACCACTGACAAAATACTTTGTTGCTGTTTCAAAGATTATTCAAGAAATCCTATTTATCACCTCTTGAAAGAGATCTTCGAGGAAAAGTGACATTGAATGATTCCTATTTATTGGTATTTTTTAAATACAGAACTTTCGTGACAAATCAAACAATTATTGATTCATGTTCGTTTTTCACTAAAAAATAGCCATCTTCAAATGATTTATTTTTATCGAATATTTTTCGCTTGTAAGATATGAAAAATAGTTAAAAATTAGTTCCACACCCATAAAATTGTCGCTACTCCACTGTTGTCTGTTATCACTAACCGTAACCGTTCTAAATAGAAAAAAACAATATCAATTCGTACCTGTACGACATTGACACAGCAAAAAGCAAAAATGATATATTTGATTTCTTGACAAAGAATTTCCCACCAAATTTTTGATACAATGTTCTTAAATAAGTAAATTTCTCAGAGCAATAGACCATGACCGGGCCACTTAAAAAGGTTCGGTGGGCCACTTGCGGCCCGCGGGTTGAGAATCGCTGCTTTAAATATATTGAGAAGTTTATACAGGAGGAATAGTAAAGATTTTAAATAGTTCAAATGAATGTATATTTATATAATTACAGATTCAGTAAAATTACTAATACACAGCTTAACAGCAATTAAAAAGGACAACTCACAAAATAAAAAAACAGTGAAAATCATACAAAAAAAATGTAGATTATCAAAGAGGGAAATAATTTGATGTAAAACAATAAAAAACTTGTGTAATGTAGTACTAACTAGATTCTTACACATATCCAATATTAATTTTCAAACGACAATGATAATTTGTATTATTTGCTTATAAAACATGTTACTTAATTTTAAATATACCTTTAACCTTTTATTTCTTTCTTCAAAATTATTGCCAGATACCCTACAATACTTTTGGTAAATAAGTATTTTCTTACGTGAAACTTATTATTTACCTTTTTAATACAATTTTACTACTTAAATTTCATACTTGAACACTTGGAATATCCTATTTATGAGCCTTAGAGATGTTTCAACATTGGGCATCTCAGACTTCCAAGGCCAAAAGTTTTTGAAATTGCATTCCCATTCATTAAATGAATTTTTGCAGCCGATTAGCATAGCTTTAAATTTTACAAATGAAACTTACAAAAATGCAATTTCACACATGTTCGTTATTTTCTAAATCCTTAAGTATTCCAATTAAGATTGCAAAAAATACTGTAAATTCAAGGCATTTTTTCTTGATTTGACTGCTTTTGATATAAAAGTTTATCGTGTAATGAAAAGAGATTCAAAAGAAGCATTGATATACCTTGTATCAATATGACAGCGAATTCACAAGTTGAACATGACAAAGACTGCGCTTTGCAGAAAATATTCAATTCTTAAACAATAAGTATTGTGTTGATACAGAATGGATGAGTTAACATAACCTCATTAATAATATATTAGATTACTATTATTCTAACTTAATTCTAATCAATAAGTAAGAAAATAGCAAGACAGTACAGGTCAAAGTAGAATAACTACAAAAAAAAAATAGTAAACTCAGACATAGGTCTAAGATTATTAGGTATAAAGTTTCTGAAGTTAACTTGATCCGATTAAGTTAAAAGATCAAATTTAACTCACTTAAAATCAAAATTAGTCAAAAACACGCACAATTAATATCGTTTTTGCAACGTTATATGTATCTAATATATAACGCGTAACCTTATTAATACAAAAAGAAAAAAATAATCATTTCCAATATTTTTGAAAAAAAGAGTTTAAGTAGGCTTTCAGCTTTTAATGTAGATAGGGAATTAAAAAAGATATTATTACACACTGTAACCCACAGGCATCGGCATATAGTCAAAAATAGACGCTTGTATACACACAAAATCATTAACTCATGCTCTTAGGGTATCACGGCACGATACCGAACAAAAAAGAACTTGTTTATGCAAAGTGATATAATTAACCAAGGCTTTTATTTCACGAGTAAGTGATCAATTGCCGCGCCTCGAAGCGATGGCTTATATTAAAAGGAAAAAAAAAAATCTTTAAAAAGGGAAATGTGAGCCAATACATATAATAAATAAGTTACATATCGAGACTGTATTTTTAAAAAATATACAAATGCATAGCTTTTTAATCTATTCTTAAATAACTACTATCTATTAAATGATTGTGATAGTTTCTTTGATCTATTTATCCGTGTAAGGATATTTTTAAAACGTAACGAACAAATTTTCCCATAATTAATTTCTGGTTTTTCGCGCGCGAAATATTAACATGAATTATATTTATATCAGTGTTTCTCAAACTGTGGGGCGCGCCCCCTCCTGCAAGGGGGGGGGGCGCGAGCATATCGGGAAATTGAAAATAAAACATTTACAAATTATCAATTTACTAAAAGGAAAAAAACAAAGTATATTCTGACATAACAAAAAATAAAATACACATTTACATTGATATACTGTGTATGATATACTATACTTACAAATGTATCCGGAAGGCACAATATATTTGATATATTAAGTATCAATACTAAGTTAAGAACCAGTTTAATATTTACTATTCATTTGTCCTTAGGCTTATCATGTACAAAATTTAATACTTATGTTGATTATTTGCATAGTTTATAATTAAGATCGTATTGTAGCTTTAGCGCATCTCAAAGTATTATACATTAATACTGCATTCAATACATTGTTATTGTATGGGGGGCGCGATGAAAATTATGATTGAAAACTGGGTCACCAATACCGAAAGTTTGAGAAGCACTGATTTATATGATACATTAAATTCTACCATGATTTGAGTAAAAAAAATAATTAAATTCATATAAGCACTTAAGCAAAAAAATAAAAAAAAAAACATTTTTTAAAAGAACAGAAACTTTTTATATTTTTTCACAACAAGAAAAATAAATATCATTTTGCGCCTGAAATTTTATTATATTTATAGATTACAGAATACAATATTTTTATGATTTACAATACGATTACCGTTTTATTACTTACATAACATTCTAAAAACTTTATCTTGAAAGTAGAAAATTACAGTACGATAATTTTAAAATTTTGAATATAAAAACAAGATTTTAAAAGAATAACCATATAAGAAATCAGTTCCCTCCATATAGTGAATTGCAAGGCGGATTAAGTAAAGCACAACCCCAATTGCTTTTTTATTTCTAATTTAAATCAGCCCTCCATAGAGGTTAATAATTTCCAAAATAAAGAGCTTTCTGATAATAAATGTCCATTTATTCCGAAAAACCTTATACCAAATATAAAAAGTCAAGAGTCCATCATAAAATATTTATATAAAAAACATGTGGTGATTACATTCATCCATGCTTTAACCGATTTAAATACCTCGTACATTAATTATAACATTCTATCAAAAAGTTAATCTAGAATTTTTACAAAATTTTACATCACAAATAAAATAAATACAAGTTCTTAGGCATCTATCTATTAAATTAAAGCACAGTAACAACTTATGTTAACTCGCCAACACTTTTTAATACTTCATGAAGAACACACCAGAATTAAAACCTTAAGTCGACTCTTCAAAGATAAAAGACAAACAACTGTCAAAGTATTCTCTCCATCAACTCTTCCACTCAGTACACACTTGCGTGCGTGCAAGCATGGACAGCTTTAATCTTGAAGAAGGTTATTATTTGTGCTATTCATGAGTGAGCACTGAACAATCCTTGCATCAAGTTCACCGTAGTCCTCGCACGCTATGCTTTCTTCTGCCGACAGCTGTGTTCATGGCTCTTCTCGAAGAATACCAAAGCACATATACACACAGAACAGGAAACTAATCATAATTTAGGCAGTTGTGGGGTCAAAGTGCCTAATCACACATATTATTTCGTCGCTGATATCTTCCTTTCTCGGGTGTTCTATCACCCGCTGGTGATTGCCATTCAACTTTGGTCTTCCCAAGTGCCAAGCGCACAAGGTTGTATACGCTAATGCAGCTGCTGTTTATTGTTATTATTCGGATTAACTTTGATACAATGAGCTGATTATCAATCGAAATGATAAATAGTGTATATATATATATATATATATATATATATATATATATATATATATATAAATAATCACACACAAACAATATTCAATTACTACAATTAATATCTATTGAATAACAGCATTGTTAAAATCTATAGTGAAAGTATTGGTGGAGAAAAATGAAATGCATCACTAAGAAATTATTCAAACAATTTTATAATAATTTTCACATTTATTAACAAATTAAGTTCAAGAAATAGATAAATACCGCAAAATATATCCGGCGTATACCGTGCACTTTTAACACCAAAAATAAAGTCGAAATTTAGGGGCGCGCGTTATACGCGGGGTATAAAAACGAGAGCTTTAAAGTTTTAAAAAAATGACTTTTACTTAGTCTTTACTTAGATCGAATTAGACTTTTACTTAGATCGAAATACTGTTTATGTAAAAGAAATGACATTTCTTATGAATATAAGTTGGGTTATAGTATTAGAAGTATACTACTTTTTTCTATAACTTGGAACAATGCCTCGACTTCAAAACATAAGAGCATTGTGCACTCTATTTCAGGTTTCTTCGTGAAAAAGGGGGTATACTTAAAAATTGCAGCTTGAGAGTATCGGTGCGCATTATACTATTCATGCGATCTGATTCAATAATAAATTTAATGATTATTTATAAGAATATTTTAGAAATTCAAAAAGGAGAGATGCTTCCCATGCATACATAAAACTAAACAACATTTTTTAATCTTTTTGGCATTGTATTCGTTGTAGATTGGGTGTATGTTTTGATAATTATGGAGCTGTATTGATGTCTAACCGACAGCAATATGCTTTGAAAATTAAAATAAAAATTATCCAACATACTTTTACTTTAATTACAAACATGTATATATTTTCTGAATTCAAACCTCTAACTTTTTCAAGAAAACACAAATTTTTACGTTTAAATACTTATCAAATAATTATTAAAGACTTTTAGTTAAGAAATTTCTGCTGTCAAAAACACTATAAGATGCACATATTGTGCATGTATTTAAATTAATTTTATTCGAATAAATTATCACACGCACATCCGAGAATAGACAATATTCAGTTACGATAGTCTTTTTCAACTAATATGCATAAACCCTTACACATAATTTTCGTTTTCAATTTAACATAATAATTAAATGATAGTTTTATTTTTATCATATTATCAGTAATTTTTTTCCTTTACAAAATATTCAACAAATTTAAATATAACTTAAATTCTAATGCAACATGCATTTCTCATGATTAAAAACTTGAAGACAGAGAGAGCAACTTTTTTAAAGATTAATCAATCTACTGAGATTTGAAGGACATTCTTCAAATGTAATGGATTAATTTAGTTTGAAATAATACTAATAAACGCGGAATATTTAAGTTCTTAAAATTATCGGTGTAAATTTCTAAAAAGGAATTATTAAAATATTTCATACAATGTATATGATTACCAGGAATTATTTAATAATCAATTATAAAGAACTTTAAAAGAGCTCATCCTAAAATGTTCCTAGTCATTTTGCAAATTCATTGTAGCAATTGTCTAAATTACTTTATGACATACATACACGTTTTTCGAGCCTCAAGCACAACGCCATTAAATACAAAATTACATTTGTACCAAATATTTTTTTTTTGTCTCTACATAGCTCCCTAATAGTTTTTAATCTCACGTATATGCTGCTTAGCTGCAGCATCTCATTTATGCTAATTTTAGTTACATTAATTATTAAAGCAATGAGAGAGAGAGAGAGAATGCCTTATTTTTGCCATACAATGGAATGATTGAATTCTCATTTTGAATTGAGATTGCGATTAATTCGAATTTTCTAATGCGTGAATAGCTTCTTCACATTATTTAAATAAAATAATCGATTTAAATTCTTTTATTTTAATTTGGTATATTGCATCTCTAAAACTATACTTTTACTCTTTCCCGAAATTAATTTTAGAAACGGTCATATCAAATTTCAAATAACGGCACATAATTTAGTCTAATTTGAAAACAAAATTAACGATGTAGCGCTTGAGTATCTGGGAATCACAAACTGTTCTTTCTAGTTTGATTAATGTATTTACCAATGATAAGCTTTACGATATTAGAGAAATAATAATTTTTGGATCAAAATATGCGTACAAAACATCGCGATTGTATCCTTATATATAAACAATATAAAAAATTTTTAAAGTTAATTCCTACTTAGGTCGACAAAGAACATTTTTTATCTTAGTTAATTTTATTAAATAGTTACAATTAATATAAATATGTATATACACATATGAGAGTCAAATTTAATTATTCTAAAATAGTACAGTAAAAAAGAAAACACATTCTCAGAAATTAGGCCATCCCAGGAGGGATTCAAACCCATGACTTTTGGATTAGAAGTCCAACATGCTATCCATTGCGCTACAGGGACACAACGTATGATTTTCCTTTCTATATATGCTGTTGGACTATTATTTTTGTTTGTTACTATTTATTCATTTTTTTAATTTAATTAATGAATGAATATTTTAAAAAACTGTATTTGAACAATATATGATATATATATATATATATAGGGAGAGAGTGAAAACTATTAGTAGGAATTGAAAAAAGGTCATTGTTGACCCCCAAAAGTTTTATATATTGAAAAATTCCTCATACTTTTCTGCCTTGGGTGAAAATTTGCATATAATTTACGTATTTTTGATCTAATATATTGCATCGAATTACACCGATGCACGTTATTTCACTACATCTTATCCGAATTTTAGATATTAAACATCAATTGATGAACTCCTTTCCTCATTTTTTTTTGTATTGAAATCTTTTTATTTGTCTCTTATATTTTAAGAACCGACATATAATTTCTAAATACAGATGGAAGATAAATAAAAAACAACGATAAATCAGGAAAAGAAAGAAAAAGAAAAGAAAAAGGAGATGGCCATCCTCTACGAGAGATTAATGAGAGCCATTGTGCAAAAGATTAAAGAAAGGAAAATGATGCGCATTTAAGATCGTGAAATAAGAATAAAGCAAGACCCTAATGAACTCCTAATTGAACATCCAGCAAAGAAAGGGGCAATAAATAACCTCACCAAGTACCAACGGAAGAGAAAAGTTAAGGGGTTCAATTCTCTGGGGCTTCATGGAAAATAAAGCTATAAACAATGGAAATTACAAAGAGTTACCTAGACACTAGAAGAGTAGGAAAATATACAGTTGAGAAACTAGTCGAACCACTTTACACTACCTGAAACCTTTTATCGAAATAGGCTAGAAAAAGACGAAAAATTATCTTGAAGATTGAAAAAATGAACGTCAATTGTTTATAGGTATGGCATCACTTTTATTTCTTGGAAATTACTGGTAATAATACATTTACAAAAATATCAGCAGCGAATCTACAAATTATTCTTATCAGTCCATTTGCAGAACTAGATCACTGAATTAGATTATACAAGATTTCTTAAGGGGAAAATTATTTTCTGTTCCCATTTATTATTTAAAAGTAGCAACTTAAACATAATTCTTTTTTAATTTAAAGCATACAGAAATTTTTAATGAAAAACAAAATATAAATTAATAAAAAGTAGAGTTTGATACTGATGTTTAATGTTTCAATGGAATTAGTAAGATTTTTCTTTCAAAGTTATTGAAGTGAAACTTTTTTGGGCTCGAGAGTGAGTGAGCAAACTGCCCAGTTTTGCATAACAGTGAAAAAACGAACAGAAGTAGTCTCCCCCTCCCCTCGAATCACCGCCATGGTAAGGAGAGAGCCAGAGGAGGAAAATGGGGAAGCCGAGACACCGCGTGACTTGTGTCATATCGGTGAAAAAGTTGGATTATTGCCCACCTTCCGCGATTAGGGGTCCTTTTCCCCAGACCTAGGAACATTAACAGCGGTCGTATCAGTTGCAGTGTGAGCATTACGGTGTAAACAAAATAGCTCTCGCAGCAAAAGCGTGCCTTTTTGAAATTTTCTTTAGATTGTTGGCTACATGGTGATGTGTTCGGTGGCTAATTTATTTCTTTAATTTCCATTTGCGTTGAATTATTATTAATTCTAGTCTGAATGCCTAAATTAAATGTGCACAAAGAGGAAAATATTTTCGTGAACGAAAAAAAAAAGATAAACTAGCAGCAAGTCCAGTCGAAAAAGTGACAAAACACAGAAAAATAATGCAAATTCATCAAGTGGCCAAATTTCGATCAGAGTACATGAGAGAATATCAAGCACGATAAAAAAAAATTGCAAAATACTCTCTTAATGCCGTGTTTAATGACAAACATAAAAATAGTGCAAATTCATCAAGTGCTACTGCCAAATCTCCATCAGAGTACACATGACAGAATATCGAGCATGGAAAAAAACATTGCAAAATACTCTCTTAATGCCGAATTTAAGGGATGGGAATGCTATTGAGACTATTCTTATGACAGCACAGATTAATACGGACTTTGTGAACCACCTTGTGCCGTCAACTACAGAACCCTCAACAAGTCTAGTGCGGGTTGGAACTGATGTATGTGAATCGATAATAAATTCTATCTTACGTTACAAAGACTATGATTTCCATAAAAATGTATAGCCACGGTAACCTAGTGGTCAAAGTATCAGATCGTGGCTGGCCTGTCATGAGTTCAAGCCGAGTACCACTTAAGACCCGCCGTGTAGGGCAGCGATGCACGTTAAATCTGTTGGGAGCTCAAACGTCCTCCCGTTGCTGTGGTAATTAGGAGAGGGGGAGTGCCAGCTCAGGTGACGTCCTCGTCACTTGACCATGGTTCAAAATTACGAAATCCGTCGCCAAAAACCCTCATGTAGCTGAACAATGCGCCGTTAATATTCACTCACCCATAAAAATGCTCACAAAGATTTTCAAAAGGTATTCGTTGATAATCCTTTCGATCAAGGGTGTTCCATTTGTGATAGATTATGGTTTAGAGATGATTTGAGAACGCCTGTTGCTGAGCAGAAAAATATTTTACTGGAAATTAATTTAAAAGACATTAAAAAGTGTTACAACTGCCGACAAAGTTTAAGTAGGAAAAGTATACCAAATTTATCAAAATATAATAGTTTTGTATACCCAGAAATTCCCCAGCATATCTTCCTACTTTGGATTTGGTATCAGAAAGACTCAATTCGCCACGAATACTTTTCATGCAAATTAGACGATTGAGATATGTACACTATCAGTTTTGAATATTAGAGCAAATAATCAATGTTCCAAAGAAGTTTCACTTCTATCGCGTGGCGTTACACGTAAAATTTTTTCTTATAATATAAACAAATATGATAAAATAAGTTCAAAATTTTTGTAATATCATAATATTCGTTTACTGTTATCCTCTTAAAATAATTGTAAGTTTACTTATAATTACAAGAATTTAATTTTGTCACAAAAGATTGCAGAGGGTGCTTATAAATTTTTATTAACATTTTGCTTTAATATGCTAGGCAAAAAATTACTTCCAAAAGTACTTTGAAATAAAATATATATCATAAAAACTTTAAAATGTTTTTTTATTGTATAAGTAACATTTTGCTTAAAATAAAACAAATAAAAATAACTCCCTTCTACTTAGGATGATTTTGATTAATCGTACGTAATAGGCTTAGTTAATTTTTAAGTAAATAATTTATGTAAAATTTAATCCCCCCCCCCTTGTTAGAGAAATAATTGAGAAAAAGCCAATCAACATTGGGATACAATACTTGACACAGTGGTGTAACGTACATCCCCGCATTGCGGGTGGGGGTGGGGCAAAGCTGGACTGACGCTGAGTACGTATTTGGGCTTGGGGCCCAAAACCTGAGT
The DNA here is from genome assembly GCA_019973935.1 of Trichonephila clavipes. Taxonomy (NCBI): domain Eukaryota; kingdom Metazoa; phylum Arthropoda; class Arachnida; order Araneae; family Nephilidae; genus Trichonephila; species Trichonephila clavipes. The sequence continues at coordinate 208,928 of BMAU01020627.1, forward strand.
TTGCCGGGGAGGGGGGGGGGTATAATATTCTGCGTTATACTACTGACTCGACACTTAATTCAGTCGAAAATAATTGAATGTTCAATATTTGTACTTAATCAAAATTCACTGAGTGTGTGAATGTTCAATTCCGAGTTAAATCGAAATAATTTTTCTACTTTCTATTAATAAGATTTTCCATTCACACAGAAGGCAGATTTAAATTTCACTTAATAAAAAATAAATATTTTCCCAATTAATTTCCATATTTCCGTAATGAAATGTCTCATTTCAATGGCATCTATGTCACGAGAAGATCAAGGTTTCGTTTGAAAAAAAGTTCCCAGAAGTATCAAGATAAACTTTCTTTACCGACTTGTCAGATATCTCGAACAATGTATTCGATTCATTTGTCGAGGAATTAAGGAATCATACCAATTATTTGCTAAGTAAATCGGGCGAGAAGGAGGAAAGAACGAAACAAACGAATGCATTTTCAATTCAGGCATCTAAAAAAAGAAGTATCAAATAGTTTTAAACAGGGGGAACTATTTAATTACTACAATCCTTTGCCTCTAAAATGCTTTAATCTGAGAAAAACGTTAAAAAACACTCTAGGCTATTTTCTACGGACCTTGAGAATCTTTCGTATTGATGCCACAGAGGACAGATTCCAGTTCTGCTTCAGGAGTTGGACTTCAATTGAGGTTAGAACAAAAGAGGCACTCGATAACTCGGGGAGAAATATTTAGCGGATTTTTGTTGACATATCCTTCAAGTGGTATTAACATGTCAATCCATGTATCGAATTATAAAATTAGCATTTCCGTTCCTCGATCAGGTTGAAATGGACTATACTTATAAGCATATATGAACTTCTTAATGTCATAAGAGGTTTACAGCTATGCGTTAACCCTTTCACGACAAAAGGAAATATTTCCGCCCATTTTAAAATTGGTGACTGTCGTATTTAATTACAACCTTACCTGCATTTTTATAAGGAATGTCAAAATAGAACGTATGCCGAAAGCAATCACGTAAACGGAATCGTTTAGAATAAAGAATAAACTGTCAAACCAATTGGCGGTAATGATAAAACATTTGCAGGGTGTACGCCGTTATTATTTCAGTTTATTATGACGAGTAATAATATATTACTGAGTTTTATCATATGTTTTAAGTTATCCAGTAAGCATAATTCTGTGCAATTTTACAGCACAATTAAGGCTGTCTTCACTAAGTGTTCGAAAGTATGGACTAAACGCGGAGCACATTTTCAAACAGAAAAATATTTCTATACTCATCAAAATTTGTAACGTTAGAATTCATAATTCTGTTAACAATATATAGCGTTTTTAAAATTTCAAAATATTCCATAGATAATAAATATATTTTTTTAGCATATAAAATGACAGTTCATTTAGCATTATGATATGGGAGAAAAATTGCAAAACATATTTTATACCAGAAAAGTAGGTCAGCTCGGGTAAAAATTATTAGTATGATAAAATATGCTGCTCTTTATAAAATAGCGAGGCCAGAATATAATATTAATGTTGGAATACTTTTGTATCTGAGAAAAATATTTCAAATTCGGGTTCTACTCTTTAACATTAAGCGAATACAGCCTTAAACAAATGCTTGATAATGACATAATTCTCTCTGTAGAAAATATTCTATTCTATATATATTCCCATAAAATTCCAAAAAATTACACTTCGTGTATTTTTTTGATTTATTTATTTCACGTTTAAACAAACTAAAATAAACAGTTACAACCTAGTATTTACTTTTTGCAGCCTTATGGTCCTGTAAGGTCCTGTTTTTCCCCCTTAAAAGCAACTAATTTTTTTGAGTGACTCTCGTTAATCAAAAGTTAAAATTTTTATGCACCCAAAAAAAATTTTTTCTCCCAAAAACTTTTTTGATATTTAATACTAAAGAGATTTAAAAAAATAAAAGGTACTTTTTAAAACTAACATTCAAGAGTTTATATAATTATAAATAAATAAGACATTTAATTGTAATTTAACACAGTTCAAAAAATATATGCTTCAATGAATTTTTGCTTCATTGACATCTTAATTGCAACGTAAATAAATAAGCAATCAGGTTTATAAAGTACTACATATAAATCTCTCTCTCAAATCCTTCATCAAAGTTTTATTTTCATTTCTTTATCCAGAAAAAATATTCAAATAACAAAGCTGCTTTGGAATTGCTGAAGTCCTTCACATGTTCGTATAAAAAATAAAACTCCTGACTATTTTATAAATATGATATATAAAATTTAAAACTATAAAACCGAAATCTCTCTCACTCTTAGGAAGATTGCATTAAATATCCACTCTCTGCATCTAGATATCTCTATATGAATTATTTATAGAGCAGAGGAATTCTAACCCACAGTGAGATACTGATTTCGAATAGACTAGAATTCAATAATATGTAATAAGACATGCTCTATACCTCCTCTAGATGACGTTTCCTCGTCCAGTCTCTCTGCACTAGAGGTCTCCGGGGTGATGGTCGGTTGTTTAGAAACTGCCATCAAACTAGAGGAGTAGAAAAAGCGATCTTGTCTTGATCACTGTCTCTCTAAAGGGAGGGGAAAAAAAGAGAACGGTTATATTAGTCATTCTGTATATAAAACAGTTTGCAGTACATATATATAACACAGCTGTGGTCTGCAAACTTTTTCTGACTCAAGGAACCCTTAGAACTATTTGACACATCTTCGGGGAACTCTATTTTTCAATTCCTACTATTAGTTTACTCTCTCTCCTATATATATATATATATATATATATATATATATATATATATATATAGATAGATAGATAGATAGATAGATAGATAGATAGATAGATAGATACATACATATATATACATACATATATATATATATATATATATATATATATATATATATATATATATATATATATATATATATACATACATATATATAGTGTTCAAATTTTCAATCGTTAATAAAATACTTTCTATTCATCCATTCAAGTTCAAATACATTTTTTAAAACTTGTAGCTGAGAACACTTGGTGTTAATACAGCTTTTTCAAATATTAATTCATTAATTAAATTAAAAAATGAATACATAGTAACAAAGAAAAATAAAAGTCCAACAGCGTATATAGAAAGGAAAATCATCGTTGTGTCCCTGTAGCACAATGGATAGTGTGTTGGACTTCTAACTTCATCCCACCTGGGATGGCCTAATTTCTGAGAATGGGATTTCTTTTTTACTATGCTATTTTATTAGAATAATTAAATTTAATTAATGAATAAATAGTAACAAACAAAAGTAATAGTCCAACACCCTATATCGAAAGGAAAATGGAAAATTGCTAGAAAAATCGCTTTCTATTTTGCCACTTAATATTGTGATTCTGTCATATGTATATACATATTTATATTATTTGTAATTATTTAGTAAAAAGTAACTAAAATAAAATTTTTATTAGTTGACCTAAGTAGGAATTGACTTAATTTTTTTTTACATTACTTTTTTTTTTTTTCAATCTTAGAATATGTCTTAAAATAATGTTTAAAACAGATCACATATATATATATATATATATATATATATATATATATATATATATATATATATATATATATATATATATTACATATATATATATATATATATATATATATATATATATGTTATAGGTACTTTATGTGAAGACAATCAAAAAAAGTATTGTATTTATTAAAAAAAATCAATGTAGTTTTAAAATAATTTACTTTTTAATAATATTAATTTGTGATTCAAGTGTCACTTACGTATTTTATTTAGTAACTGGGATATGAGATTGCATTTTTTTACATAAACTGTCAAAATCTAGGTCTATTGATATAACCAGCCGTCGCGTTTTATATTCTGCGTTTGATTCGTTTTTATATTTTGTTTTTGTCGCCACTCTTGTTGAGAGAGAAATATTTATCTCTGAAGTACAATGTTCTGAATGACATTAAAATGTTTATAGCTGTGTGAGAAATCTTGTGCATTTTGCATGAAATTGCAACCTGAAATTTAAGAGCTGTTCTTGCTTAAATTTGGATTTTAAAGTCGAATCTATAGACGTGTCGATAAAAGTTGTTCCTTCTCCCTCATTATAGATGTTTCTCCCCCTCCCCACACATAAATGTAAAAAAAGTGATTTTCCATTAGAACTCTTTAGCTGTGCAAAACATTGTACTAAAGAGTACAAAATTATTTCGTGGAAACCGAGATAGTAAACAATAGAATATTCACACTTTCGTAGCTAGTACATGTAAAGAAGAAACATGTCTTAATACATTCTTTTATTATAATACAATAAACGTTTAAAAAAGTATCACAAAATAAAGTTATCTCGTGTAACTTAAATTTTCTGTTTTAATGACTGAGATGAGCTTTACATACGAACTTCATTGGGAACGTTAATCCCGTTTACATACACATTTATAATTTTCTTTTCTATTTTTTAGTGTGAGTCATGGAACTTCTGAGTATGCTTCATGGAACCCCAGGGTTCCGTGGAACACAGTTTGAAGACTACTGTAATACAGCATACTTAGAATACTTTTTTAGAAAAACACAACATAGATTTTCCATTTTGTCTCCACAAGTATTCAAGAGATGATCCTATTTCTTTTTATTATTTATTTTTGTACATTTCAATCCATTTTTTCATGAAAATAAAATACATTCCATATTTTATCAGTTCTATTGAATGCTAAATGGGTATATATAACTTAGCAATTTGAATTGAAATAACTTAACATATTTCCGGATTCTGATAGACATAATGATACAGGATTTATACAAGTGGTTTGTATTATCATTTGAGCAGTTTGGGGGTCGGGTCAAATTCTGCAACATTAGACGGATTTGAATTTTAAATTTAAAGTATAAGGACATTTTTATGATGTGATATTACTTAGTTCTACTTATTGCGCAACCTGTTTCTTAAATCAGAAGTTGGGAGAAGGAAGGGTGAAATACTTTTCGATAAATGAGAAAAAAAATTAAGAAATGATAATTCAGTTTATACCATATTTTTGTGACTTTAAAAACAAATATTTATTTTAAAGCTAAATGCTAATTATAAAATCAAATGAAAATTTTACATTTATAGTACACAAGGAAACTAAAGTCATTATTTAAACGTTGTTAATGCTCAGTTAACAAATGTTAAATGCTAAGCTAAACTTAAACTCATTGTCAAATGCTCAAAAAACAATAAATAATTAGAGGAATCTGATCACCTAAATAATTCCATTGCATAAAATCTAATTCATTGGAAACCCATTGAAAAATCACAGATATAAAACAGCCGTTCTCTTCAATCCATACTGTTCAAGAAAGCATTTGAAAAAAGAAGTTCTTCATGATGTCAGAAAATGAAAAGATCAAGCAAAGATTCAAAAATGACTTTCTTTTTTAACTTGTGTTACGGGCTATATAATTCCCAAATTACAAATAAGATGGATATATTTGAATTCATTCAGATTATATATATATATATATATATATATATATATATATATATATATATATATATATATGTGTGTGTGTGTGTGTGTGTGTGTGTGTGTGTGTTCCTGCTACAAGAGTAGAAAGATAAAGGCCTAATTTCCAACAGAGGATTTTTTTTTTCTATTACGTTGAAAATCAGTGACAGCTTTAGAAATCATAATAGTTAACCATTTTAGTCCAATGACTATTGGTATTTTCAATTTTAATAGTTTAGTACCTCAGATTCCCTACGAGAAGAACACGACAACAACAACAACAACAACACCACAGATTCTAGTAATTTCTGTTGTTCTCCAATTTTAATAGGATATTCTTTTGCACCATTTATTTTACTTATATTTTGGCGCGTTTTTTGATATGTTTTTTAAAATCCAATTTCATTCATTCTTAGCTTAGTAGGAACTACAATTTGTCTTTCATAATTGTATTTTACTATGTAAAGAGTGTTTTTTTCCAGGTATAGAAGTTTAAGTTGGCATTACTTTCCAAGATGGCGACCGATTTAACAGCTGTCAAGTGATTTATTCTCAGTTTGGTTTGGCAATTCATCAAAACGATCAACAAGCAAGGCGTAGATTCGTCGAATGGGCCCAAAACGAGATTGCCGTTGTTCCCGATTTTCATAAGCGAATTTTGTTTAGCGATGAAGCGCACTTCTGGTTGAATGGCTACGTCAACAAAAAGAACTGCTGCATTTGGAGTGAAGCTAATCCACAAGTGTATGTCGAAACACCGTTACATCCAGAAAAACTGACTGTTTGGTGCGCTTTATGGGCTGGTGGAATCATTGGTCCGTACTTCTTCAAAAACGATGAATGCCACAACGTTACAGTCAATGGTGATCGGTATAGAGCCATGATTACTGACTTTTTCATTCCTGAATTGAACAATCATGATGTCCAGGAGCTGTGGCTCCAACAAGACGGGGCAACATGTCACACAGCTTGTGCCACAATCGATTTATTGAAAGACACGTTTGGTGACCGCCTAATTTCACGTTTTGGACCTGTGAATTGGCCTCCAAAATCTTGTGATTTAGCACCGCTAGACTATTTTCTGTGAGGCTATGTAAAGCCATTGTTCTATGCGGATAAGTCACAAACGCTTGACCATTTGGAAGACAACATTCGCCGTGTTATTGCCGATATACGGCCACAAATGTTGGAAAAAGTCATCGAAAATTGGACGTCCAGATTGGACTATATCAGAGCCAGCCGTAGCATTTCTATGCCAGAAATCATATTTAAAATGTAATGCCACGAGATTATCTTTCGAATAAAAAAAATTCATGTCAATCGAATAATACATCGTTGTTTTATTGCAATTTAAAGTTCTATACGATCTAAAAAAAAACACCCTTTATATTAAAATAAATATTTTATATTTTTTCTAATGCTATTACATTTCAAGCTCTAGTTTTATAGCTTTGAATATGTATTTGAATCATCATTAACTTTTTTATTGTTCTTTGATTCGTACATTTTCGAATGCATTTTTAGGTATGTTACCTTTTTAATAATGAATATAGGATTTCTATCCAATATATATTATAGGAATTTATTCGGTATTGTAAACAGGAAGGGAAGAAGATTGGCTATATATATCCAAAAAACTGGTTAAATCCCACTTTTCTATAAAGCTGTACTCAGTCACCAATGTTTATAATACTGAAGAATCCATCTGCTTATGTTTCCAAAATCTCACAAATATTTTTTGAAATATTTAGTTTTGAAATCATTCAGTCTCTCTAGTAGAATTTATAAAAAAAAATTATATATATATATATATATATATATTATATATATAGTTAAAAAACCTATATCAATTTATATTCATTGAAATAATTAATATTAAAATAATCGTTAAAATGTAAAATCTTAAAATTATTCTAGTTGTGCGACATATACAGAAAACACGTTTCCAGCTTTCACGACGTTATTAAAAGAAGCTTGTAAAAAATAAACTGTAGTGAAAGAAACCAACTATATCTTACACAAAATAACTGAATTTTTTTTTTGTATGTTTTCATACTTAATTCATTCCGAGCATTTCAAGTACTAAGAGAGAGAGAGAGAGAGAGAGAGTACAAAAGAATATTAATTCATTTCAAAGAATTGCGATGTAAATTTACATACTGATAAATTTTTCATTATCAAAATCTATGGGTATATTAAAATAATTTTATTAATGTTCTCTTTTAATGAACATTTTTATAAACTTAATGTGTACATTAAAAAAATACATAACAAATTTCTACGGAAAAGGATTTCAAATGAATTTAATACATTCACTATTTGATTCGAAACAACTGAAATAAAAATTCAGTTTTCGGTAAAATTCAGTAAAATAATTCAGTTTTCGTAAATACAAATAAAATGCTCCATTTCCTTTCAATTAAAAAATATTAATTTTAATCGCAACTATATATAATAAGACCGTAGAAATTTCCTTTTAACAATTAAGCGCGTACCAAACTTCTTTTTTACGTTTCCCCAATTTTCCTAAGTGACAAATAATGGATATTGTATCACTTCCTCTCTCATACCAAAATACTCTTTCTGCTTCCATCTCAAGCGTGAATATTTTTAACTAAATTGCAAAACAAGAAGTAGTTAAAGATTTTTCTTACAACAAATATCTGATCTTTTCTCCATAAGACTCGGAACTTTTTACTTCCGTATAACAAAAATGTTCAGCAAGCAATACAACAGAGAATTAAAAAAAAAAGAAGATAGTTTTGAAGTGTGTCAAGCGTAGAGAAAAATATCACATATAGTAAAAAAAACACACCATTTTCTCTGAAAATTTCCTATGGGGAACAATTTTGTTCTTATCAAAACATAACCGGGTTAAATCATACCAGTTACATAAAGCACTGATGCAGAAAGACACCGCCATATATGGTAATAAAAAGAGAATCTTTTATTTATGAATAAATAGATGTGGTCGTAGAAAACTTGGGTGACAGCTTGAAATTACTGTAACTATTTACTGACTACCATAGTTATGGAAAGTCACCTAGAGGATATTTGGATTTTTCTTTCTAAGAACTTTTAAACTCGTAAAACAAGTGTAATTGAGTATCAAATCACATAAATTGAGACTATGATATTCTGTTGAAATACGTTGAATAGTCAAATAATGTAATGTTATTTGTGACCAGCTGGTTGAAGGGAATAAAGCTTGGGAACCGGAATTTGATACAAAATGCAATTAAGCATCCAAGTTTGAATCTTCAAAATACCGGTTATCGGATGATATTTCCGATGTTTTTGCTTTTAGATACACGCACTTCATCGAAAGCTCACAGAAAAAACTACTTATTAAAAGGAAATTATTGAAATCTGGATAAAAGGTGTATTACAGTTTTCAACAGCTTATTTTTTTGAGTGATCTTCTTAAAAAATGAAGAGAAAAAACTTATTAACTCTTTTATATTCCTTTTTATTAAAAATGGTCTTTATTGCAATCCCATTTATTCAAAAAAATAACTGAATAATTTACGTATGATAATAAATTTTACTTTTTCAGTTATATTACAGTTCATGAAATTCTCAGTTCCACTAAAAAAGTAAGCCCCCCTGCCCTTTTATTGGTTTCATTCGACTGTCATCGTGAAAAATAGAATGGACTGTTGGCAACGTTTGATGTGAGATACATATATATTATTTAAGGAAGCTAAATTTACAGAAAAGAGCTTTTCGGAATTTCTGTTTCATTATCTAATAAAATCCTGAATTTTAGTTTTTGCTCATTTATATTTATTTTTATTTATTATTATTTTTGTCAAAATATGAAAGCACTAAAAGCTGTTTAAACTTCGTTTCTTGCGAATATATCCAGAAATAAAAAGTTAATTTTTCATTAATGCCCACATTATAGATTTCTATGGTGTAATTTAAACCTTTTTTAAGATGCAAAGTTAGCTAATGAATGGAATCATTTAAAAAAGGTCTCCACTTTCACAATGTAGGCCTCGAGCCAAAACAATTACCCATCCCTGGTATAATTGTATTGACATTTTTTTCTTATGCATGTACAAGTTGAAATATATTTCCTTTTGAAAAGAACGAATTTAAATAAAAGCAATGCTGGTCATATTTTAATCTTGTAGATTATAAGATATGCCAGTAAACAATGTATTAACTTTGAACATAATTTTGCACTATAATTGTAATTTATAAAATAGAAAAAAAATCTTTAAATAAAGCACAAATCAAAGTATTTTCTGAGGCACTGGAATTACCTAGAAAACAAAAAGACGATAAGAGTAAATAACTGAAAGTAGCTACAAAATCAGCTTTCGAATTTGTTCATTTCCGCAATATGAAAGCGTTACAAAAAGCCAAATCTGAAGAACTTTACTAAATTATAGTTTTTTTAAAAAAAAAAAACTAAAAAACATGCTTTTATAATGAATCGAACTAAAAAGTAAAAAAAAATAATTCTTAATATATATATATAATGATTAACGAGAAAATTAATGTCATTGTGATAAAAGCGTGGAGTGCTGTATATTAATTGTTATAATTTCTTACTAGTTATATTTCGAAATGCTGAGTTAGTATAAAAATGTAGTACAAAGCACACCCCACGCTTTTACCACAATGACATTAATTTTCTCGTTAATCATTTTATATATCTATATTAAGAATTATTTTTTTATTTTTTAGTTCGATTCACTATAAAAGCGTGTTTTTTAGTTTTCTTTAAATTATAATTTATTTTTCATTTTTTTAGTTCGATCTACAATAAAAGCCTGTTTCTTTAGTTTTTAAAACTATCATTTATTCTTTGTTGAATTTATCCCAAAGATTCCATTACATACAAGTGAAGCTTTATAAAAGCGTGTTAAAAACGCCAAAAATATCGATTGCATTTAGTGTAAATGGTTCTCGTATTGATAATCAAAACATAAATAAGTATCGGTGAAGCAGCTTATTAAATCATTTTCTGAGGTCATTGGAAAAATTAAGTCGCTCAATAATAATTAGTGTTTTATTAACTGGAAGTCTAAAATGATGAAGAAAAAGGCAATAATGTTTACTCAATTAAAAACGTATAAAAATAATTCCCAAGTACAAAATAATGGTAGTTTCCCATTGATATAATATTAATCGATAATAAAAGGGTACTTGATTATTAACTACTTTTTACACCCTTTTTTATTGCCAATAGCATCATCAGTATCATATAAAAAATAAACTTAAATGGGGTAGTTGTTAATATCGATAGTAGATAAAAGGTTAAAATCGATAAATTTCAAAAGAAACGCATGAAGCTTGCAGTTTTCTAAATATAGATTTTCACATCATAGAAGAAAAAAAGAAAAGATTATAACATTGTGTATCAGCATTTAAGAGTCTTAGAGGTAGTTCACACGAAAAGTTGTAGCTTTTTATTTTTTTTAGATAATGATAGATTCAGGATGACACAAAGCACTAAGTATTTACTAAAGAGAAAAAGTCGATCATTCTATAGCTATTATTTTTACAGAAGAAAAATCAAAGCTAGTGTTTGTTTTATACGTAACTAACGACTACACTCAAATGAAGGTAGCTTTATTAAAAAATAAACTTTAAGTAAATAAAGTTAAAACTTCAGCGTACGGAAAAAACGCAATGCGAGGGGAAAAAATAAGTACAAACGCATAAGTAATTATTACCGTTAAATTACTTTGCCCTGTTTAATGCTCCACTACCTGCCAATATTCTTCCTTAATAATTACAAACCTTTAAACATTTTTTTCCTGGTTTGATAAAAGCCAATTTCCATTTCGTTTGTTAATTAGAGTCAATATTAGAAGTGTCTACCCATAAAAAAAGCCGACTGGACCTTTTCTTTTCGAACCCGTTCGATTGCTAGCAACGGAGCATTGGGTGTTGCTATAATAGGGTTGTTGAACTTGCTACAAGGCGAGGGGTTCAGGCCATAATTGGTGTGTGCCGTTTTCGTTCCTGGTTATACTTATGTATATCGAGTTTTTTCTTTTCTTTTCATTCATTCACTCACTGGGACAGAAGCATACATTTCCTCCTTCTGAGATACATATTGATGGTATTGCTGACGCGAAGGCTCGAGCCGAGAAAATGCATTGTTGACGCTTGACTGAAGTCAACTGCAAATCCTGGAAGCGAGATGGTTATTAGGATTGAATATTTACAAGGCACCAGTGCTTTTTTCACCCTTCGGAAGGTTAAGCTGATAAAAAATCAAAGCGATTTTTCTAAAAAAGCCTACGTAAGTAGTCGCCACAGGGCTGATTCTTAACTCAAAAGCTGTAGTTTTGTTCAAGCGAGTTCAGGAGTGGTCTTAAGAGGGATTGTACAGTCACGTGGAGTCTTATTATTCGAAGACATGTTTTTGGAAGAGGCTGATTTAGCTTCTTCTATGATGTCCGTTTACGTACGCATTTATTAATTCGTAGATTTAATCACTTTGAAAGGAAAATCTGCATTGCAGATAAAAATGTCTTTGATGCGGAAATAGTGTATTTCATCAGATATAATAATCTTATATATATAAATATGAAAATGGTTAAAAATAATATTCGAGGCATTTGTATTTATATTTATATAGGGACGAGAGCTTCTAAAAATAGGCGGAGATTGCATTTAATGCATAAATGGCTTCTAGAAGGGGTGCCATTGAATGGAAATTTTTTAAAAGGGAGTTTTCCTTTTTTTTCAATTCACTTAACTTCACACCAGAGTAGTGAGTGAATGTTAATTTACGTCGGACCATAAAGCAACACGGGGGTGGGGCTATTAGCGACGGACCTCGTAATTTTGAACCATTGTCAAGTGAAGAGGACATACCTAAGTTGGCCCCTCCCTCACCGAACTTCCACACCACGCTAAAGGGAGGGCTTTTATCCTCGACAGATTCCACGGCTTGTCTTCGCAGAGGCACCAGGGGCTAGAACTCAAGACACACTGGCCACGCGAGTCCTGCTTTGACTTCAAAGAATTCAATCTATTTAATAACATTAAAAAATCAGTTCCTCAATTAAACAGTATTAATTTATTACAACATCAAGGTTATTGAAATTCAATTGTTTTTTCCTCTAAAACTAATCAACTATTTGTTTACGTTGCATATCTTTTTTTACTTGCTTACATGACGAACAATAAACACGGGTACTTAACAAATACTTAACATTAATGCGTCACAATCTTGTTTATATTCTTAGTAAGTATCATCATTAGCCAACAGTTATTTTCGTTCACACAGCAACTTTATCATTTTAAGACTGCCTTCAAATAATGTTAAGAAATATGAAACAAATTCAAAAAAAAGTTTTCAAGTGGAAAAATGTTACATAATTAACATTTTATTACTACTAATATCTATTTAAATAAAATCATTTCACCACCGAGTAAAAATGTTCAATATACTGTATTTAATGCCACGCGTAAAATAGAAAAGTTGAGTACTTATGGAACGGGATTTGTACAGTTTAGAATGCAGTAGGATTGGTAGATACAAAACATACAAATCTGTTTATACACTCACTCTCACACACACTGATCGTAGAGCATTTTGAGTCTTAAATAAATTCAATCATTTATAAAATTTCACAAATATTTAAACAGATTTTCCGAATACTCAGGAATAGATATTTTTGCTACACATAAGCGTTGTATATTCTCTCTCAATATGCATATTTTTAATTATCAAATGTTTCTGTTGTAATACATTTTTACCCTTATTATGTATATTAAAATACATAATTCAATTGTTATTTTAACGTAACATTCACAAAACTAAAAAAATAAATAAATAAAGTTTATAGTGGAAATTGCAAATAAAATATTACAGCAATAAGTTAGCATTACAATTAATGTATTTTCCTAAACTTTATCATATAATTAATATTATAGTTACAAGGATGGTTTTCAAAGAAGGCACAACTGGTATAAATTATAATCTTACACTTTTAATACATTTATTTTAAAAAATGTGAAGCATTAAAAAACATTTTTAATGTATGAGAAGCATAATAAAGAGAAAAAGAATGTCATTGAAATAAATCACTCACTAAAAAAACTGATAATTTTTGCTTTTCTTTTCCATCAAATTGAATTTACACACAGAAAAGTGCGCGCGCGCGATCATTTCATTCATCAAAAACAAACAGCTTTTCGCCTGAATGAGTGCGCCATCTATCGTCAAAGTCACAAAATAAAACATTTTAAGAGAAATTCTAAGATTATGAATCTTTTGAAAATATATTAATAGAAAGACGGAAAACCCACTTAAATAATAGCCATTTTTTTCCATTATTGTTTTGGTAATTTAACAATTATCGCATTTTGTAATATGTTACATTTTTTGTCGAGTTTCTATAACAATTATTCCTTAACGATTTTCATTGACCTCTTCATACATATTTATCTTATACACTTATGTAATTAAAAAATGAAAACACCACAATTTAAATTTTTGCTTATTTAAACCATTAATACGTTTTATTTTGAATTTTTTATGGGAATTTTCAAATTCATTTTGGAACAGGAAAACTTAAAATTTCTGAGTATATGTAATAAGTAAGAGATATTTTATAGTTAGAGAAAAAAATGTTACATATTTTTTTTTATTTAACTTGTTTTAAATTCCAGATATATTCTTATATTACATTTTTCAGCAAATCCTAACTATTTATTGCACATTTTTTATATGTTCCATCTTGAAGCATTATCTGCATTCAAATATTTTTTAAAAAATTTAAACAGTTCAAAAATGGATTTAAAAAATCCCTTTTGATAAAAAAGGAGAAAAAAAAATACATTTTGAATAGGACCTTTAAAAAAAGTTTATTCCATATTTTTTATATTTCGATGCTTTTCACAATATATCTAACTATTATCTTTTATACTATCCTACCTGCTTTAACTATGCACATTAATAACATCCTTTAAAAATGGAAACAATCTAAAAGAAAACGAGCAGCCTTACAGTAGTCTTATATGATGTGTAACATCTGACATTTTATCGTGGTAAATACGCGATTGTAACTTAAATCCTGAAAAAAAATGAATCAAGTATGATTGGAAATAATTTTCTATCGAATAATTATATCTTTAATGAAAATTGTATTTATTTAACGCAAGGAGTATACATAAAATGCAAGTTTTTATCAAAAATATTTATTCTTGATCGATTTGGGGAAGAGTGGATACAATAGACTTGAAAATGGACAAACAGGGATTTCTGTGGCATTTTTATTTCTCCGAATCAAACGGTTCAAAAAATTAAAGAGTTCCTGCATTTTGTACTTTTACCAAACACCGAAGATGGTTCTTATTGTGTTGTGTGAGTTCAAACTATAATTAGATGCACATTTGAACGACTTCCTTCTTTAAAATATTATTTTAATATATATCTACTTCACTGTACAACACATTACTAATTACAGATTGAATTTCATAGTTGCGTGTTATTTATATACAATCCTCCATTCAGTCACAGTTAAGTCTTTAACTGGTTACAGTTAAATATACCACAGTTCTGCTCTTTTAAAGACAAACTATCACTCGCTTCCCATGATTTTGAGTGTGATCGAATTGTGTGTGATCGAATTGAGTGTGATTGAATTGAGTGTGATTGAATTGAGTGTGATTGAATTGAGTGAGATTGAATTGAGTGAGATTGAATTGAGTGAGATTGAATTGAGTTTTGAATCGCGTACAATTGGAAATAATTTTCTATCGAATAATTATATCTTTAATGAAAATTTTATTTAGAAGTAATGCAAGTTTTAATCAAAAATATTTATTCTTGTTAAATTTGGAAAAGAGTGGAAACAATAGACTTATGATAAGTAAAATATGACACATATACTTGTGATTTCAAAGTATTTAAAAACCGTTGAAAAACAGCGTCAGTAACAGTACCACTGTTGGTTGTCGAAATATTTCGATTTGTATTCATTTCGAGCTTTAGTTCATCAATCAATAAAGCTATAAGCGGCTCAGCTTCTGAGAAACTGAAGTTAACGTTGAAATCACCGCTCAAAATCATGGGAAGCGAGTGATAATTTGTTTTTAAAAGAGCAGAAACATCTTCGGTATATGGTAAAAGTACAAAATGCAGGAAATCTTTAATGTTTTGAACCGTTTGATTCGGAGAAACATATGTATATGGCTGTTTGTCCATTTTCAAGTCTATTGTATCCACTCTTTCCAAAATCGAACAATAAATATTTTTGATAAAAACTTACATTTTATGTATACTCCTAGTGTTAAATAAATACAATTTTCCTTAAAGATATAAATAATCGATAGAAAATTATTTCCAATTATACTTGATTCATTTTTTTCAGGATTTAAGTTACTATTGCGTATTTACCACGATAACATGTGAGATGTTACACATAATATACGACCACTGTAAGAAGCTCGTTTTTTTTTTTTTTTTTTTTTTTTTTTTTTTGCCTATAATTTTGCATATATTCTGCTCCAGTAGCGCACACAAAAATTTTCAAGGGGGCGGGGTCGAAAGTTCACCATTCTTGTATCATGCTCCTATTGATTTTGTCGATTTTCGGGAACAAAATACAGTAAAAAACTAATTATTGAATAAATAATTAGCATTAATTAATAAAATTAATCATTAATAACAAATAATTAATTTTTACGTATTATATACATAGAATTATAATCAATCGGAAAAAAAATCAAGGGCTTTAGGGGGGGGTCCGGACCCCCAGGACCCCCCTTGTGTGCGCCACTGTTCTGCTCTGGATTTAGCCATCTCTGCAAGTCACAAAATCATGAAAATTTAATTAGCTTAGTAAATGTTTAAAAATTAGAAATATTAAAGAAAATCAAAATTACCCATGTAATTAATTAGTTTTTTTTAGTCGAGAAAACTTTTACATCACAATTAAAAAAATTATACTGACAGCGACAGGAATTAACCTCAAAGTATGAAAAGGAAACACACTAAAATATTTATTCGAATAATTCCATATTACTTACTCGTATTTTCTTAAGAATGTTGAACTTTGTCAGATGCTTAACAATAAATATAATTATTAATATAGTTTACGCATAAAAAAAACCCACATATTTCACACACAACGAGCCCAGAGACTTTGACAATTGAGCGTAAGGATCTAAGTTTATCCTGAATAAGACTTGCTGGTATTTGCGAAGTGGAGTAAGAAAACGAAGTCGAGTTTTAGAATTCGAATCTTTTGAATTTTAACAATATATATAACAATATATATATAAACAATATATTTTGAACTTTAACAATATATATAAAAAAAACAACTACTAGGGTTGGATTTCACATATATTCTGCTCTGGATTTACCCGTCTCTGCAAATCACAAAATCATGAAAATTTAATTATCTTGGTAAATGTTTAATTTTTAATCGCGAGAAAACTTTTTTTTTAATCACAATTAAAAATATTATATTGACATCGACAGGCATTTTACCTTAAAGTATGAAAAAGATGCGCACTCTATAATATTTATTTGAATTCTAAATTACTTATTCGTATTTTCTTAAGAATGTTGAACTTTGTCAGATGCTTAACAGTAAATATAATTATTTAAGTATGTTTATCGTGAATAAGAATTCGAATCTTGTGAAATGCTAATTTTAACAATATAAAAAAGAAAACATTTTCTGCATTTGGACCCTATAAAAGGGTAGTAAAAAGACCCCATCAAGCAAATTGGACCCCTAAGCGAGGGTAGCGAAGGCATACCATAACGCGTGCTCATTGGTCAAATCAAATAGCGCGCGCTTACGTCACTTCCTGTTACGAATTTTCGTCCCTTTCCCCAACGATCACCCCGTCAAATATTCGGTAAGCGAGAGGAAAGATGTTACACATAAAAAAAAAATCTGAAATTTTCTTTAAAAAATATTTAACTAAGCACGATTTTGATTTTAACAATCGGCTAGTATTTACGATGCTTTTTCAAAGTTACCTAGATACTCGATAGCGTAAAACAATGTAAAGACAATAAGTAATGTGTATTCAAAAACACAAATATAAATTCACGCACATTGTGCTAAGAGAGAAAGCGAACAGATTTAAAATTTTCTCGCCAATCCATTCTTTAAAGTTGTATTTAAAAACTACAGGAAGTGGATAAATTTTATATATACAGCAATACTCATAAACTTATTTTCTATGAATCACGAAAATGTTTTATCTTTTTTTAATGGTATATAAACGGTTTACGATTTTAAATTTCTTCAGTAACATTTCTTTTACTTGTTGCGCCCTATTTAATCTCTCTGAACACACGCACAAATTTAACTATCCCATTGTATTCTTGCGCAAAAACTTCTTGACTATAAACATAATTTTCACGGTTCCCAGTTTACATATTGAAAATATTGCACTAAAAAATGTATGCTTTTTACATTTTAGTTCCCAGGTTCATCTTTGCTACAAAATCATTTTGGCTGTTGAATTTAACCTGGTGAAACTAATCGTGCATGTAATACACTCGGCAGTTTGTTAATGTTTGTAGAGCCAGAGCAAATGACTCATGAAGAAAATAACTAAAATTATTTCAAATTTAAAAAGGCACAGAATTATTACATTTTCAAAATTTAATTTGCTCAGGGCACAATTAACTCTAAGATGGTGTAAGGTTTGAGAAGGAAAAACTAATTTTATACTTTCTCCTTATACGGGATATTACATAGATATTGTCTTGTGTTATATTTCCATCTATTGTTTAGCTTTAAATTAGATTTATGGCACTTTAGAATAAGATTAATAATTATATATGTATTTTCTCGGATAATATGACCTCCAGATAAAGACGAGGTAGGTATAAATTTTCGTCAAACTTTTATATTGATAGCATATAATGGTTTTATAAGACGACCGACAAACTATCAACAGCCTGCGAAATTAGTATAGACTAGCTGATATATCCGTTCTTCGCACGGGTGAATTGAAAAATTAAACAATACATACTGAAGGATAAAAAAGTTTTTAATGAGTTAATTTTACGAGAATTGTAAATTAAAAAGAAAAGTTTTTTGCATATCTCAGCAGAACAAAAAAACATGTTTGCTAAATTTTAAGTCTGTAGATATAATCTAATATATATTATAAATGCGAAAGTTTGTGAGTATCTTTGTGGGACTTTCACGCAAAAACAACTGAATGGATTTTAATGAAACTTTACAGTAATATAGCTTATACATCACAATAGCACATAGACTATAATTTATAGCATAGACTATAATTTATAAAGATATTGTATGAAGTGTCCAAAATATAACGATATTTGTCAAGTAAGTAGGAAAAAATTCAGCCATCTGCGAGCAATTCTAGCTTGCGCTGCAAAAAAACCCACGTCAGCATATATCTATCTTTTGTTTGTGAAAGAACTTTTTTTTTTTGTTTTGGCTACGCAAGGTGCTCGCTTCTAATTAATTCCACTGATCAGCATAATGCCTATTTTTTTTATTTCAGAATAAAATTAAGTTTTGAAGGGAGAGGTTGTTATAAATCTCTCTTTATTTTAATGTTTTTTTTTATGATTTTATTATGCACATTTGGTAGTAAGAAATTGATCTTTTTTCCAAATAAATGCTTTTATCGCTTCTGGTACTTAAAGTAAATAAACTTTCTCTTTCACACTGCATCATTTGGACAAACTTTCAAAATTTGTTTGTGATTAGTAGTTAATTATAACGCTATAATTTTAATTGAATAGGCAGATATAATTATTTTTATACTTAAAAACGCAATAACTACTGTACTGTATTTTTTGGAGTGTGACAGTGAGTGAATATTAATGTCGCACTGTTCAGCTACACGAGGGCTTTTGGCAACGGATCAGGTAATTTTGAACCATGGTCAAGTGACGTGGACGACACCTGGGCTGGCACCCTCTTCTCCTAACTACCACACCACACCAACTTAGAAGGAATATTCAACCAATACTAAGCAGGAATATTCTTTGAAATCCACTCTTCCAAGATATATGGCAGCACGGGTTCCATGATGAGTATTTTAGCGGAAAAAATAGTTTGTCAAAATTTAAGTGTCTTATGTTTTTGTATGTTAATGAAGACCTTAGAAAATGATTTGACTACTTATTTTAAGTGAATGGTATATATAATTAATTTTACACAGTGGAATATCTTTAATTTATTAGCTCTAACGGATTAAATTTTCCAAAGTGGAGTATTTTGTTTATTTATATCCCTTAATTTGTAAATGTAGTGATCCAAAAAAAATATATTGTATGAAAAAAACTGCAGTAAATCATAATGCGGTCGGATAAAGTATTAAAGTGCATTTCTTCCCTACTCGGCGGGTCTTACAAAGCTCTAATAAAGCTCGAGCTACGAAAGTAGCTAGGCATTTGCTAACACTTGACTCTATCGTTAACATTTCGCTATGTTTTTCATTGAATCGCCATTATAATTTAAGAAACGGCGTTGCTTGCGAATATTACAATTTTAAATTAAAATAAATACAACAGAAAGTAATATTAATGTATTACACTTTCAGATATAAATTATTTACACTACTTTAAGCGTTCATTACGCAAAACTTTTAACAATGTGTTACTTTTGGTGAGCAGAGATCAGCTTAGGGAGGTATTTTGAAAAATCGACCCTCAAGAGTGTTACGACGAATTATAAATAAAAAAAAAATCCTTTTTATCAGCTATTAGATCTACATACTTAAAATTTAACAAAAGTTTTTTTTCTTTCTTTTTTTTTGTTTAGCTGAGATATGCAAAAAGCTTTTTTTGTTTAATTTGCAATTCACATAAAATTAACTCATTAAAAACTTCTTTTTCCTTCAATCTGTGTTGTTTAATTTTTCAGTTCACCCGTGCGAAGAACGGGTATACCAGCTAGTAGCTGATAAAAAAAGATTTTTTTTTTAAAATTTAAAACACCCCGTAACTCTCGTGGGTCGATTTTTGAAAACACCTTCCTAAACTGATCTCTGCTCAGCAAAAGTAACACATTGTTACAAATTTTGTGTAATAAATGCTTAAAATAGTGTACATAATTTGTATCTGGATGTGTAATACGTTAATATTACTTTCTGATGCATTTATTTTATGTTAAATAGCTGCTTTTAGTAAAATAAAAGTAGCCCGAGTTACTCCTTATAACATTAGCTATCTGCCAGTGAAAGATCCGTCAAAATTGGTCCAGCCGTTTCAGAGATTAGCGGGAACAAACAGAGAGACAGACAGACAGAAAAATTTTAAGAACTGATATTTTCATATAAGTACCGTATGTACTTTTAAATGCATTTAGTAAAAAGCTGTTATTTTCAAATTACAAACAGACATTTCATTTTGATTTATGTGTATAGATAAGCGATCATCATCTGGAACAAATTTTATTTTACATCATTACAAAATGCTATTTTATGTTCGCAAGATTTTAAATATTAGGATTAATATAAATTAAATTTTTTTTGTATCTGCTTTTGACGACTTACGCGTCTTTTCTTTAACAAGTCCTTTGGGCCAGATCCAAGAAACGAGAAGTGAAGAGATGTAAATAATATAGGATAAATATAGGATCTTAGAGTAAACGTAAGGGGGCAATGATAGCAATGTAATGGCAGTGTAAAGGAATGTTCGACAATTAAAGTGCGTTGTGGTATTGGATGATAATTGAAGTTCGCCGTTCAAAGATTCAAGTTCTACGTGTCGTGGATAAACATATTGGTGATCTGTTAGAAGTTAAATGTACAGCTGCATACCGCTGTAGATAAAGACAAGTTTATTACAGAATAATATAAGGTAGGATTGATTACTTACTATAATTATGTTTGAAGATTAGGCGGTTCAATTATTGATATAGGTCTGTATTATATTGTGTATTGCGCATTGTGTTACCGTAGATTCTCTCATTTATATATTTGTTCAAAGTTTAAGTTGAATATCTTAATAAAGTCATATTAAGATAATGTTTGATTCTAGTTCTTACGTTAACCCTACACCTCTAGCTCACGCTGATACTTCGAGGGATGTACTTCCAAGGGGAGGTACATCACATGCTTTATAAGTTAATCGCGGATTTTGAAAGCACATTGTTTTTAATTTCCATCTATCATTTGCGGAAATAAAAACACTGAATGAGTTATTTCCAATCAGTTTGTTAAGAGAAGAGAAAGAAATAGAATTTAATTTTGTTTAAAAAAATATCCAAAGTAGTTCAAAACTTGTTAATGATCCAAAAATCTCAAAGGAAAATGAATGAGTTTTTTTTCTTGGTTATTAAAAGCGAGTTATATTAACGCCACACTATAAAGCAACATTCAGGCTGTTGGTGATGGACTTCGTAATTTCGAGCCTCGGTCAAGTGAAGAGGACACCTCAGCTGGAACCCTTCTCTTCGAACTACCACACCACGCCAACGAGAGGACATGCATCAACCCCTCAAAACGGCGAGTCTTCAGTGGCACATAGGCTAAAACTCCTGACACGCCTGTTATGAGGCAGCAACTCTAGAACTACTCCCTTACACTGCATAACTTTCCCCATAGGACTGAAAACTGGTTCTTTTTTTCTGGTTTCTGGATAATCACCAAGCTTTAAATAAAATTTATTGTAAAAATATAGAAGTTTTTTTTTTTTTTTGTAAAATTGTGAAAGACGAAAATTTCGCATCACTCGGTCCCACTTCCTCACTCATCGACGGGTTGACGGGGTTTGATAGCTTCAGCAGGCAGGGAAAAACTCTCGGATGGCTATTAGGATTGCCTACATAGGTGCACCAAGCCACCCCTCCCTAATTAAAACTACACATGAAAAGTTATGGTCGGTTATTTTTCATATATCTGAAACTGAAAGGATATTTTATCAAGCATGATTTTGGGCTGAAGAAGCACAATAAAAAAGAAAAGCGGAAGGCTCGGGGAAGCAAAGTAGAATAGGTCAGTTCAAAAGACGGAAGGACGATCAAAGAATGAAAGTCGTGTGGAAATAATCGAACGCGGTGTGACATTGCATTTATTACATATATTACATACCTATTTTTCTCACGTTTAACTTTTAACAAGATTATAAGTAAAAAATACTTTAAACCCAAATATGTTACTTTACACATTATTATACTCGTGCACACTGTTGTGTTAGTATTTTCCTTCCAGAATTTAACATGCTTAATGATACGCATAATTAAGAAAATAAATATAATAAACGTAACATTATTCTAAATAGACAGTTCTAATTAAATAAGATTAATTGAAGCTGAGTGGTGCGATATCCAAGAGTAACATTACCCCGCCAAAATCATTTCGAAAACTGTTTATCGCACCCAGATCGGTTAAAAAAATAGCAGCATATGCTGCGCCCAGAGGCAGTTAAATATTTTGGGAAGATATCCAAAATTAATATTATCAATAAAAGCCTTATATTATGAAAATAAAGGAATTCAATTCCATATTTTATGCGCAGTTATGCACCAAATATTAATCATAATAATTATATAGCATAAAAATTTGAAAGGTTTAACATTTATGTAGCATATGTAACTATGAGAATATGACTAACTAAAGAATATGACATTAATTTTTTCTGGATATTCTTTCTTAAATATTTGGAAAATGATAAGCGCTTTAAGAAATAAAAAAAATATATTTCGATTCTGGCATCGCGAATATTTCACCGTACCATTTTTCTACGATCGCGCGTAAACTGCCAATGTAACCACACAGTTCCAATAATTAATTAACATGTAAGGTAACTTTTTGGAAATCTTTTGAAGAAATAATAATCAAGTTCAAAAGGTAATACATTTTCCTCACAAAATCAGGGGAGAAACTAACAATTAAAATATTTTGTTTCTAGTTCTTATTAAAAATTATTTATATCCAAGAATTTCATCTTTTCTTTTTACAAACCCCCTTTCATTCGGCTAATCTTGAGTTTAAAATTTCACATAATGTACAATGAAATGGTATTTTTAAATAACATGCAAGCTCTTTTTATCGATTATTTTGCATCTTATATTTTTGACTCATAAGAAAACAAATGTTGTCCCCACACCCATTTTACACAGACTCCTCCAAACTCTTCTCATTCATCCACCTTATTTATTCCAAATGCCACTTTCTCTTTCCGTCATCGGGTGTTTCACCGAAAATAAAGACTTTTCTGCATTAAACGAGGAATAAATCTCTTAACTTTCAAGAAAAACTTTCTGAAACACAGCAAGTCAAACTTCATAACGTAAGTCAATCTATTCAAGCATGATACATAGCGCACAAGCAATTTCGTGCATCCAGATTGTTTCTGGTGGTTTCACGATGTGCACCACAAACATCAGGAGAAAAAAAAAAGTCCCACATTTGGGAACATTGTTCACGCAATCTCATCATCAGGTTTTTAAAAACCCCTAGAATCACACATTTTGAAAAAGATCAGGTATCGATCGCTCTTACTATGCGCTGTAACACTAGAAAAACCCATTGAGTAGTTAGCGTGCCGGGATGCTGCGATCGATGCGGCAGAGTGGACTAGTTAGACACATATACCGGCGTTCAGACCCTCCCCATCACTTCTGAAACGTGGTCTTGACCTTCAGTACTATAGGACGGGGTGAATGAACGGGAATGGAAGGGGTTTTATGGCTTAGAAGGGGAACTGGACTTTTGATTTTCGAGGCCTACAGTTACTAGAAATGGCGCCACTAAAAAGGTTGCTATAATTTCCTTTTGTCGAGGATATATATTTCAAAAACATTTTCCGAAGCTAAATTTCTTCGATATGGGTTTAAACTTAAAATGAAAAAAAGTTTACTGATAACAGTAACATGGAAATAGCGCGATACTAAAAAAGCATAATTCAAAGGTGGCTTGTAATAAAAAGCACAGTGAATTTTCACACATTGACAAATATTATAATTTCCTTTAACGAATTATGTAGAATAAAATGAAAACTGTTAAAATAGAAAATATTTTACTTAAAAAAAAATGCTTTTTTTACGAGACTTTCGAAAAAAATTAATGTTAAAGTAATTGTCAATCCATGAATCTCGTTCTGGTGAACACACAATTTTGCAGATGTTTGCGCGTGCGCACGCACTCACATTGCAGCAACATATTCATAAATTTAAAAATGTGTTGTGTGGGCTAATGCCTTCTTATATTTTTCATTAGAAGTCACTATTCATTTGCACTTCACCTATTAAAGCGCAACGTAAAAACATATGTTAGAGGCGAATCGCTTCAATTTTTTTAGAGCAAAGTATTAATATATATATTACTAATCATTAATTACTTTAATAAATTCGGAAAAATAAAAATATGATAAATTTACTATTTTAGAACCCACTCGAGAGAAAAAAAAAAAGAAAGAAAAAAAAGATACTTATACTAAATCACGTAATAATCAATCTTTAAATCAAAAAAAAAAAAAGATAGTAATCAAGTCTAACAGAGCTGCTTTTAATTTAAATTGTTCAACTCTCATTCTCAGTCGTAGCTCTAAACAACTAGGTCCTTCGGTAATAGCTCTCCTATAGCGATACTTTTAAAATAAACGATTAATTTGAACGCATTTCTTTTAACAGCGAACCTCTATTTAAACCACACAAGAAACTAGGTAAGTATAATAAATACTACAGTGAAATCAAATGTATGGCAAAAGGCATCCTCTCTAACTTATAACTCAAAATGATGAAATTCGTCATTTGTATACCTTGGAATTATGAACCAAAATCCAAAAACGAGGAAGACACCTGAGCTGGTACCCCACTCTCCTAACTTCCGACACCACGCCAACGTAAGGACTTTGAGCTCCGCAAGATTTAACGCGCACCAGTACGACAGATCTGTAGCATTAAAGCTCAAACTCATGACACGCCGGTTACAAGCTTGTGGTCATGACCACTAGGTACAGAGGCCACTATCCAAATTCGACATAATCCACGTTAAAACCACGTCATTTTTAAAAATGAGTCGTGATATTTCCACTACAAACGGAAGCGTAAAACCAATATCTCCATCTGGCTGCATCCAAGACCTTCCATTTGAAGAAAACTAGAAAACACAGATTACTCCTGTTTCTAGCGTATTTGCATAAAACACTTCAGGAAACGATTGAGTGGATGTTTTATTATTACGGTCGTACTATACATAGCAACACGAGGGCTATTGGTGACGGACGTCCTAATTTTGAATCCCAGTCAAGCGACAAGGACGACACCTAAAATGGCACGTCCTCCGAGCTTCCACACCACGCCAACGGGAGGACATTAAGCTTCGACAGATTTAACCCGAATCAGCTCTTCTACACGAGGGTCTTCATAGGCACTACGGCACGAGCTCATAAGCTTGCAGTCACAAGTTCGTGACCATGACCACTAGCCTACCACGACCTCCAGAACATGGACATAGGTTTGAAGGGAAACGTAGAATTGAAACAGGAAAATGAAATGGTTATAATAGGTTTTGATACAAAATTAATACATATATGTTGCCGTTAAAGTGTATAATTCAGTTATTTCGTAGAATAACTAGGTATTTCATAAATTAACTACACAAGTCAGTTAAAGTATATACTAGATGAACAATTTCATACTTTACCTAGTTATTTTATGGAATAACTAGGTATTCCATAAAAAAAACCATGGATAGTCCATTAAAGTGAAAAATAAACAATTTCAAATATTTTTTAAAAATTTATTGATCATAAATAGCTGAAATCTCTCGAAAAATACATTTTATCCCCTTTGCGAAAGAATAATTGATAAATAACAAAGGAAAGCAGAGATGATATAATTTATTACATTGTTCATATTGCTATTAGTTAAACAGGAACGGGGAAAAAAGAATATGTTGAAAAAATAGATTATATTTAAATATTATCAACGAAAATACATGCTGGGAAGAAAAACTGTTGCTTCATAAAAATATGTAAATTTTCAAAACAAAAGCGGAAGAGAATATTAATTAAAATTTTATGAGATACCTTTATTTAACTTTTGATTATTTATTAGAGCAAGGATTGCTATTATTACACTTTGGATTAAACTGCTCATTATTTTTGAAACAAGCTCTCTGTTTAGTATTGCACATTTTTTTTACACGAGCGCCTTTTAAATTCTTGTCCAGTACCGCAACTTTGAGATGTCGCAATATATCGCAGCGTTGTGTGAATATTTGGAACTCCTTCAATGGAAATTAATTCTCGCTGACAAATACTGAACTGATATCTAGAGTACAATTGTTTTATTCTGCCTAATCGGAAAAATTCTTCCCAAAGCAGCTAGAACCGGTTCAAAGAACTTTCGCGAGTGTCGTATTTCATACTTAAACGATCAATTAATCGTTATTTTATGGAACACCTAGTTAAATCATAAAATTCAATAATTTTATATATTTTAACTCAGTGTTCCGCAACCTTTTTATCGCTGCGGACCAGTCAACATTTGATAATTTTACCGCGGCTCGCTGAGGGTGGGACCCGTTGATTGTTTATATATTTTAGATTGTTTTGATTTAACAATTTTAATTTAGTAACATTTAAATATGCTTTCAGAATAAAATATAGTTACACCCCAAAAATGAATAAAAGTTATTTAACGCGGAATATAAAGTGATTTCCGCGGAAAGTTGTGCAAATCCGATAGAAATGCACCACTTTAAGTAAAATGGCAATAGTTTAATGTTCTTTAGGCGGCCCGGCATCATTTGATCCACGGACCAGGGGTTGCGGATCACTGCTTAAGCTGACTGATTTAGTTATTTCATGAAAAACCTAGTTATTCGAAGAAATAACGGATTTCACGCTTTAACGATAACATATACATACATACACACATAACAGTTTTAAGGTGATATATTAATAAAGATATGTTGATAAGAAGTATCAATTACAGAACAACGAGCAAAAGGAAGAGATAAATGCCCTGCGCTCTTCTGCAGTCTGATCCAAGAGGAAAACCCGAAATCGAAGCCTTGTGAAATGAGACTTAAAACTCCAGTCACGAAACGAGAAATCAAAGCACCAACAGAATTGTTGTGTTAATGTTTCATTAATAACAACTTCAATTAAGAGATGGAGGACGTTCAGACCCAAGGTCAAATACCACAAAATGTACCTCCAGTTCATCCCTCCCCAAGCATTTAGGGATATCTGACTTGAATTTCATTTCGCCACGACCTACATTGGACTACGGAAAAGAAAAGCGGAGTGGTGCTCTCTTAAAAGGTCTTTAACAAATGACCCAAGATGGAGACAGGAATGCAGCATATATAATCGTTAAGAACGCACTTGCTGTAACAATGTAACACACGTTTATGCATGAGAGAAAAACTGAGAGCTATTTATCTTGCGTAATTTGTTGCGCATTTATTGAGGGTAAAAGAGAAAATGTAATTTATCCACACACAGCATGGGCTAGCACTACAATGACGTACTAATTTATAAAATAGCTAAGTATAATATAACGGGGAGTGTTAAATGAAAATACTTTTTGTATTTATCTTTAGGTTAGTTAAATATGGCACTTTCCTCACATATTCACTGTTTCGTCAATCCACGGATTAGCAAGGGTTTTGAGCAAATAATTCAACGATTTATAATTTTTTTTCAAACAAAATTATACTAGGTAAAAAAAATTTACTTTTTAACCACATTAAATTTGCAATTAAATTTTTTTAAATAATAGTTGAAAAAAATAGGTAATAATTTATCTTGAAACCAGCGTAAAAGGAATGCTGACGTCGAACAAGCGTATCATTATTTAGGTTAAGTTAAATCTTCATCAGAAATTTAACGAAAGCTATTTCATCCAATGGTGCTGTCATCTAGAGGAATAATATCGACTGAGAAATATCTCTCTCAAACTATAATTAATTAATCAAATTTAATTAATGAAATAATATTTGAAATAACTGTATCAACTTTTAGTGTCCCCTCACTACAAGTTTTAAAAAATGTATTTGAACTTGAGTGGATCAATAAAAAATATTTTATTAATGATTGAAAATTCAAACAAGATATATATATATATATATACACTGCTGGACAATTGCTAAGGACGGATCACAAATTGCTATGTAGCAGAACATTAAGCGAGACATGAGGCCTAGTAGGATAAAATATAGTTGCCACACTGTTCAGACATTAGAATAAAGAATATTTATTGTTCTGGAAAGTACAAAAGCTGTGAAACATCTGAAAGAAAAAAAAACTGTTCGTTTGATCTGCGTACGGAGAAATGGAACAATGAATCTAAAAGTCAGCAGGCACCTTAAAGAAAGGTATCAGTACGGGATATGTCCACCGTGGAGTGTGATGCAACATTCCACACGTCGTACCATACTTTGCACAACATTATCCAGCAGCTGTTGAGGCCATTCCATTGAAGCCATTCCATTGAGGCCAATTTATCCCATTCCTCTGTGAGTGCACGGATGAGGGTGTTCTTGTTTGTCGGAGGATAGTTTCGACCAGCAACTTGCCTCCCCAAAGCATCCCACACATTTTCAATGGGGTTTAGGTCTGAAGAACGCTCTGGCCATACGAGACGTTGAATACCCTCGCTGTCTAGACAATCCTGAACAGCGAGTGTTCGATGACATGTTGCGTTGTCGTCCATAAAAATAAATTTATCACCGATAGCACCACGGAAAAGACGAACATGAGGAAGCAGAAATTCATCAATGTATCGTTGGCCCGTCATAGTCCCATTCGCAACCACATGTAGGCGCGTGCGGCCATTGATCATGATGCCGGCCCACACCATGATACTGCATGTCGGATATCGGTCCTTTTCCTGGATATTTTCTGGACGATAAGCAGTACCACTCTCGCGCCAGATCAGTTGGCGTCTACAATCCGATGACAGACTGAACCTACTCTCATCTGAGAATAGTACGCAAGCCCAGTCCTGTTCAGTCCAATTGTGATGCTCACGACACCATTGCAAACGGGCAGTACGGTGCTGTCTGGTCAATGGGACACACACAACAGGTCTGCGTGCGTATAGTCCTCCTCCCCTCAAACGTCTGGCAACAGTTTTCGGGAGATATTTCTTCCTGAGGCAGCAAGAAACTGATTTGCCACCTGCTGAGCTGTGGTGCGCCTATTCCTTTTTGCTGATATAGGACGATATATCTGTCTTCTGCAGGCGTCGTACTTCTAACACGACCTTCCCCGTGCCGTCTACTACACATTCCAGTAGTTTTAAATGACCTCCACAGCCGTGAAACAACGCTGTGAGCGATGTCGAACTCCCTGGCAACATCTGTTATTTTTCGCCCTTCTTCGATCTTCCCAATAATTCGGCCACGCATAAAATCATCTATGTGATGTCGGGAAGACATGCCAAAAATTTTAAGTTCGTCTATTAAATCTTTCCTGTAAAACTTTGACTTGAAACAACAGCTGTCCACACGCGTCAAAACCTTTAAAGGTCTTATGAACGCTATCACGTGATGTACAGACGTGAAAAAAAAATGTGCATACTCATACTTCTTCTTACTAATATCCCGCACTTATTCTAATTTTCCACATTTTGCTTCCTTTCATTTTGTGGTTGCTATGGATGATAGTGTTATCCGTCCTTAGCAATTGTCCAGCAGTGTATATATATATAGCATCCAGCAAAGCAGTCTTCGCGCGCAGGCGCAGTGAATTGAAACTGAAACTATTAGACTAAGACTTTTGAGAAGAGAAAAAAGCGGAGAAAAAGGAACGACGGAGGTGCGCGAGCAGGCGTTACCATGAACCCATCATCGAAACTTATCTGTTAGAATAGCTACCTTTTTAATTAATTTTTGTTAAATTTTAAAATAAAGTTAAAGAAAGACAAACGTCTTGGACCCCTTGTTGTCTCCCACAAATTATGGGGGCTCGGCCGGGATCGATAAAATTTCGATTTTGAACCAAAGTCTGGACAATGAACAAAAGCGTCCGTGAAGGAGACGCTCCACCATTTTGGAAACTTCGTTCAACCTGTGTAGAGGTTTGAATTCAGCATGAATACTCCGCCTGTGTAGAGGCCGGGATCGAAAAAATTTCGATTTGAACCAAAGTTTGGACAATGAACAAAAGCGACCGTGAAGGAGACGCTCCGCCATTTTGGAAACTTCGTTCAACCTGTGTAGAGGTTTGAACTCAGCATGAATACTCCGCCTGTGTAGAGGCCGGGATCGAAAAAAAAATTTCGATTTTGATCAAAGTTTGGACAGTGAAAAAAAAGCCGTCCGTGTAGGAGACGCGCCGCCATTTTCGGAAACTTCGTTCTGCCTGTGTAGAGGTCGGAACTATTAACAAAATAACCTGTGTAGAGGTTATATTTTTCATCGAACCCTAAATATTCCGCCTGTGTAGAGGTTGGAACTATCGTCGAAAATTCCGCCTGTGTAGAGGTTGGAAATATCACATAAACACCGGCGAAGAGGTGTCAATTCGAACAATTTATCTGTTCAAGAACTATAGTTCATCTATAACCCGCGAAGAGGTGAAATCAGTGGAATCAACGTTTTTCTTCAATTATTGGATACATCGTACGTGCGAGCAACAAGGGAGCTAAAAAAAAAAAGGTAGGATCTTTCCATATTTTTTCTAAAATGTATAAAAACGCTCTTAAAGAGGATTTCATAAGAGTTGTTGAGGATCTAGATGGTACTGTGGAGAGTACGGACACTATAGCTAAACTAAAGACTAAAATTGAGAAGAGTAGTACATTTGAAAGTGATCCAGATTTCGTTAAAACTTTAATTAAAAACTGTATAGATGAGAGGGTATCGCGAAACGAAAGAGAGGTAACTTTGGAAAAACAGAAAATTGAGCTCGCGAAACTACAGCTAGCGCAATTAGAAAAAGAAATCGAACTTCAAACGGCTAAAAATGAAGCATTAAGTTTAAATCCTGCAGCTAAAGTCGAAGAGAACTATCCCCAAAATCTTGAAAGAGAAAATAAAAATTGCTATATATATGCGGTGATTCATCTCATTACGCAAGAGACTGTGAGAAGCGTTTTAAGCCTAAAGAATCTAACAGCCACATCCATAATAGAATAAACGTGAATACTTTGAAAGTCGAGAGCGAAAAACAAAATAGCGATGAATTAGCACAATTTCAATATGTAAACATTTTTGTGGAAAATCAGCCCGTAACAGCCTTGATTGATTCAGGTTGCCAGATCCCAGTTCTAAATTCCTCACTAATTACAGTGAACCAGCCTTCCGAAGAGATCTTAACATTAAGCTCGTGTTTTGGCGAACAGCGAATGGTAGAAGTTCAACCCATAAATATTTCTCTTAATCAACTCTCTCCCGGTCTAAGTGTTCGAACGGCAATATCACCGACCTTGACCGAAGAATTTATTATACATCCCAGTGTATATGCTGAAATAAAGAAACTAGGCCACGCAAAGAGCGATGTTTTATTGAATGAAAGTGAATCCTCTTTAGGAGCTTATGCTTATCCTAGAGCTGTTTCTGTTTCGAATGTGATAGAAAACTCTAGTTATGATTTGTCATATGTTAAAAACTTTAATACTAGAAATGATTCGAGTTCTCTAATTAAGGATTATAAATGTAATAAAATTAAGAGTACTAAGTTAAAATTGAGTATTGTAAGAGAAAAATGTTTTGATATAGTATTGTGTAAGAAAGTCAATGGTGCCATGAAAACGAGTTCCGTGAACTTCAACACCCCTTCACCTATGAAGACTAAACATAGACGGTTTGCGTTGCTCCGAAAAATCTTTGAGCCCTGGCAGTGGAAACGGAGGAAAAAGAGAGATCGTTTTTAACAGACGGCCAGAACTCTAGAGAGGAAAATATCGATGCGTTCAACCAAAGATCAACTTATTAGAAAAGACGTTCTTATGCCTGTGAAACACAATGTTTTCCTGTGGAACCTTCCGGATGTCGAAGAGATGCCTTCACATGATGGAGAAACTGTTTAGTTCAGCAGAATTATGATATGTTAAATCTTTGTATATTTGTCGTATAGTCCTTGTCTGTTCCGTCTTTTTTTGTATGTTTCAAATTCTCCTCTGGTCTCGATGAAAAAGGAAAAAAGGGAAGTACCGCTGCGGTCAGCGTACAGTCAGGTTGGCCAGTTATAGCATCCAGCAAAGCAGTCTTCGCGCGCAGGCGCAGTGAATTGAAACTGAAACTATTAGACTAAGACTTTTGAGAAGAGAAAAAAGCGGAGAAAAAGGAACGACGGAGATGCGCGAGCAGGCGTTACCATGAACCCATCATCGAAACTTATCTGTTAGAATAGCTACCTTTTTAATTAATTTTTGTTAAATTTTAAAATAAAGTTAAAGAAAGACAAACGTCTTGGACCCCTTGTTGTCTCCCACACACACACACACACACACACACACATACACATATATATATATATATATATATATATATATATATATATATATATATATATATGGGAAAGTGTGAACTAATAGTAGGAATTGAAAATATAAAATAACATTAACACAATTTAAAAAACCTTCAGTTTACATTAAACGACCTGTATAATCAGGATCAAATTAGCGTAAATGAGAAAAATCAAACGTGAAATCAGATAATGCGAACCGAAAGAGATTAAATTAGTTTAATGAGAATTATTTCATTGTAATCTGTTGGAAGTGCATCTTTTATTGGAAATGTAAAATCAAAGATTCATGAGTTTGATTCAATCTGATCGTATTGCTATGTACAAAGAGTGTCATCTGTATTCCATTTGTTTATTTACAAACACAACTTCCAATTTACGAAAATTAGAATATCTACATTAGTATGATAGAAATTTAGTTTAGAAGAAAATGTACCAAATTGAATTAGTTACTTCTTTTCCTGGTACAAATAAATTATCTACGAAATTTGAAATGAAAGATGCCGAATGTGGAAAGTGGGAAGAATTACTTAGGTAGAAAACACACATATTACAGTGAACGCAATTAGAAAACTTATTGAAGTTTTGTTTTATTCTGAATGTTAAAATGAGGATATTTTAGCCTGAATTCCATTAATAACAGCATCGTAATTATTCAAGATAGACCAACACCACACACATACTACTTACATGTTAACATACTAGCAGTATTTTCTTTAAGGATGATTTGTCTTTGATTAGAGAGAGAATTTTGACTCTCTCTTGATCTGAAAAAAATATTATTTTTCAATTTTGATATCTTCACAAAATCCGTTTTCTCTCGTGGAGACCGAAAATGAAGAATAAATTATTCTAAAATGGTATATAAGCAACTACATTCCCTAGATTATTACTTTTACTACATGTCTTAGCCTTTATGCCAAGTACAACAATTTCTGTATTATTAACTCATTCACTCTATATACACTGGGTTTTGAAACTGGATCTACTAGAATAAGTCATAATAATCGTTAAACTTCTGGTTATGTATCGCTATTTGTTAAAAAAGCGCACCTAAAACTTTTCCAACTCTGATTTATTTTATTTAATTCGAAGAGTATTTATATAAATATTTTGTGAAAGTGATTATTGTCTTATTCGTTTGCATTTTCGTAAAGTTACGATTGTTAATGTAGTGTACAGCAGGTAAACTATATTAAAACTACTGGCGGTGAAACCTAGTGGCGCTCATAGACTTCTCTTATGGGGGGGATTACATTCTAAAAAACCCGTAGACGAAAGCACCAAGGTGTAATCTCTATGGTAAAAATTGAAATTTTTTCGTCTGGGGTGTGAGCCCCCCAAAACCCTCCCCTTGTCTACGCCACTGATGAAGCCTCGTAATTTTGGATCACGGTCAAATAAAGAGAAAGACACTTAAACTGGCATATCATGCTGTAAAATTTCGCACCACGTCATGGCGAGGACTCAGAACACAGTTTTTATATTTCCCTTTCAAGATCTACCATTACACTTTACAAATCGGTCTAAGGTGGGATAGAGAGTAAAACATTCGCAACCTTTCCGGTTAATAAGCTACAATTTTATTACCAAGCATACCGTGGCCCAGATGAAAGCAATCATTAAAGTAAAGAAATGTGATATGAATCAAATGCTTATTAATACATCTTTGTTTAATATGTTGTAGAAGTTTAAATAAACACATTTCAAAACCGTTTCTTTACATATGCCTTAAAATTAGTTAGAAATGTTAACGTTTACTGGTATGATCAATGAGAGTTATATATAAAAGTCAAATATCAAGTTTGCCTTTTGCCCAAGATCATCTCTCAGAATGTTCCAAGTTTTAACGAAAAGGAATGGCGGAAGTATTGGAAAAATAGTTAAAAAGATTTTCACATTATACGCATTAAGGAATATCAGAAAGTCATCAGAGACATAATTTACATTCTGAAGCGTAAATAATACAAGGACAGAAATAGATAAAGCATACCGTGTAATGCAGAAAGGAGACCGGAGAACATATGACATTAAAGATTAAGTGAGGTTGATTCTATATTTTTTAAAAATAAATGACCCTGTGTTAAGGTTCAGTAAAGGGACATATTGCTTTAAAAAAAAGCTCGATTTTTTAATGGCGGATTAGAAAGTCCTATCGTAAAATCCGGCGTATAAAGCGCACTTTTAACATAAAAAATAAGATCTGTATTTACGGTTGCGCGCTATACACTGGGTATAAAAAGAATACCTTTAGAAATAAAAAAAAAAGAGATGAGCAAAAAAAAATTAGACTTCTATATTGATCGCAATACCGTTTATTTTAAAGGAATGACATATCTTATGAATTTCAAGAGTTTTAATTTTAAAAGTACATTATTTTTTCAAAAACCTGGAATAATATCCTCGAATAAATGACTTAAAAACATAAGAGCACTGTATACGTACATTTTAGGTTTCTTCGTAAGAAATGGGGTGCGCATTATACGGCGAATGTACCTAAAAACTAAAAAAATGCAGCTCAAAAGTATACACCGGATTTTACGGTATTTGCTTATAGAAAGTGAAACGTTTTATATTCACATACTCTATAGTTACTATATAACGTTTGCATAAACATTAAAACACACATAAGATGTCTAACCTCAGATTTAAACAGCGGATCACCCTCTAAAATTTGCTTATAATGAATTTATTTAAAATATTTCTGCAAATTAAACACATTTAAAGTATAAATATACATAGGATAAAACCCTAGTACAAAATGCTTGTAAGATAATGTTTTCGAAATTTTTGAGAAATCGTCCGATTGCTAAATCTTTTTAAAAAGTTCGTCTTTATTTTTAAAACTTCCCACACGTGCTATTCGGAGAAAAATAAGCGCACCCTTTGCGGTACTATACAAGTCAATTATACAAATCATCCATACATTCAGTCAAAAAAATAAACATTCTATTATGATACAAAATGTATGTCTGGTTAAAAACTTACGAAATAAAGCTCGTTGAAGGTCAAAAAAGTCTAGTAGCAATTTATTCATAGAAGAGTTCGAAGAACTTATAAATAGCACAAGAATCAGTATTTACAGTCCACTCTCTCATAAGCCTTAACACCCTCGAAGTTATTAGCCTGGAGTGCATTAGTTAAATCTTTCTGCATTGATTTCATATGACAATGGAAAGCCAGTGCCCTGAAAAGGTCTTTGAAAATAGTTTGGAACTCTTCCAAAGTTAGGAACTGCTGTCTTTATCTTCAGGGTACAGACGGTTGAACGAGGCAACTTCAAAGAGCAGGCGGTATTGGAGTAACGATTACCCTATAGAAAGTAATTCAGCAACTCAAGAGCAGAAGAAAGATAAAAGAACCATTTAGGGTTGATAAAAAAACTGCTGAAATTGAACGCGATACTTCAACTGGTGGCTATTCAAGACGATATCTAATTTTGGGTCACCCAAGGGTGAAAGCAATTTCCCTCTAAGAATCTTATGACAATCACAATCAAATTGAAAGAAAGGAAATTTAGAAGAATGTACGAAGTCGACGTTGGAACTCCTTAAAGAGACGGGAGAGGTTAATGACTGCCGGAAATGGTCATAAAATAGTTATTCTGTATTATTTTTGTGCACATCAGTAGGCATTCATATAAATTTATAATGAGTTTATATCAATAGATGATTCAATATTAAGTTGCCACCGGAAGCGACTTACATGAGGTCATACATTATTTAATGACACAAACCTTTTAAAAATCCGAAACCGTCGAAAATACTGAATTCCAAATCGAATAATTTAGAAACTCCAATTAAAATAATTAGGACATTGATACATTGGTTTATGATAAAAAAAAAGCTACAACAAGTTAATTTTCTTATTGGTTGTCTAAATAAAAATAGTTTATCATTTACAGCCACTTTCTGTTGTTACGATGGCATTCCAGGCGTTGGAAAGTTTTGTTGATAACTGAATAAAAAGTTTCAGACATATTATTAATCAACTTTGAACAGAAATTGAGAAAATATCTGAAATGCGAAACTGTATTTTACGACTCTTCTTCTTGTTGTCCTATTTTAATAGTTATATGATAAAAACTAAATTATATTGGAAAGTAATCCAACAGATTGTCGCCCAGCCAGTATGGTGGCTATGACCTTCGGCTTGTAACCGAATGGGTTCGAATCCCGAGTAAGACTTGGTTGTATCTTCTTCGGGAAAGAAGTCGGTCTTTCGCCTGAAATGGATTCCCGTCTCGAAAGGAACAGCAGCGCACCTCTTCTTGTTATATGCTGGGATCATCGTTTGTAATAAAATCTGTATTCTTCTGTGGTTGTGTTATATGTTTCTGTTCGTCTATCTTTCGTATGTATCCCAGTAATAAACACATGACAACAATCCAACAGATTTCAATGCAATTTTAAGTTGGTAGAACAGTTGCGCTTTAATTAATATTTCAATCAAATTTAAGACAACCAACAGATAGAATAATTGAGGGAATAGCCGTCTAATATTCTACGAATAACTTTCTCACCCTAAAAAAAAGTACTCTCAATGAAGCACAATTATCATCAAGTTATAACGTAAAAATGTTAGGAAAAAAAACGCTGATCTTTTTGCACATAATTTACCATCTCAGGACGCGTTGGTGAGAATATTCTGTCAGTACTGACATAGCAAAGTTTTAAAAGCTGGCGAATAATTATGGTTGTAAAACTGTTTACAAGCCGTAATGGGCACAGGAACAAACTTTTCACTTTCTAGATAAGCTGTGAGTGACAAGCTAGCGATAGAAAACAATAAAACTCGGTGACCTGTGTTTCTGTTCTAAACAGGCTTTCACTCAGCGAGATTTAACCGGTCTTTTATTCCATCACCGCGAAAGTATGAATACTGTTTTCACTGGATGAAGGCTAACAATTACTCATTATGTGATGAAGACCACGATAATGGTCAGAATTTTTACAGAGGGAGTTACAATCGAGACAGTTTCAAAAATAATTAACAGGATATCTTTCAGATGAGCGTTGAGGAATATCAATAAAGTTAAGATTAAAAACAAGTATCATAAAAAGAAATTAAATCAATTTCTACTTAGGTCAACAAAGAAGCATTTTATTTTAGTAACTTTTTATTAAATAGTTACAATTAATATTAATATGTATATATATATGACAGAATCACAATATTAAGTGACAAAATAGAAAGCGATTTTCCTTGTAATTTTCCATTTTCCTTTCTATGTATGGTGTTGAACTATTTTTTTGTTTGATACTATTTATTCATTACCTAAATTTAATTATTCTAATAAAATAGTATAGTAAAAAAGAAATCGCATTCTCAGAAATTAGGCCATCCCAGGTGGGATTCGAGCCCACGAACTTTGGGTTAGAAGTCCGACGCTGTATCCATTGCGTCACAGGAACACAACGAATGAGTTTCCTTTTTATATATGCTTGTTGTGAACTCTTATTTTTGTTTATAACTATTTATTCATTTTTTAATTTAATTAATGAATTAATATTTGAAAAAATCTATTTGAACTTGAATGGATGAAAAAGTATTTTATTAATGATTGAAAATTTGAACAAGATATATAGGGAGAGAGCGAACTAATAGTAAGAATTGAAAATGTATACTATGAACATCATTTAACAAATTCTTTAACCCGTATTATTCTCACTAAACCTATGTAAAGTTTATTGCATATTTATACTGAATTTCTCTCTCTCTCTCTCATATATATATATATATATATATATATATATATATATATATATATATATATATATATATATATATATATATATATATAATATATGCATGTAAGGATAATTAAATTAGATTAAAAATTAAATTCCCTATCTAGCACTTAACTCATATTTTTTTCATTTGATCTTCAAGTATCAAACTAATCACCCATTTATTTCTTCCGAACATATGGCCCAGCCAATAAACATGTTTTATTCCAGATCGTTATATTTAATAGCCCTTTATGTCAGCATTAACTTTCAAGTACACTCATAAAATCCGCGATACTTACCGCATCTGTATTTTAAGTGCTAACCCACTTAAAAGACACGGTGGCGTTCTTTTTTCTCTCTCCTCTCAGCGTCAGAACTTGTATAGATTTGATCAAAAAAAGATCCTTTTTAAAACTAAGTCTGATTCTGGCTCAAATAACATGTCATGCATATATAAGAGAAAAGCGACTCATTCATTTACTCATCACGATATATAAATATATATATATATAGAGAGAGAGAGAGGGACAGATAGAACTAATAGTAGGAATTGAATAAGAAAAGACCCCACTTAATAGATGCTAACGGCTCGACTCAAAAAGTCTATATTAGCTTCTAAAAGAATTAAATACGGATCATTTTTCACATTGACTCCGTTGTATCGGATATAATCGATTTTTCAAGTTAATATGCAGTAGAAAACGGTAATGATTGATGAGAAGAGTGCTAAAGATGAGAGTTATGGCGATATTAAAAATCCCTCTTCTCCTATATATCAAGATTCATATGCGTTTGATCAGGATATATGGTAAGAATCATCGATCATCAAAAATGAACATAGTTGTGTTGTGGTATTTAGTAATTACAGTGTATCGTGATAAATCGTGTGAAACAACACTTTCATTGAACTAGAAATACTTACATGACCAAAAAATTCTCTATAATTGGATAATATATAGCGTCATCTTGAAGAGAAAAAAAATCTGTCCAAAATGCAATCAACAACACAATAATAACCACTCCGAAATTGGGTATTATTTTTAAGGTATCCGATAACATTCGGAACCGTGATTTTGCAAAAGCATATAAATGGATAATATTTATGATATTTAGTGTCACTTAGATTAGAAAATGTATATAAAATTGTTTTAAGAATATTATTACAGTAAAAAGTTATTTAAGTACAATATTTTGACAAAAAATGAACATAGAATGACACATTTTCAAAATATTCTCCTTTTGTGAAAAATGCTTCCATTATAATAATATTTTGCCTGCATATAGCTCAGACCTCTGTACAGAGGCTTAAGTAGAACTTTTGAAATACATAACTTAGAAGTGGGTTTATCCATGTTTTACGACAACAGAGGGGAGAAATTTTAAGAAAAAAAATGCCAATAATTATTTCAATTGGTTGTAACTCTGAAAATAATGTGAATTTAAAAAAAAAATAGTTCAGACTCTCTGGAGAAGTCTTCACTTTATATAAACAAAATATTATTATTTTAGAAGCAATCTTTATAAAAGGAGAACATTTTGAATAAAGGTTATTCTAAGTTCATTTTTTGCCAAAATATTGTATTTAAATAACTTTTTTTTGTGAAAATGTTCTTAAAACAATTTTATATATACATTTTAATCTAAGTGTCACTAAATATCATGAAAATTAACCATTTATGCGCTTTTTTAAAATCACGGTTCCAAACTTAGTCGGATTGCCTTAAGACAAGCCTAAAAAGGCGAAACATAAATGAGAAAATCTCGGTTATTTTATAAAATTTAAAACAGATTGACACTATTTAATTTAGGAATACTATTTTAATTTGGATCAATTCCGGAAAAGAAACCTGAAAACAATTTGCTGCAAAGAGAAATGATAGACACATATATTAATCAAATAGTTTAAATACATTTTACTAATAAATTAGAATTTTAAAAAAAACAAAAAACCCGTTTTTATAGTTAATCGAGCTAAAAAGTAAAGAATAATTCTTAATATAAGAATAAAATGATTAAAGAGAAAATGAGAATACCATTGTAAGGCGTGGGGTGCTGAATATCAATCGTTATAATCTCTTACTAGTTCTGTTCCGAAATACAGAG
Organism: Trichonephila clavipes; assembly: GCA_019973935.1. Lineage (NCBI taxonomy): Eukaryota > Metazoa > Arthropoda > Arachnida > Araneae > Nephilidae > Trichonephila > Trichonephila clavipes. Next base: position 249,626 of record BMAU01020627.1, read on the forward strand.
TTAGTGTAAAAATGTAGTACAAAGCACACCCCACGCTTTTATCAGAATGACATTATAACTTTCTCGTTAATCATTTCATTCTTATATTAAGAATTATTCTGTACTTTTTAGTTCGATTAACTATAAAAGCGTGTTTCTTAGTTTTTTAAAACTATAATTTATTTTTCATTTTTTAGTTCGATCTACAATAAAAGCGTGCCTTTTTTTTTAGTTTTTTAATCATTTATTTCTTTGATCATTTAATCTTAAATGCATCAATTTTTTAGAAACTGAAATATCCAGTGGCGTTTTCGGTTTAAGGGTTGTAACTTAATATTTTAGTTGCCAAATCTGTGGAAATCAGAAATCGTTAATCCTGATGATCCTGATCAGGACAATGGAACAAACTTATGATTTAAAGTCGGTTAAAATCGAGTTCAAAGATTCCGTTACATACAAGTGAAGCTTATAAAAGCATGTTAAAAATAATAAAGATACTACTACTAAGAACTAGACAGAAAAAGGTTAAGGCTTCTTTTCATATTAAAACATAATATATCAGTGGACATTAATAATATTAATTATTAGATAACAAGAAAGTAGAATAAAATAACAGGTACGGAACAATTGTAACTGATTAACATTTTTCTTATCGATTTCCAACATCACTGATGCAATTAACGTCATTGTCACATATATTTAATAACAGATTAAATTCAAGACATAATTTACATCGCAGTTTATTAATTAATAAACTATTAGCAGTTACAGTCAGGCGAGAACTTACTCAAACAGAATGTACACGGCTTTATGTAGTATGATGGAATATTCCCGAGTACCGTCCTGTAAACGTAAAGAATATTCTAGAAACCCCTAATAAAGGCAGATAATATTAAACAAATATCTTAGGTAATTTTTTTCGATGTTGCTGTCTCCTTGATTTGAACCCGGAAACTCACACTGTCAAGTCAAGAGTTGTTCCACGGAGCTACAGGTGTTTGAGAGTTTTGTGGCAATTTAATGAATGTAACAAATAAAAAAAACATTGAAAAGAAAATCCAATTGTTCATTACGGAGTGCGAATAGTAAATTGAATTATCTTTTCCTTGTAAGAAAAATGCACACAGTTCCAAAATCAAAAATTTTATTTATTTAATTGTTATGAATAATCGCCATCGAGATGTCAATTTAAATTAATTATACAATTTCGTAGTAGTTGATGTATGTGTGTTTATCAGATGAAATATCCGACACACAAAAATTAAACTGAATGGAAGAAATTTGAGCAAGCAAATTCTTTAAGTGAGATAATTATAAAGATTGAACTGGCCGATATAATAAACGCGGAATTTTAACACCAATACACAGCTGTACATGATACAAAATAAATTTTGTAATTTTTTTTCGAATTTTATGGTCGACGTTCATTAGAATTAGCAAATTCTTATTCTTAATTTAAAAAGGAAGAGAGATTTTTTAAAAAAAGAGGAAAAAACGGCAGTTTTAAATTTTACTTCCAACGAAAATTTCTTGTGAAAAATATTGGAATTGCATTTCTAAAAGTACGTGATCTGCATCTGATATAAATACAAGCACAAATAACATGCAGAATTAAATACATTTCTTTAGAAAATATAAAAAAAAAATCTCTTCTCCACTTATAAACCCTAAGGCAAGCGGATAAAAATACTGGAAACAATAGACATCTCGACATTTCTTTACAGTTGCCCACATACGAATACCATACTACATAGCATTTAAAAATTATAACCATGAAACTTTAAGTACAACATATAATCCCACATTGTCATATTTTTTTTAATCTCATTTTTTAAAAATAATAATAATAATAAAAGCCTATGTGCTTCTAAAACAAAAATCTTAATAAAATATCGCATTACAACGTGGGCACAATCAAAATACTCACAGCCTTCCACAGAAAAATTCAACCAACATTCCTAATGGCAGCTCCATGCCAGGCCTTATAGTACCGAAGGCATCACATCGTCCTAGGTTCGATTCTCACACAAGCTGCAAATGCTAGCGAAGGAGAGCATCGATCTTCAAGAGAAGCGCGTGTTTTAAGCTACCCACAGCCTCCCATCGATCCAAAGCATCCCCTGCAATTATTCCACTCTTGACCTTGAGGCACTTCGACGAAAGGGTTACTGCTCCCTAGATTCCTGTCTCCCAGAACTGGGTTAGCCGATGTTTGTATACCCTACCCCCAAGGACTTGTACAACAAAACACACGCAAAGGGCGCATCAGCATAATAACTTTCTAGTTGAATATATAGAGACTGAAGGCTGTTGTATAATAAGGTTCCTTATATTCATTGACACATACATTTCAAATCATTAAGTGAATGACAAAGAAGGGGAAAGCAGCGTATTCAGAATAATCTTTGATGTAATTCCATAAATGAAGTGTCTTTAGCAATTAACTTCCCTAAAAATATCAAAACTTCTGACTAAAATTGCTGTTGTTTAACGATAACTTTCAAGAAAAAAAAAAAAAAAAAATTATATTATGACACAACACACAAATTACACACTATCATTGTTCTTGAATGAAAAAGCCATTTTAATTAATCAGCCAATTTAAGTGATCGAATTATCAGCATACATAAATAGAGTGAAAATTTCACGTTCGAACGCTCCCCCTAGAGGATGATAAAAATAAGAACACCCAAATATTCAATATATATATATATATATATATATATATATATATATATATATATATATATATATACAGTTCTTCAAATTTATGAGTCCGCTTAGATATCCCTTGAATATTGGCCAGAGAGTATTTTACTACACGCGCTGAGTATATGTGTCGATTTTGTACTTAAAAATTAAAAACGTAAAATTTGCAACAATAAAGCAGTTTTTGTTGGCATCTCGGCAAAAAATGAAAAAAGTATGATGCTGTCTCGTGCATAAAAATATAGGTCCATTTAAATTAATAATTTACTATATATAGATCACTATTTTTATATATATATAAGAAAAATACTAAAAATGTTATTTTTTACACCTTAGAAAGACTTTCGACTATATGAATTTATCTAAATTGAACCAAGCATGTACAATAGTTTCCTTCACTTCAGTAATAGTGAAGTCTTCAAGTTATTTTCATATATTCAGATAGCTAGGAGTCCAAAAACATTTCCTATTGGGTTGAGGAACAAGATAGCCAGTACAAAAAATTAAAAATTTTTAGCCAATAATCACTGTTTGGCACTGCCACCGCAATAAATACCAGCTTTGTCTTGCTGAAACGTATGATGATTCAAATGAGATCTTCGTAAATAAGGCAAAATTTTTTTTGTTTCAGTAAATCTCGGTGCAACTTTACCCTCAAAAGTTTTTTTTTTCTTTCGAAAAGCACTCTTATCCTTTTTGAAATAGTGCTAGTATAAATTAAACAGGTCAAGACTAATTTTTTTTCTATCGCTGATCACAATTTGCAACCGAAAAATTTATTTAAGCAGTCAGATGTGTATACGAAAAAAAATATGGAACACACAAACGATCTAAAAACTTACTGTACTTCAGTTCAATTGCATTTTTTTTCGGGCCAACTAAAATCTAGCATTCTTGTAGATTAGTTTCAAACATGGTGCAGGTGTTTTTAATCTTGATTTAACTTTGTCAAATGCGGACTTAAAAAACGTCTAACAGTGTGTGATGCCATTTTTAGATTTAGACCACTTGCAATCTTTATCTGGATCGCGAATAGCGTAGAATTTTGAAACTGCTCAAACAGTACGATGATCATCTTTTGAAGGAAGTACAGACGGAAGTCCTGGACATTTTTGTTCTACGCGTTGTCTTATTCCTATGAAAATTTCTCATCTACATTTAAGAGATCGTCCAATCGCACTGGCACCTGTATGGTGCTCAAAGCTACGTGTTAACCACAGGCGTAAATATAGCCCTTTGCGCGATGAATTTCGCGCAACTTTATGTTACTGTCGATCAGGTGGCATAAGTAACAACAGCAAAAGATCGTCATATTTTATATGCGCGATTTCTCTAACTCAGTTTCTACTATCATTATAGGCTTCAATCAAACTTTTTTCACGTTCTAATAATTATAAATAACATGACATAATGGTTAAAAGTTACCAAAATACATTATGTACATGCAGTGGCGCACACAGGAATTTTCAAGGGGGCTCCGGGGTCGAAAGTTCACTATTCTTGTATCATGCTCCTTTTGATTTTGTCGATTTTCGGGAACAAAACACTGTAAAAAACTAATTTTTGAATAGATAATTAGCATTAATTAATAAAATTAATTATTTATAACAAGTAATTAATTAAATTTTACGTACTATATACTTAGAATTATAATCAATCGGGAAAAATATCAAGGCTTTGGGGGGGGGTCTGGCCTCCCAGGATCCCCCCCTTGTGTGCGCCACTGTGTACATGCTTTTATGACGAGAAAATGAAACGTAGACCAATATCTATGTATGAACCGCGTTATACGAGTGCTCACTTCGTGATTACCACGGTGTATGCGCATAACAGATCCACTTTACATGTTTCCCAAGTCGCGCAACGGTTCCTTCAGCATATGCAAATCACTTTTATAAACATTTATTTCAACTTAAGGTATCCGACTGCGCCCGGAACTGTTATTTTTCAAAAGCCTATAAATGGATATTTCTTAGGATATTTCGTGTCATTTCGATTAGAATACATATATAAATTTTTTTTAAGAATATTATCATAGTAAAAAGTTATTTAAATGCAATATTTTGGCAAAAAATTAACATAGAATCACCTATTTTCAAAACATTCTCCTTTTATGGAAAATACTTCTATAATAATAATATTTTGTCTATATATAGCTCAGACCTCTGTACAGAGCATGAACTACGGTTCTTGAAGTATATAACTTAGAAGTGGGATTTATCCATATTTAAATGCAACAAAGTGGAGAAATTTTAAGGAAAAAACATGGATAGGTATTTCAATTGGTAGTAACTCTGAAAATAAAGTGAATTTTTCAACAACACTACTTCAGGCCCTCTGGAGAGATCTTTGCTTTATATAAGCAAAATATTATTATTATTGAAGCATTCTTCATCAAAGAAGAATATTTCGAAAATATGTAATTCTAAGTTCATTTTTTGCCAAAATATTGCATTTAAATAATTTTTTTATTCTAAAAATATTCTTAAAACAATTTTATGCGTGTATTCTAATCCAAGTGACACTAAATATCATGAAAATTATCCATTTATACGCTTTTTTTAAATCACGGTTCCAAACGTAGTCGAATACCTTGAACTTAAAGCATTCAAATATTGGACATATAAATATATGTGGAGCAGTATACGTAGATTATTTAACATAACTTTTTCTGGGGATTAAAGATTTTTGCCTTGAGTATAATTTTTTTTAAAACACGTCTAGCGACCTGTTGGGAGGGAATTGCCTAACAAATTCCGTAATATACTAAGCAGCAGCGAATATTTCAAGAAACTCATTTCGAATTTGAAACTTCTTTTACAGAATCCAATTGAGCTAGAATATTAAAAAATAAATGTATGTCGACGGCGCAACCAAACAGCAAAATAAATTAAATTACCATAGGAAAGGAAACTTTATGCACAGATATTTTTTTTAAAATACCGTGTAATAAGATATAAATATGAAAGTCCCGAGAAAGGCTCCGAACTAATATATAAATCAAAATGTGAAAGTGGATGTGAGCGTACTCTTTCAGAACTTCGATTCAGTTTTCTCTTTCAATGTCCTTTTCAGAGTTTGCTAAGCATTCAAATTTCAATCCATGTCGTAATACAGAAGACGAGTTTTGCTTTGAATGAAAGAAGTGAAAACGATCGATATTCATCTCGATCACTTTATTATATATATATATATAGAGAGAGAGAGAGAGAGAGAGAGAGAGAAACCTTGCTTGGTAGAGAAGCTATTACCGAATTCGCGCACCTTCTTTCTTGAATAAAAATCAATTTTTTTCAGTTCTTCTAGCAATGGATTTCTCAACCCTGTACGACACTTTCTAGTTTTATATAAGTCTTTATCCTCGAAGGGTGGTGAAGGGGGAAGAAAAAGTTCCATCATTTTTTTGGGATGCCTTTTATGAGTCTCGCTGATGAACCGCAAAATAGATCTTTTAAAATGTTGGGACAGATTTTCCAAGGAAGAGACTTTTATACCTTTCCTTTTCAAATGAAAGTCAAAAGAGGATGGAAAGAAAGTGAAAAATTTTCGTTGATTTTTTTTTAACTGGTCATATTATAATATACTGGTGTTAATTACATTGCATAAATATTCAGCAATAACAGAAAAAGTTAAAGCATACAAATATTTTTATTGAAACGAAAACGTACCGGATGCATAACGGGGAAGGTAAAAAAAAAGTATCAGTCTTTTATGTTTCAACATTTTAAACAATAGATTGTAAATTGAGCATCAAAGTAACAAATCTCTGAATGAATTTAAGTGGTTTTTATCTTTAGAGGTAGTTTGAAATTGTATAAATTTCAAGACAATAGAAATTTGCATATTTTAATAAGCTACATAAATTTAATTATAAATTACTCCCACAAATGTAGGCTAATAGTTTCTGGATAAAAGATATTTTTAACTGCACATTTAGTAAATTTATTTGTTTCATTTTAGTAGTATTTATCATAATAAACAAATTGAATGTGCTTTGGCTCAAGAATACCATTCCCTTGAAATTAAATTGCAGAAAAACAGTTTAAAAACGACAATACAGAATTTGAAAAAATACATGACTACTTGTGTAACTTAAATTAGTAGAAGGCACACAGAACTTTTTTACTGTAATCGTGGTACGTAATCGAACACACTCATACAAAAGCATTCGTAACAAGATGTATCGCTGTTTTGATGGATTACTATATGCTCTCGTTTCATTCAGAACTGACAGGCAAGATGTAAAACTCCGTAATTTGTGATATACATATATATATATATATATATAAACTTGACTTTGTATGTTGTGTCTAACATGCAAGCCTTATAAAGAAATGTTCAATTCTTACTTCAGGTTATCTTGCTCCATTCCAATGGTTTTTTAATTCTTTTTTTTTTTTGTAAGGATTCTGATGTTCTTTTGTTTCCATTCTTAACTGCATTAGATAGATAAATAAATAGAAACGCTTTTACGGCATTGCGTTTTTCAATTTTAAAGCCTACCTTATAGATTATGTTTCATTTCGAATTATCCAAATCTTATAATTATCTTCGTAATTCCTTTTTATGTTTGAAGTACAATAATTATGCTGCATATACGTTGACTGACAGAACAATAAAATTTGTGGCTTAAATTTATGACAACCCCCCAGCTTATATTAATTTATTTATATTATATATAAGATTTTTTTTTTTTAGTTTCTATTTTAAAAGTACGATTTAATTCCCGAAGTTTTGTATACATGAAGTTTAACACACTGTTGACAAATCCTTACGCATGGAACAAATAGAAACTTTACTTTTTGTTCTTTTTAAAATAACGTATATATCAATACAATAAATGGTAAAACAGAAAAGCGTTAAAAATTGTTAAAATATTTTCATTTTATGAAAATAAAATTTAGTATTCACATATTAATAAACTTAATATTCAACGCGTCACTAACTAAATTTTTGAAAATATTATTAATTTCTAAATAGGGTAGTGAAAAACGGAACTATATATCGCACAATATCTGAACCATGCATCGTATTGTAAGAATTTGTTTTTCGAAAATAAATGATAAAATATAGATGTTTAATCTATCTGAAAAAAATAAAACAAGGAAACATTAATAATAGATCTAGAGGATCTTGGAAAAAAATGCAGGGAATATCCATTTTTGAATATATATGGACCTTAAAAAAACAGAATAGTCTATATTTTGATTGATGGCATATTCATAGACATGCTTTCATATTTTTCCTGTAAATATTTACTGCAGTGAGTCTATCTGTAATAACAAAGTTAGGAGCCGTAATAACTCAGGAATATTTATTGGATTAGGGATCTAGGGGGAATGGACCATTAACCAAGGATCTAATTCTTTTAGCTGTGATGATTTGTATCATTGTCATTTTTAAATAATCACCCCAGAAGAGCTTTATTCTAGTCAGAAGGAAATGTAATGGAACCTAAGGCATTGCTAATAGGGACTATGAATTTTGTTTTTAATTAATGGCTACTTTTTGAAGTTTACACACCTTGCCAATTTCATTGTTACATTTTAAGTATAGAAAATAATATATTTTAATATATTATTTATATAACAAATCATATTCTATACTTAGAGAAGCTATTACCGAACTCACTCACTTTCTTTACTGCATAAAAATCTCATGTTTTTCGGCCCTTCTAATTTTGATTTCTCAAACCTATGTGACATTTTCTAGTTGCAATTTCATATATCTTACTACGGTTGTAGCGCTTAATATCTGATTGTAGGCGAAATGTATTTCCAGATCAATGTGTAGCTTACTTGGCGAATAATTTTTAACTAAAATATTATCACGCACGTATCATAAGTAGATGGCTTGCCAAGTTTTTCTACGCGATATTTTATATTAAGGTTTTTTGTAACTGTAGCATAACCTAAATCTAAGTTTCTTTTATTTCTTTCATTTTTTTAGGATACGCTATACAACAAGCAAGGAAACAAAGATTGTTTCATGCATAAGTTATGTAGTACAATTCCAAGGAGATAGATGGATATTGCGAAACAAATCGCTTAAGAGAAATACATATATTCTACGACATTAAATGACACCACTAGAACGTGGAAGTTTTCAAGAAATGTCCCTTTTTAAGGAATCGAAAGTAACAGTATTCCCTTCAGTTGTTTCGAAAATGTGAAATTGATTTTTACAAGAAAATAGAAATTCCAATGAAATTTTGCAACTAAAATGAAAGTACCCACAGTTAAATTTGTTGAAACTATAAATGGATTTGTTCAATTTAGCATAGCAACTATTGGAAAAGAAAACAGGAGTACTAACGGTTTGGAATGTTAGCGTTTTAAATATAAAGCGCGTATATAGAGTATACTGCTCGAAGTTATTGTACGCAGCATACAACGACGTAAAAAAATAATGGTAAGAATTAAAGAACTCTGGTGCGAAATAAATATAATACATTAAGAGTAAAACAGGAAATGGAATGAAGCGTGAGCCCTGAGTAGGGGGAAAAAATGTTTGAAATGAAATTTACCATTGACGAAATTGTAAATTTATGAACCAAAGAGAGCCCGTTCAAAATAACTTATTTAGGACATTTCCAATAGCGCGAATTTCGACAACTAGTGACTGGGAATGAATTCTAACGTAACATCCTGAATATTATTTTGTGCTGTTCTATCCTATATGCTTTCCAATACGAAAAATAAACCAGAGTAATGAAATCTAAGATAATCGCTTCATTGTGTCATTTCCCCTCTCGATAATACAACCGCTCATTCAGCAAGTTGCAACAAGAATCTTTTATGAAGTGTAAAGTGATAGAGCACCCCCCTTGTTCACAGGAACTTTCACCTCTCGTGTGATTATATAATTTTATATTTAAATTGTAAAAGGCATTGCGAGATACACGAGAAAGTATTTCTAATATATTGAAGAGAGATAGCAGATATGAAGATGACGTTCCACCTTCAGCATTGTAACAAATTAATTGACATTCTCAGAGAGTTTCTTAGTTTAATGTGAAACAATGTGCATATGAGAGCGCGAATAGAATTCATTGTGGCATGTCAGTACTTGTAAGGTAAACGAATAACGATAAGTGTTACAGAAAAATTCGATTTATTTTCAATCTTGCGACTAGTTTCGACTTGAATTTTTACTATTGTAGTCTGAAATATTTATAAAATACAGTCAAATTACCATATTTCTTCTTATCGAGGCGTTTACATACAATATATACTTTTTTAAAAAAAAAAGAAACATAAAATGTAATCAAATTTCAATAGTTTGCTGAAAAACAGTGAGTCTTCAAAGAGAAACGCAACTGTAGAAGAAATTATGAGGGGGGTGGGGGGAGATTTCTCCGTCTTTGTTTTAATCTTGTTCGCCCAACTAAAATTACTTTAAAAATAGATGTTGTCGTTCTGCGGATCAAATATGCAAATAACAGTACACGCGACAAGACCATTTAACTCATTAGACAACTTCTCAAAGAACCAAATCAGATACGCAAATTACGTTGGTTTCATGTAACGCTTGTTAGGAAACCTTTCACAAAGCTTAACGGCTTTACATAGCAGCCTATACTAAGTAGTCTGAAAAACGGTGGATTTCGTTAAAAATTCAATAGGTCAGAGGCGGCAACGCGTCGCCTTTGCCATTGTCATCATCAAGCAGATCAGCTACGGATGACTCATCGTCAGTTACTCCCGCATCTTTTGTAGGTGGGGAGGGAAATTTAATCCACCCAGACTTCAGACGGGAAGGGGGCTGCCAATTTCCCATTCACACATCTGTCGAGAGACCCCCTGAGTCCCTAAGTCCCGAGGTTGCTTCATTCAAGAGGCTTCCGTTGTATACGAGAAGAGAGCAAGCTTAAAATCCCGAAGTAAATCCAAACAAGTTGGAGCGATTGTATGGATAGGATTTGTAAGAGGGTAAACTTAATGAAAATATCATGTTAAAATGGGAGGAAATGCAATATCGTTCTTTGTACTTCTTTTAGAAAATCCTTTTCTCTCCTCCTTTTTTCGAAATGCCAATAACGGTGGAATGTTCTCGGTAGCGGTTTATCGAAGAAATTTTCTCTGTCGGCTTTATTTTTGTTTGTCAACACACGGCAGCAACAGTATAAAATCCACACTACTTTAGACACTTTTAAAGATAAATTATAAAAGTAAAAAGCTTTTCTTTAAAAACAATAAGTTCAATGTACTAAAAAATTATAGAAAAATTAATATTAACTTCAAAATGCGAATGGTTAGGTAATTTAAATTCCAGCGATGCGATTTAATAAAAAGTATTGAGCTCTTTTATTCCATATACATAGCTTATAAAAAAATATTTTTCCCAAATTTAATGAAATAAAAAAGTACTTTAAAGCTTGTCTTCATCAGCATAAAATTTCGCTAAGAAAAGGATAAATGAGAATTTCTATGAATACTCTCATTTAGTATTATAAATTCTTTAGACTCTCTAAATACTGTGTTCTTCGAATATCACTAATAATTATTCAAAAGATTACTAAATGAAAAAAAAAATTCTCGTTATAAATGAAAATACTTAGCTTGATTACGATAAAAAAAATTATAACACTAATGTAACATTAACGCTTTCTAATTGAGTAATTTCTATTAGTATGGTGAGTTACAAGTAGAAAAATAAAAATTAAAAACACACACTAAATTATTTTCTGTGTGTTCGACACAACTGTCAGCTGCTTTCACAAATAAACCTTTCATAATCAGGTCATTTTATTTATTATTGAACCCAAAAAAAGCAAACTAAAGACTAAATCGGAAAAAAACCCTAAAAAATCCAAATCTAATTATTACACATTTTTTATAGAGCTTTCTCTTTACAAAAAAAATGCACTTTTATACTTTTATTTTACTGATCCGAGAAGTCAGAGATCTTTTTTATTCCATAACAACTATGACCAGAAATACGATACACATTTTTAAATCATGAGTAGAATTGTTATCTTTCGCAGAATCCATCGTCTGCAGTTATTTTGAAGTTTTGCGAACAGATGGTAAGATTTTCATAGAATTCTTTTCCGAAGTCAGGATCGAATATAAGTTAAAATTTAGATTCTTTTTTCTTCTTCTTTTTATATATGAAATACTTGGACGAATTGTAATATGATTCTAAATTCTTTGCTGTTATTTAAAAAATGCATTACTTTTACCTTTGCATTACTTTAAAAGGCTTATTTTTTTTCACATTTTTCTAAACAGTTACGTACTTTTGAATAGGATGACGTGTATTCCCCTCCCCCATAAAGATAGGTTTGAAAGCCTTTTTACGGTTTTGATTAATTTCATGCTAGTGGAACTTGAATTCCCTTTTTAAACAACTGCAGAAATAATTGTTTATTATTCCTATATTTCTTTGAAGCATCTAAGCTCCTAGAATTTTCTTTCAGATTATTGAGGATTTTGAAAATTACCATCCTCTCAGAAAGCTACACAAACAATTTTTTTTTTCAAATTAAAAATAAATTGTTAAATTCAAAAAATGCTAAAATATGGGGGGACAATAAAAAGACCTTTGACTGAAAGGTATTTTCCCATAGTCAAAAGTCAAACTTAAAGTACAAATTCAGTGGGCCACAAAAGTGTTCGTACACATGCAATTTCCAATAAAATTTAATGGTTTCAACTAATAAAAATTGTAATTTTTTTATGATATCTACAACTTGTTCTTAATGAATTGACATAATCAATTTTTTAAAAATAGTATAACTATTTTTTTAAAAAAATTAATAATCAAAAAGCTACTAAAAATTACGCCACATAAGTCTTCGTACTCTTAATAAAAATCTCAACATAGCTTTGAATATTGTATTTATTTCTTAATTTAGTACTCAGTAGGATATCTTTTAGTTCCCACAACAACTCTATAACGTCTTGGTATAGATTTAATCAGTTTTTTTATAATTTCTGCATCGATTTTCGACCATTCTTCTACGATTGTTGTTTTTACTTCACATGTGTTTATATGTCATGTTTTCTTCTTTTTAAAATCAAAATATCTCCAAATATGTTTTACTGAGCTAAATAAAGTGATTGAGGAGGTGATTCAGAATTTGGGGACAGTTATTGAGATACCAACGGCGTACATTGAGAGCAGTGCGCTTAACGTCATTATTCTGTTAAAAAATGAAGTCGTCTCCTATATCAAAATTTTGGGTGGATAATTTAAAATTTCTCTTTAAAATATTTAAATGGAGCTCATAATTCAGAATACCATCAAAAGATACCAAATTACCTAATTCTGAGGCCGACTTACACCCCCACGCAAAAACATTTCCACCTCCATCGTTCATTGATCAAACTAGATTCTTGGGATTCAGAAAATACAAAATTGACAGCAAATTGATTGGGATGACAGAAAATTCAGCATTTTTTATTCCGATGGTCATATAAGAGCTTTTAAATGAAAAAAATGAGGAGTTTAATCCCATGCATTTATGTGGAGCAAGAACTCTTCCACTTCCATGCTTCAGTATGAAGGTGAAGATGTTTTTGCGTGGGGGTGTAAATCGGCCTCAGAATTAGGTAATTTGGTACTTTTTTTTTATGGTATTCTGAATCATGAGCTCTACTTAAATATTTTAGAACGAAATTTTAAAGTATCCACCCAAAATTTGGATGTAGGAGACGACTTAATTTTTTAACAGGATAATGACGCCAAGCGCGCTGCTCTCAATGTACGCCGTTGGTGTGTATATAACTGTCCCCAAATTCCGAAACACCTCCTCAATCCCTTTATTTAGCCCAGTAAAACATATTTGGTGAGATTTTGATTTAAAAAAATTGAAAACATGTCATATACACACATAATGTGAAGTAAAAACAACAATCACAGAGGAATGGAGAAAAATCTATTCAGAAATTACAAAAAACTAATTAAATCTATACCAATAAAAGTTGTTGTGGACACTAAAAGATATTCTACTAAGTACTATATTAAGAAATAAATACAATATTCAAAGCTATGTTGAGATTTTTGTTAAGAGTACGAAGACTTATGTGGCGTAATTTTTAGTAGCTTTTTGATTATTAAATTTTTTTAAAAATATGTATACTATTTTAAAAAAATTGATTATGTCAATTCATTAAGAACAAGTTGTAGATATCATTAAAAAAATTACAATTTTTATTAGTCGAAACATTAAATTTTATTGGAAATTGCAAGTGTACGAACACTTTTGTGGCCCACTGTATATATTTTTTCATACATAAAATGGAACAAAATACGAATTTATCGTTGCTAATAATCCAGCAATGATAAAATATAAGAATAATTTTATGCAACTTTAAATAGCCAAGATTGTTCTTGCAAACATCTTCAAATTCGCTGAAATTTATTATTAAACTTATTTGAAATAAAGTTGCAAAATTTATTATTGTGATATCTTTGTAACGACACAATCAGGATTTTCGACCTGAAGAAGTTTTAAGCCTGCAAGAAGCATTTCAAAGTTTCCCGGTTACTTTAAAATAAGGCTTCGTTAAATTGCTGATATAAAAAGGTATTGTCTTAGTTAAAAAATAAAGGTAATATAAAAATTTTATTTTATAGATAATTCTTACTGTGAGTAATAAATAAGTTGTAGGGAGAAATAAGAAATGTCACAGAAATTCTGCAATTTATAATTAGCACTATTAAAAATATTTATTATTTATTTAACATTATTAATTTAATATCATCTATTAACTTCAACACACAACAACAAACAATGGTCTTACAATACTATGGACAACAAAAAAATAGCTCGTCTCTTACTATGGTACTTGACAACAAATTAAAACTATGAAAGAACTCTTTCATAGTTAATTTGTTTTTACAAATAAATACAAATTTCTATTATAAAATGCATAATAAATAGATCATACATGCAACATGAAACGGTCTACAAAATAAATTAAAAAAAAAAAAACCAGTTTTCCTTTTCAAATAACAAATTTTTATAAATGTGCTTTAATTTTATTGTTATACGTATATATAAATAGAGATTAAAATTTTTCTACAAATTATTTCACTGGAAGAGTTGGTATTAAAATGTAAGGTAATATATAATACACCATATATTTTATTTGAAAAACTTAACATTAACGCATAATTTAACAGTTTTGAATATATTTATATATATTAGTGGACGTAATATAAATTCTTAGCGGAATAAAATAAATTTATTAGAAATAAATTTTAAATAAATCCCGCAAAGAAAAATTAAAATCACGTCATTTACGAGGAACAAAAAACATTTCAATCAATTTCCATCGAACGAACTTCCGGAACGAGTAGGGGGGGGGGTTTATTTGCAAACTTGTGGACGCTTCATATATTAAGTCTTCTTATTATGGTTCATAAAAATTTTGTTGCTGTAATAACAGGCTTAGAAAATTGAAAATATTAGCTTGAGGTTGCTTTGTGAGAACAGAAAACCTAAATATTTTTCCGTTGAAGAAAACTGGTTGCGTAGCAACCAAAGTTATGAAACGAAAAACCGCCTTTAATTTAAAGGCATAGCGGCAGTTTTAAACTAAAGAAAACAGATTCCATTAGCTTAGGGATGTTAGGAAAATATTGAAAATGCTTTTTACTGAATGTTATTATTGCAGTTTTGAAGTTTCGTTCTGACTGATTTTGAAGTGTTTTTTTTCAACGAAAAATTTTATTTAAACGAAGGAGCAAATATAACAAAGTTCAGTTAACTATTAAAAGTAAATTATATTCAAAACTTAAAATTAAAAATAATTTAAATGAAAAATTAAATATTTTTAAAAAATGTATCGAAAGGTAAACACACACACATATTCTATATATATAGAATAAGTTGTGATACATATATATATATCACAACTTATTCTACATAAAATGATTCTAAAGTTTCGTCCGGAGTATTATAAAGGAAGTATTTTATTTAAATAAAATAATAAGAGTTAAAAAAAAATATTAAAATTTCTGAAGTTACAGTAGTAGAATGGGATATTTTTAAATCAGAAGGAAGAATTAAACAAAAAAAAATAATATTCTTGAAACTAAAATTCGGTGCACAGAGTATTTTTCTTGTTAAATTTTATTTTTGAATTACATTTTCCTTTTTAAACTAGAGAGGAAAAAAAACACGGTATAACTGTAAATGTAAGTTTGAAAAGCCAACTTCATTTCAGTCACCACGCTTGCCTTTCTAAAATATCGTGAGATATGTAGAAAATTTAAAATAATAAATATAATCCTTAAGATTTCTTCGTAATTGTACAAAAATAATTAAAAATAGGCAGTTTTTTCAAAACTTCAAAAGTATTGTTTTCTGTCGACAGATGGCGACTACGTCGCGACTTGCAAGACTACCAAATACTATTTACCGCTCACTTTCAATAAATTCACACTCATTCGAGGAATAAACAACATTTATTTAGGAACATCATGAAGGAAACGGAAACAATAACCAACCTAATTTTTTCTTGCATTCATTTTTTTATTATTTATTTCTAGAATTTTTGTCCAGATCGCACGAAAACACATTCAGAATGCTAGGACAGTGTTATTTAAAAACTAGCTATTTATCGTAACTAATGAAAACCAGCTTATGCTCAATTTAGTTTGATTTTCGTTTGCTAAAAAAAAAAAAAAAAAAAAAAACGATCGCTATTTTTCTCAAAGAAGTTAAAGATGCCCCGAAACTGTATTTTTCATACTTAATACACACACACACACACACAATGCAATGAGATTTAGAGTTGCAAAGCTTCAATTAATAGTTTTAAAAAATGCATCAAATTCTGAATAGAAAATAATGAACTAATTTTCAATTAGTACTCATAAAATACATGATACTTTGATATACAGTCGACTCACGATAATTCGAAGTAAAAAAGACCAATGAAAAACTTCGAATTATCAGAGGGTAGGAAAAAACTCCCAATACACAAAGATAAATTTTTTTCTAACACATTTAAATTTGTAACTATATAATAAAATAACAATTGTACATACGTATAAAATTATTTTAAGTATATTTAAAAAGTACATATTATACAATATAAATATTATACAGAAGTTAAAATTCCTGTATTAAAAGTTTACATTTATGTATTAAAAACAACTATTAAAAGAATACATTCTGTACATAATTAATTTTTTTTTGACGAAAAAATCTGTTATCTTATTTTGTTTTATGGCTCTTAATCTAACTTTGTCTATAGATTTTTCTAGAATAAATTTAGCTTGAAAAACATCCGCATCAACATGATTTTGAAGGAAAAAGTTGCGTGATTTGTTTAGTGACACTTTATCTTCTGTCAGAGTTATCGGAGTCAACTCTGATGGTCATCAAAGGGTTACGTTACAGGGGAGACGAGCAGAGGCAACACAAAACATATAAGCTCCAACCTGTTTGCTGCAGGACACTATATGATAGTGAGTGTTTGAATTGTTGAGAGTTTTATCAGATCACTTCGAATTATCGCGTGTTGTATTCTGGTCAACTTAGTGCTTCTCAAAGTTTCAATATTCGCGACCCAATGTTCAATCATAATTTTCATCACCCCCCCTTATACAATATAACAATGTATTGAATTGAATAGTACTGTATTTTGACTCTAAAACTACGATATGACTTTTACCTCTTAAATACCCCTGGTGTACATAAACGTCTCACTCAGTCAAAGCGTTAATATCCTCGGACGTATATATACGTCTTTCCCTAATACGATCTCTTCTGTGCACTGCTATCCATAAAATTATTCCGAAGGCTTTGGAATGCAATAAAAGGTCCTTGACAACAATCTTTGCGAAGGATTTACTTATTTCAGATTATTTGCTTCTTTATTCCTTTCCCCCTACCCCAATACATCACATAGAACGCGCGTCTACGTGGAAAACAGTTGGCCTTGGTGAGCGAATCGCGTAACATTTAATTGCCAGTCAAGGGATTAATTGTAAACCATACAAATGATCAAGATCAGTGCTAATTTTTGTATATAATTTTATATATGACCAACCCATGGGGGTACTGGTGATTTTTAAACTTGTTCTTAACTTAGTATTGTTAAATTAATTATAAAATACATTGGGCAGCACTGGTACATTTATAAGCGCAATATATCACTGTAAATGTGTATTTCATTTTTTATTATATCAGAATGTATTTTGTTTATTTACTTTCACTAAATTAATAATTTTTTTTAAAATAATCTTTTGTCTTTGACTTTTCAACATGCTCGCGCCCCCTTGTAGAGTTGTCACGCTCCCCAAGTGGGGCGCGCCCGACAGTTTGAGAAACACTGGGTCAACTACAGATTTTACTTCGAAATATTGAGTGTACCAAAACGTATCGTTTTAGTTCGAAATATCAAGAGTTTTTCTGGGGGTTGAGCATATACTTCGAATTAGCGAGAGGTTCGTGTTATCGAAGATTTGAATTAACGAGATTCGACTGTATATATTTGAAGTCATAACGTTAAGTATTGTTTCACATACTTTAAAAATAAAAGAATAAAACTGCTACGTAAACGTAAAGCCATTAAGGTAAAAGCTCCTGAAACTAACAGCTTTACCAGAAGAGGAGGATGGAGTTTACATTACAGTTATACGGTTAATGGAGTTACCTCCCAAATGGTTTAAAATGTTTGAAAACATTTCTGTAATTTAACAATATTAATGTAGCTTTTCAATTAGAAAAAGGCGAGGAAGCAGATGTTGCTACCATTATAAGAGTTAGCTCCAAAAGGATTTTATAAGCATGTCAAAATAATTTTGTTAGTGAACCATGATAACATGTGTAATAGCTGTGCTTAAAATAATGATGCTCTTTTCAAATGGAGAAGTTTTAGAAGTAGATGTTACAAATTTACACCATTAAAGTAATTAATTTTAATACGATATAATACATTTATTTTTAGGATAATACTTAAAATGAACAGCGACGGAGAAAAAGCATTTAAACTAATTAATTCCTTTTTAGAGTTTTCTTAAGCACTTCTGGTCATAGTTATGATAACATTTAGTTAAGAAAATACAATTAAGTCCTCTATTTCTAAATTTGTTTTTCAGTGTCAATATATATTATGCGAACTCACTCTTTAAAATAAAAATGTTTAAGCTGAACATTTGATTGCAACATAGTAACAATAAGAAATTGAAAAATCACTAATACCAATACTCACTAATACCAAAGTGATTATTTAGAACAATTATGAAGAGAGTAAACATTACATTTTTTTCTGTGTTATTATCTATAGCAGTGCTCCGCAACCTTTTTATCGCTGCGGACCGGTCAACGTTTGATAATTTTACCGCGGCCCGCTGAGGGTAGGACACGTTGATTGTTTATATTTCAGATTGTTTTGATTTAACAATTTTAATTTGGTTACATTTAAATATGCCTTCAAAATAAAATATAGTTACACCAAAAATGTGTGTGTGAATAAAAGTGATTTAACGTGGAATATAAAGTGATTTCCGTGGAAAGTTGCGTAAATCCGAGAGAAATGCACCACTTTAAATAAAATGGTTATAGTTTAATGTTCTTTAGGCGGCCCGGCACCATTTGATCAACGGAACGGTACCGGTCCGCGGACCGGGGGTTGCAGATCACGGATCTATATAGCATGTATATCTTGTACATCTATCAAGATTCGAAATATATATATAATGGCTGTTTATATATATTTCCCATCGTTATTATAAATTTGATTGCAACGTAAACTCTCTCTTACGAATAATGCAACTTAACTTTTAAAAAAAGGGAGAGGTACATAGGATGTTTTTTACCCATAAAGGGTTCGTATAACGAAGCGTATGTCTCACAAATCAACAGATGTTTAAAAGAGTGTTTTATTGAGACTTTCATATTAATTAAAATATCCATTTAAATGACTTATTTTTTCAGTTTTCTGTTTTTAAGACAATTACAGCCCAGACAAGAGAATTTCTGTAAGAAATATAATGAGACAGCTCAATATGAGAATTAATTTAAGAACGAACTATAAAAATGAAATCCAATAAATATTACAAAACATTTTGTTTCACCTCTTTTGCGGTTTCTTCGATTAGCGAAACACATACACACAAATGTTATTTTTTTAAAATTAGTTCACGTGTACAGTTGCAGACAAAATTAACACAACACTCTCGTCAATTATTGATATTATGGCTTGGTTTAAGAACTTTATTTCATTCGAAGCAACAACAAATTAAACCTTCTGTCTATCCTCAATCGAGAGTAAAGTATAAATCACTATAACTTTTTACTTTACAGTAGAAAAATAAGTTCAAAATCCAGTTCAAGCTCTGAAAGTCATCCTTTTACCTCGTAACCAATGGTAATAACCACGAGACAAAGAACAAACTCAACCGTAAAAGATCCGAAAATTAAAAAAAATATATAAATCGAACATCCGACTTCAATTCACTCTGTCTAAGAGCAACGTCGGGTCACTACCACAGTGACAGCAGTAAAAGTAAAAAAGTACAAGGAAAATGTAATTCTGGCCTGTAAAGTAGGCCACTATAAGAGCCAACAAAGAAAACAAAACGAGTAGTAACAGAACACAGCAGGGGCCGCAATGTAGAAACGGCTGTTGGACAACGATTTTGAGAGAGAGAGAGAGAGAGAACTCATTAATACTTTCTCCTTGTTCATACTCTAAGAGGTCACTCTTTCCATCCCTACACCTTTGCTTAGCAATCCGTGACTACTTATGACTTCAGTTCATTCCGAGAATAAGTTAAGTAGCAAAGGCTCACCCAAGCAATGCCATTGCATCAAATGTGCATACGCAAACTGACACGTTAACGTAATCCGGTCAATTAATTTTGCGAGCAATACAGTAATTGAAAATTGTCCCTTCATCGAACAGTTGCTATAGAAACCAAAAATGAAAGGAAGTTGTCAGCAAAAAAAAATTTGATGAGTACGATTTTTGTAGGAAGAAGTAGGTTGGGGCCAATTAACTTGTCTAATGCAAGAGTTACAAGCCTAAGAGTTCAGTCATTATAACTGTTTCGTTCATAAAAGAAGGATGATTAGGGGAATGACACTTCATCAAACAGATGTTATGACTACGATAAGGAAAGTATTAAGCACTAATGTAAGGATCTAACATGCCAGATTTTGTGAATTGATATTTCCGTGGTAGTAAAGACGATGATTTCAACCAATTAACTCTTCAAGCCATTAACATATAACGCTTTCATTCATTTTCATAGAGATGTATTTTGAATGCGTTCGATGTTGTTTAAATTTGAGACATTTTATAAATAAAGAGAAATAATCTTCATAAAAAGAACTATAACATAGATTTTATAATCATTACATAAATAATATTCCTTTTGTCTCTTTTTTGAACTTAAATCTTTATTCCTAAAGATTGTGACGGGTCTACCCACGTTCTCTTAAATACTAATCCTCTTGGAAAATATTGGACCTTTAAACATTGTTATATTATAAATATATTAACCTCGAAGAAGATGTGAGTATGCAAATTAAGACTTGCATATAAAGATTAAATGCTCAGGTTAGAAATAGAGAGAGAAAGAGGTTAGACTGCTAACGGCTAGCAGTGATTGATTAAACGTGAAGTGAGGCGGGGATACTTCGTAGCTGCTAATTGTAGTATTAAAGTTGACGATTTGTCAATTAGGAATCAAATCATAGATTAGGTCGCTAAGGATAAGAATATATTGCCTAGACGTAAATGATCTGATTATATTTATAAAGTCTTCTCTTCTAACTTATGGTTGCTTTCCATATTTGGTATTTGGGTGTATCTCTAAACTTGGTTAATTGAATTCGCGTTGTTCTTATCTGAGAATAAATTGAAGTTATTTTGAATATGGCTAATCTTCCTCCCGACTCTCCCACATTAATCTATGTCGCGGGGTGATCCTTACAAGATTTTATAAAAATTTAAATTCGAGGAAGTTAAGCAAACTATCAAAAAGCAAAGATGTTGCTACAACTTGTGATAGATAGTCTCAATTTTATTTACCGGACGTTTTGATCTCTCTATATAAAAACAGTTTTTCGTCATGCTGTAAGAATTTTTTATACGTAAGGTATAGTTAATAAAAGCAGCAACATATTTACAAAAGATGAAGAAACCTTAGTTTGGACTAATTTACATTTATGCTGTGGTAGGTATTTGTATGAACGTACAAAAATAGTTAAACATGGCGATGCAATAAAAATTTGGAATAAAATGCAATTTAAACACTCGATGGGGCTTGGATATGCCACTCGTACTGAAACGTAAGATTGAGATTTGCCATGACTATTAATAAATCACAGGGGCAGAGTTTTGAAAAAGTCGGTTTATGTGAAACATCGAAGGATATACATAAGATATAGTTAAAGAGAGAAAAAAAGCAACTAAAATATTGGATGTATGCTTAAATAACTATGAGCTATGGCCGCAATTTGTACAAATGAAAGAAAAAAAAACACGAGAGCGGAAGCAGACGCAATTAAGTTTTCTAACTGGCTGCTGAAAATTAAAACTACATAATACACATGTAAATTACAATTACTCAGTTTTACATTCTGAGAAATGAGTATGAGGAGGATAGAACTCGGTACCTTTTTTCCGTTCCGTAAACACGTAACCTACCACTGGACCAAAATGATCCCTTAAGTCCGGAGGCTGCTACTGGCTTATATAAAGTAACTACAAGTATGAATAGTTGTACAGTTTGTACAATGGGGGTTGGTCCACCGTTAGGTGGACAGGGGGTACCTCCCCTAGTTTATGGAATAATAATTTTAATTATTTAAAGTAGAAAGCATTGTCTGATTAAGGATGCTAATGAAGTCGAACAAAATGTCTGAAACTTGCTTACTTTTTTTTCTTACATTAAATCCCTTCGTAATGAAGTTCTAAAAACATTTCTTAGAAAACCACGCTTATTCTTATTTAAAAAAAAAAAAAAACATTCATTTCTTTTTTTTTTTTTTTTACAAAATTGGGGTAAATTACGAGCAATACTTTTCTAAAAGAAATTTCAGTTGTGCAGGAGGGAATAGTTTCAACGTTTCATTTTGTGAAAGCAAGTTAATAGCTTGTGCATCATTATCTTCATTACTAATGTCATGCTCTGCCTGATCGTGGTATGATCAATTTTTGGGCAAAATCGAAGAGGTTGATGGAAATGGACAGGATGGATTGAAGTCAAGTTAGAAACTGATTTTGGGTTCTTGGTGATAGATGGAAAAGGTAAACAGAAAGATTAATAAAAAAAAACAATTTCCAAAACATCAGCTTTTAGAAACTGTTTTTCTTAACAGTGTGTGATCGCTTTGTACACAAATACAAAATTTTAATACATAAAAAAATGTTAAACAGAAGACTTAAATAAAATGGAAATGCACCTTTTGTTGTACACCGAAGTAGACAGAGAAGCTGCATTGAAGTTAAGACTTTATAATTAATGTTTTAAATAATGCTAATTTCACCAAATGTTATAAAAATAGGCCAAAAAAAAATCAGAGAGAGAAATACGTTTTTTCTATATTAATGCCATGCAGTGGAGTACATGAATGGCATAATTTAACATATTAATCCTTTATTTCAAGAATTATTTTCTCTATGAAACATTTTTCATATTTAATTTATTATATTTCACAAACATAACAGTAAAAACTTTCTTTTTGCATTAGACTTCTAAGGAAAAATACATTTTTTTAAATTCGAGAGAGAGAGAGTTTAGGTCTCATAATCATACAAAATAATTTTAACATTTGAGCATTTTTCTATCAAATTAAAATCCTCCAACTACAATTCTGTTTTCTAAACTAATTCCAGACAAAAGGATTTTAACATCACATAAGAACTTTTTAAGAGAATATTGGTGTGATGGGTTTCATTATATTGACCGACATTCAGATAACATCTGAATTTTTTCGGTACCTCGCTTTCAAAATTTCCCTCCCCAAGCCGCGTGGGAAATTTGATGGATTCAACATAAAGCAACACCTTTTCTTATATAGATTTTCAAAGGATAAATTATTTTATTCCTGCTAATAGATTCTGTCACGTGGATACTTACATTTTTAATTCAGTAACACACTAAAGAGGATACAGCAGAAAATTTCATGAGATGGAAGGAAGGGGGTGAAAGGATATAACATTGCTGAACTTTTACAGAATTTTGATAAATGTACTGATATTTATAACGGGAGAATAAAATTATGTTGTGAAAAATGTGTATCCAAATTATACTTACATCATTCAGAACAATTTTATAAATAAATAGCTTTTTTTCACAAAAATGAAGAAAAATAGCAACTATGCTACTGTTAAAGTGTATATAATTCCGCTATTTCATAGAATAATTAGGTATTTCATGAAATAACTAGACAAGTCAGTTAAAGTATATAATAGATGAAAATTTTCATACTTTACCTAGTTATTCTATGAAATAACTGGTTATTCTATGAAATAATTAATGTTAAAAAATTAAAGTAAAAAGTAAACAATTTCAAAGTTATTTTTATAAATTAATCATAAATCTCTCGAAAAATACATTTTATCCCTATTGCGGATGATTAATCGATTAATAACGAGGAAAAGCAGATGAAGAATTTATTATTGCTCATATTTCTAACATTTGTTAAGCAAAGGAAAAAAAACTATGTTGCAGAGAAATAGTTATATTTAAATATTATCAAAAAAAAATAATAATAAATACTTGCTGGGAAGAAAATCCGTTGCTTCAAAAAACATCGAGTAAATCTTTTCAAATAAAATTGTAAAAGAATATTGATTAAAACATTATGAGAGAGAGAGAAGTATAAGAATATTTTTTAAAAATTAAGTAATACCCAATATAAACCTATAAGCAAACTGTCAAGCACCGAAATCCTGCTTCCCTTAACAGACTTGTAGTAAATAAAAATATACATAAATAAAACAAGTGAAAGGTATTCAAAATAAGGCATAAAAAGGTAAAAACAAATTGTGGATGAAGTATCGAATCAAATAACCGAGCGGTAGAATGAGTCAGATCGAAACATTGAAAGTTTTCTTGCCAATACAGAAGATTCCTTGAGCGTCCTGAAGTCCGTGCGTTGTTCCAATTGTTCGTCTTATCCATTGAAACTTTAAAATTGATACATACTTTAAAATTATAAAAAAATGAATGAATGTTTTGCTGGATACCATCTCTCACGTTGGAATCAAAGGCTACGAAACAATAGACAATGGTACAGAAACATCATCGCTCACGGATGTAATCTCCTCTACATCATTTTTCTTGTCAAAACAGTTAAAAACTACATTAAAACATCAATAAATAACCACATTGGTGAGATTAATAGAACCTTCAGATTAAAAATAAACTTCATAACAAAGCCCCACATTTCGCACTAGAAACCATTGCCATTTGATAGACAAGTCGTTATTTTGACATTAAGAGATTATCACTTGAAATACTTAAAAACACCTTCTTCGGCAAGTTGCAAAACAACAAAGGACAGGAATAAAAGCACTTAACGACTGGCCCGAATAAGGATTCCCTTTCGTTCCAGTCGTCTAAGGCAGTGTTCCCCAGCCTTTCTAACGCCGGGGACTGGTCAACGTTTATTAATTTTATCGCGGCCCGCTGAGGGGGAGAAAGTTGCTTGTTTATATTTTATACTGTTTTGATTTAATAATTTTAATTTAATTGTATTTAATCGTGACTTCAGAATAAAATATAGCTACACCAAAAAATGAATATAAAGTGATTTAACAAGGAATATAAAGTGATTTTCATGAAAAGTAGCCCAAACCCAAGAAAAATATACCACAGTAAATAAAAGGGAAATAATTTAATGTTTCTTGTGCGGACCGGTAGTATTTGGTCCACGGACCGGGGGTTGGAGACCACTGGTTTAAGGCATGCACGGCGTAGTTGCGGACTGGTAGGTCGGGGGTTCAAATAAACACCTTTGCCAAGGCCAACAACTGGTAGCCGAAACTTTCTCTAGGAGACGCCCCCTACTCCTTGTGTATAATCACTCTGTTTTCAACTCACCGATTGAAACGCATTTTGATTGAATGTTCCAATTTTAACTCTCTGTTTTCACCTCAAATATTTTAAATGCTACATTTAAACATTAATTGGGTTGGAGAAAATCACCAACCACAAATTAAAAAAAAATTTTGTACATAATGGTTTTTCTATAAATAATTTGTAAACATTAAGCTAAGTTTTTTTTTTCCATCTTAATTTATCAAATGAAAGATTTTTAAAATATGTGTTTGGCACAATATGTCCCAAGAGAACTCTGTACAAGAAATTCAAACCAACTAACCACATCAAAACGCAACCGATTTATACGTGGAACGAAACTCCGAAAACCACCAAATCCCAATTTAATATGAACACATTCCCTTTGTGTCCCTAATCGTACTTGCAGTCGATTTTTCCCAGCTCAGCGAATAAACCATAGATTTATTTACTCTAAGAGGACGATTTTTTAAATGCAAGCCTCGAGACTAGAGAGCATAAATTTCAATACTACTTTTAAAATCACAGTGTTATTTTTAGTTCGAAAGTCGTGAGCAGTTAATCGTTTGCTTAGTTTTCTATATGGATGCAAAGTACATAAAAACATTTATGCATGCTTTGGAATGTTTACAGACTATCTCAGCTAAAAATTTTGAAATTGGATTCTGATCATCAGGGAAGATATTATGGTAAATATACACATACATCCACAGATATCTTCAAAAATTCAAAGGCATACATTTCAATTTCATTTTTATTTTTGAATGCCCATTCCACTGATATGTAATAGAAACAATTGTTTTTTTTATGTTTCAGAAGTAAATTGAATTTAGTCTTGTATATATCAGTCAATACTTTGCATACAGTTTATGGTCCACTTATGAATTCATTAGAGTAAAAAATAATTTTAATCAGTTAACTGTGGTGCCTCCGTTTGATTGAAAGGTTGAAGGGGATATAGAGCAACACAGGCTATGATCCCTTCCGTTTGATGCGTGGCACGGAAAACGAGAAATGGACGAGTATACACATCAATCACGAAGTGTCACTGTTAAAATATTGGATAAAAAAATGGGTTTATTTTATAATAAATTATAGTTCTTTTTATAGCGCTTTTATGGTTAATCGAACTAAAAGTAAACAAATAGCTCTTAATACAAGAGTAAAACGATTTACGAAAAATCAATGTCATTGTCGTAAAAGCGTGGGGTGCGAGTGATTTGTACTAAATTTTTACACTACTAGGAATTGTAAAAAATTACAATTGATGCAGAGAAACTCCACGATTTTACCCCAATTACATTAATTTTCTCGTAAATCGTTTTATTTTTATAATAAGAATTATTTTTTTTTTTTACTTTTTAGTTCCATCGACCATAAAAACGTAATTTTTTAGTTTCTTCAAACTATAATTTATTTTTCATTTTTTAGTTCGATCTACAGTAAAAGCATCTATTTTTAGTTTTTTTAAACTATCATTTATTCATGCACTTTCTATTATTAACTTGAACTAAGGAGCCCCATTGCTATTTGCCACAGAAAATTTTAAAAAAAATTATAGTACTGCACACTATGACTATTTTGTAAATAAAAAATAACAAATACAGAAAATATTGGAAATAATAAATATTTCATTTAATGTAATACAATTTCTCATAATTAGCTCATATTTTATGCTATGCACTTAGAATATGTGAATGCAAGAATATTTATATATTCTAAAATTCTCTAGAATGTAAGATATTTTTCCAATTTCCGCGTAAAAAATAGCAAATATATAATTTGTGTGATTGTAACTGTTTTGAACTTATATTGTCCCTTATACAATAAATTTCATCTTCCACCACAGTCAAAATGTTACCTACATTAATAAATATCATAATACCCCTTAATCACACTTCTAAGTATCTCATAGCATGCTAGAAAAAGTTCGCTTACTTAATGAACTGGTGATAAATTGCTAGGGACGGATATTATTAACTTTCGCAAATACAAAATTAGAGCCATCGAATTGTGAAAACTAGAATATGTGCGAGACTTAGGAGGAAAAGTTGAGCGTATGCAAATTTTTCATTTCGACACGAGTTCGGCACGTGACAGCGCTGATGTACTTGATTTAACGCGTGTGGACGGATGCTATTCAAAGTAAATGTTTGCAGAGAAAGCTTTAGTTAGTTGAACATGAAATTTTAGAAATGTCTTCTCCATATCGTTGAGAATATTTTATGCATAGTTGCATTATTAGCAAGACTAATAAATGGGAAAAATAACAGACGTTACCAGAGAATTCGATCTAGTCAACGATATTGTTTCAAGACGAAAACGCAATGTGTTATATGGTAGACACTGTGGAGAATTGTCTAACAAGAGAGGATATTCTTCAACAATGATTCTGTATGGGCAGCACGTTCTCCAGATCAAAACCCATTTAAGACATTTGAGATGCTTTGGGCAGGTGGTTTGAATGTCGGGAATATCCTTCAAGTGGGATCAATTGCTTCAGCAGCTGCTAAATCATGTTGTGCACAGCATACCACGAGGTGTAGAATGTTGCATCAGATTCAATGGTAGACATATCCCACATTAAAAAAAATCTTAAAGTTTGCAACTGTCGTCAACGTGAAATTCTCCATTACTCCACACACTGCATTCTCCATTACTCCGCACAAAATGAACACTTAGCTGTATTAATTTTCAAAACATTCTGTATTTCAAAGTATAACAAACTACTTTTATTATAATGTTCGAAGAGTGTGACAACACACATTATTTTATCCCTTTTACACTACCTATTTTTAGTTTTATTCTATATAGCCATGCGTGATCAGTCCATAACAATTGTTCGCTAGTGTATTCACGGAATTTACGAGTTAAATAATTTCTCCTGCAATAAGCGAGGAATGTTCACACAAATTCAGATAATTTCCTTCTTAATTTGAACGATTTTATCACACGCTTTCGAGAAACGTAGAAAATCTATCATGAAACATCGCGTTCTAAAATATTTCGCTACAGTCAAGCACAGCTGGCGTTTTGCAGCTGATCAAATAATTCCCGCCAAACGTTCTATTGCAGACGAGAGTTATCGGCTAATCTTTAAAATCTTTACATAATTTAAACGGAATGAGTAAAGAATGGAGAAGGAAGCAGAACAAAATGCCACCTACTTTTCTTACTTCTACAAAAGTTCGCAGAAAATAAAATCGCCAGACAGGGACGAAAATTGGGATGAACAACAGGAAGCAAACACCAGCTGCAAAAAAGAAATGTCCAAATTAATGTGTTTTTACAGGAAACCAGAAAGTGTGCAAACATAAAAAGAGTTTCGGTTATTATTATACAGTATTGTTGGGTGTTTTTTTTTACTAGACGAAGTTGTAAAAAGAGATTTCGTACTACTAAAATTGAGATGTCATAGGACACTCGTTTTTATTTTTGTTTCTTTTTGATTTTGCTTCGAAATTTACATTGAAATTAAATTTTAAAAAATGTCTACTGTTTACACAGAAAATAACAATATATGGGAAAATATCGGCTTTTATTAAAGGATAGTCGAATCAAAATTTTGCTTCGGCGTAGAGTAAAAGGAGTAAAAAAGATTCAAGATCTTTTTCCCCTGGAAACTTTCTGAGGTGTTTCCTTGGGATATATATATATATATATATTAGCCAAAATAAAAATACATTCAAGGTATCCGACTACTTGCGACAACTTTTTTTTTAAAAAAAAATAAAGATATGCAGATTTTTTGTGGTTTTTAGATTTAGTACATTTTAAGAAAAAAAAGCTAAAATTAAGAAAAGGAAAATAAATTATTATTACTAAAATGGGAAAAAATGGGTAAAAATTGACAAAAAATTACATAAACGGGGCCCGCTCTGTACAAATAATAAATGAACAAATTCTCAATTTTTCAATTTTGATGTATTACTTTGCGATTTCTTTTTTAAAGGACCTTTAGGATAATAGGTATTTTAATTTTTACAAAAACTAGAGCACTTTATTTTAGTTATTACTCGTATATGAAATTTCTTTAAAAAATAGTGATTATATTCACATAAATAACAGTAAATTTTGTAATAAAACAGTGATTGATAAATCTGAAGGTTAAAACACTTCTGTTAAACAGAACATACACAAAAAAAATTTCAGCAAATTATTTAAAAAACGTTTTGAGCAATCGCTGTCCCTGTTTGAGCTTTTCGGGGGGAAAAGCACATTTCGAGTAAAATGCATTTTAATGTTCGACATCTTATGTAAAGTTATAGCATCAGCGTTTACTAAAACACTTGTAGTTTTCGTTCTAGTGAATGGAAAATAAAAAACTTGGTATTTTTATAAAGATAATAAGACGGCCTATAAAAAAAATCATAAAGATTGACAATTTTTAAAAAAAAAAAAATCACGATTTTAGGGTAGTCTGATACCTCAAGTTACAATATTGGGAGAACCTCATTTATTTTCTACAAACTTGCGAATAAATAGAGTTTGATGTATATTCATAGAGAACATCACATAAAAATTCTTAGAAGTAATAATTAGTCAAAGTATATGTATATACAAAAAAATACATGGTACACACATTTTATGAAGTTACATTTCTTATTTAACCTTTTGGAAAAAGTGTTCTCTATTATATATATATATATATATATATATATATATATATATATATATATATATATATATATATATATATATATATATATATATATATATATATAGAAAAACTTAATATCAACAGTTTGGAAGAATAAAGCATGATTTTTTTTTTCAAATCTTATAAAACGACGTGAAAGGAAACAGATTTTGCAGCACTACTCCATAAGCATTTATTGAAGAAATTAAAAAAAAATGTTTAAAAAATAATTAACAAGGTAGAATATATAAAAGCACATACTTCAGATCTTAATTTGAAACCAATTCAATAACCTAAAAGAAAGCAAACCAATTCAATGACCTAAAAAAAAGCACGCAAGAATTTGTTTCAAATTCAAAAAAAAAAAAATTTTTTTAAAGCAGAAACTAAAAACTTAGAATTTGAGATAATAGTATTCAATAATATATTTTCGTTACAGAAGTTGCATTTAAATAAAAAAAAGTAGCTTAGGTACATACACATAAAACACGTATGAAAAGATCTAAAAAATTTTTTTGAAGAAGCAAAAAAGTAGTTTGACCTTCGAAAAGGAAGCATGAAAAGTAAGGTACTGTATGTGTGTGTTTTATTAAACTGTGTTTATTATTTATTCTAACATGGTCGCAAAGTCAACCACACCCAAAATTAAAAACGCAGATTTTGTAGCTGGGTTGGAGAAAAAAAAAGTGTTATTTATTTCTATAAGAACCACTGACTTTGAGCGATTTTAATTTTATCCTACTCATAAAAGCTAAATTTAATACTTGATTTTGAGGTGATCGACATTACATCAATATGAGCAACGTTTTTAGAAAAAAGTTAAAGATTTATCAAAGTATGTGTGATAGTTTAAATATTAAAAAAAAAAATTGCTGTATAGATCTCACATAAGCTGGCGCTTTTACTCTTGCGTATTTCATGATCCCTAAATTGATCTTGTAATTTTAAACTCGGCAAGGGAAGAAGACGACACCTGAGGTGGTATTCCACTCTCGAAACTTCCACACCTTACGAACAGGAGGGCTTAGAGCCTCGACAAATTTAATGTGCATCACCCTCTCCACATGGCGGGTTTTCAGAGGCGCTTGGATTCGAGAACTCAACAACGCCGGCGACGAATTCGCGACTATGATCACGAGGCTACCGCGGCCATAAACTTCATTCTGATTCAGTGAGAAAATGTTATGGAGATATCACATCCTCGATAATATCTATTCCCTTTGTACTATGGTAAATAAATTGTGTTAGTGCTATTTATGTTGTGCGAGTGAAAATAGTCGATCCAACTCCGGAATTTTTAATTTTTATCCCAACCTAGTGTGCGTGCGTTGTAACATCACGCCTTAAAATTTTGTTTATGAGTTAATGCAGCGGTTTTTAAACTGTGGTTCGCAGCACCTCTCTAAGGGGCCTACAGAGTCTCTCATGTAACGTTGACATTTCCCTCTTTCACAGACTCTAAAAGGCCTCATGGAAAAATTGATTGATTGAATATTAACGTCGCACTGTTCAGCTACACGAGGGCTTTTGGCGATGGACCATGTAATTTTGAACCATGGTCAAATGACGTGAACGACACCTGAGATGGCACCCCCTCTCATAACTACCACACCACACCAACGGGAGGACGTTCCAGTTCTCGACAGATTTAACGTGCATCGCTGCCCTACACGGCGGGTCTTTAGTGGTACTGGCTCGAACTCGTGACAAGGCAAGCCACGGTCCAATACCTATACCACTCGGCTACCGCGGCCCCATGGAAAAATTGAAAGATGTGCCATACTATACTGGATTACTAAACAGTCCCCAAATGAAAAAACTCTACTAGAACTTGTATTTTGATCAAAAATGTTGTCGGGGAGGGTTGTTCAAAATCTTGGGGGTTTGCGATGTCTCGTTGATATATGAAGAGGGGACCGTGGCAATCGAAAGTTTAAGAACCGCTGAGATAATGTATCTTCCTCGACAATTATCTATGTAGCAAAACTTTCTTTGTTTGAATTCATTAAGACTTGGTTTATATCTGTTCAGCGAAATTTCATCAGTTCATAGAGCAAACAACGATCATAATGTAGCGAGTTTTCAAACTAACCCATAAGGAAATCTACTTTATGGCTTGTTTGATTTGAAAACCTCGCCTAGTGAAGGAACCGTGATACGTAGCAACCCTAAATTGTATCTAAAATGATCTGAAATTCAATAACAGATGTTGAGATTATAATTGCAAAGGGCAGTTTACCATTGTAGATGCAAAGTGAGTGTCTCAATAATTGTCATTAGAATTAACGAGATAGATTAAAACTCGTGGGTTTTCGTATGACTGCTGCTTGGGCTTGTACGCTATTTGTATCTCACTCAGCTGTGATTCAAGACTTCCAGTGCCAGTTAAGTGAGTCACTTGACCATGGTTCAAAATTACGAGGTCCATCGTTTTAAGACCTTCGAGTAGCTGAACAGTGCGTTAATATTCACTCACGCCAGTTAAGTAATCTTCCTTATTACTATTGGTTAGTCGCCCATCTGGTATAGTGGTTAGCGACGCTGACTGCTGTGCCGTAGGGACTGGGTCCGAATCCCGGAGAAGACATGGATGTTTATAAATGTATGGGGGATACTCTAAATGGACGTCAAGCCGCCTCTCGTGAGGTTAGTGGTAAGGGGAAGAGAGGTGGGAGGCCTCTGACCACCTCCAGAATGTTCTCCCTCTAAATTGGGGCGGAGTCGAGCCAAATTGTACTGTCCCGTGTATGGTGCTCAAAGCTAAGGCTAATGACAGGCGTCACTTAGCCCTTTGCCATGATGAATTTCGTGGGCCTCGATCTGGCCTTTGCCGATCAGGTGGCATTGATAACAACAAAACTATTAGTTAGGATTCGATATTTGTTTGGATCCCAGTAAGCGCTAGACAATAATATATTAGTATGTTGACATTTTGGAATTAAAACAGTTTAGTTTCATAATGTCTCTGCATGATTTATCCCAAACACAAATACGAGCTCCGGTTCGTTTCAATACTAACTCATGTTGCCCACAGCAATACCTCGAAATTACGTGAAAGGTGGACTTGGTGATAAACGATAATTTCGTATTTAAGTACATATAAATTATTTTCACGGAGACGAAAAAAAATGTTTAACAAAATCGTAGATAACACAAATACAAAATCGTAAATTGAAGTTATTTGGACGTAGGTTTCATAAAATCGAACAAGTAGTCTGCCGGGCTCAAAATTATTTTTTTTTCTGTCGCAAAATTTCCTTGCTAATCATTTTTGTGTTCCTTGTTATGCTGAAAAAATACTCTCTTCGTTGCAGTACGTATTTTCTGAAATTTGTGTAATCCTTTTTCAATTAAACTGAGGCCTTCTGTCAAATTACCAACCATCATTTAATTTTCTGATTGAACTGGGTCTATAGAACAAGTTTTTCAATGTCTTGTTCTTGCATTTCTATGGGCTCATCAATTGTCAGCTCCTGATAGTGGGAATCCAGCAGTTCCTGAACGTCATCAATATCCACTTCTAAATTTATTTGCCTGGCAATATCGACCACTTCTTCAGTCAAATTACTAATCTCATCAGGCTCTGGCACTGATTCCGCCTGAGTTTCAGCAATGAAAAAAAAAGACAAATTGACGAGATTTGAGAATTGCGTTACTCCGAATTCGCGTGTGGAGGTATTACGCTATGGAACATTATCAACATTATAGAGCAGCACCAATGGAGTACTGGGCTAACATATATTTTCCAAACTATGGTTAGTTAACATTGCTCTGCATAAGATTTAAGAAACACGAATTCTAGTACTAGAAAGTAACTTGTTCTTTTAGCTGAGTTTTATAAACTAGTCGAGACAATGAAGTAGAAAAATCATGCGTTTTATTACTTTCAGCCCTATTTTCCAGATTTTTCTATTTATTTGTTGGTACATTAAGAAAAATTTATCATATTTTCATAAGGGACTTACATTTCAAAAGAAATTACTTAAAATGTTAATTATTCAAAAAGAAGTGTGGTTGATTTACAGTTGGAGTGATTTTACTTTCCAAGTTCATCAAGTTTTTTCATAATTTAACATAAATAATAGAGCTAAAGAAAAGGCAGAGCTTTGGTCAAGAAACAAAATTGGTTTTACAATATTTTGTAATTTATTTGAATTAAATTGAAGTAAAGCCTTACTTGGAAAATTTATTCATTAATAGCTTTTAAAAACAACATAAACTTATTGCCATGAATAAAGAGATACTTAAGACGAATTCGCCCGATAATTTAAAACTAAAAAAATGTACAAAAACAGAAAAGATCATTCAAACCATTGCAATTCGAAATATTTAATCATGTGCTTGGTCAATCATCCTGCTTTTACAACTTATTTCGCAAAACATTTTTTTCCAACTTAATATCGCTTTGCAAAACCACTTCAAAGCTGTAAGTGGTAAAAATTCAATTTAAAGATACAAATTTTCTAAGTTTTTCTTTCTTCTTCTAAAGTCACTCAAGTTATTAATACATCCATCAGTGAGCCAGAAATAATCGATTTGAACCTAAAAATGGAGGCGTCACTCCACCAATCAATAGCTGCATATTTTTTTCCCCTTCCGAATAACAGTTTTCTGAAAGAAAAAATGAAATACGGAAAAATGTAGAGATTAGTTTTAGAAAAACATTCCACTTCAAAATTAAGATCGTGAACTCAAAGCCATTTTAAGTGACTACAGCACTCAAGTTACTATGTACAATGTAAACTCGGAAGATTGACAGTTTTAGAGCTTCCACTGAAAAATCTAATTTCATTTGTATGCTTTGTCATTTTGAAACAAACTAATGACTAAAAAGGATACTAAAAGAAACTCCAGTCTAGTTTTTAGTGAAATCGGTTTAGTGTTAATAGATTTTCAGTTTATTGTTTTGGTTTCGCTTGACATTCTCCCCCTTCCCGGGTGCACACGAAACGGAAGACATTTTCTTTATTTTCGAAAAGCATAGTTTTTTCAAGTTTATTAAATGAATTTACAAGTAATGCAAAATAACAGGAGGGATTTAATAAAAAACAGGAATGCTAAGAAATTAATCTATGTTAATTTAAAAAGGGATGTTTAGTTCAAAATTTAAAAACCGGTAAAAGAAATAAAACTAAAATTTCTTTTCTTTCCTTGAAGTTAAGGCATTTAAACCTTTCTCCTTTTACTGTTTACAATACCTTAGTATTTACTGCACAGAGAAGCAGTGAGCAGTCTTATTTTATTCTTTAAACATGCGTCCTTAAAACATTTCCGATTACAAAAATACATAAACACTTTTTTTTGTATGCTTTCAAGTAAATTCTGTAACTTTTACATAAAACAAAATATATATTAAATTGTAGAAAAAAATGGTTACTCAGCATTTAAAAAATATTACTTTTAATATGTTATATATATTTAATATGTTATATATGTTATATATATTCACCGTTTTATTTAAGAACCTTTTACGATTTTTTTAAAGAAATGTTACGAGAGATATACGAGAATTTCAAAATATTTGTTTAAATTTTACTGATATAATTTAGGAATTTTTTCTAAAGAAAAAGTTTTGAAAAGATTAAAGAGCTTCAGATTGATTTACTTTTTTAAAATGACAAGAATTTCGAAAAGCAAACTTTATATAGCAAGCCATATACAATTCTTAAGGTATCCGATTTACCCTAATATCATGGATTTTTTTTTGAAAAATTCACAAATTATTTTTTTATGATTTTATTTTATAGGTCATCTTATTGGCTTTATAAAAATACCAAGTTTTTATTTTTCATTCAATAGAACAAAAACTACAAGTGTTTTAGTAAAAGCAGATGCGTTATTTTAAGCGAAATGCCATACTTTAAAATGCGTTTTACTCTCGAAATGTACTTTTGTTTTGAAAATGCTCAAACAGGGACAGCGATTGCTCAAAAAGTTGTCCAAAAAATTTGTTATTTTTTGTGTATGTTCTGTGTTACAGTAGAAGTGTTTTAACCATCGGATTTATCAATCACTGTTTTATTACAAAGTTTACAGTCCTTATGTGAATATAATCACTGTAAGCAATTTCATATAATAACTAAGATAAAGTGCTCTAGTTTTTGTAAAAATTAAAATATTTCTTATCCTGAAGGTCGTTTCAAAAAGAAATAGCAAAGTAATACATCAAAATTGAAAAATTGAGAGTTGGTTCATTTACTATTTGTACAGCGCGGGCCCCGTTTATGTAATTTTTTGTCAATTTTTAACCATTTTTTTTCATTTTAGTAGTAATAATTTATTTTTCTCTTCTTAATTTTAACCTTTTTTTTCTTAAAATGTACTAAATAAATCTAAAAACCACAAAAAGACCCCTCCATGTCTCCATTTTTTTAAAAAAAATGTGTCGCAAGTATTCGGATACCTTAAGCACAAGTTTCATTTTCTTTCTTTCTTTTTCTTTTGCAGATAATTCTAAAAGTTTCGTGCTTTTTTCAGT
This sequence comes from Trichonephila clavipes, assembly GCA_019973935.1. Classification (NCBI taxonomy): domain Eukaryota; kingdom Metazoa; phylum Arthropoda; class Arachnida; order Araneae; family Nephilidae; genus Trichonephila; species Trichonephila clavipes. Next base: position 286,429 of record BMAU01020627.1, read on the forward strand.
ATTAAGGCACTTTTACAAGGAAAAAAAATATTTTATTCTCAACAAATCAGGGTAAAAAATAAAATATCACTAGTAGGAGACTGTACGAATTCAGTTGGTGAAAAAATAAAAGTAATATACTAGCTCGAAAACTTTTCAGGAAGCAAAGTTCTTACTCCAGGAAATGTATGGATGAATGAAAAACCACGTGATTCAAATAGTTGTTGCAATGGAGAAAAGACTACTCTTATTCCCCCATCGAGTTCCTAAAAATTTATTTAACTTACATCTTCGCCAATCATGTCAAGGTTAATAGTCTTCGAGGGCAAAGTTGATTTCAAAAAAAAAAAAGAGAGAGAGAGAGAAAGAAAGAAAACCTTAATCTCAAAAATTTAGCGTACGCGATTCATTTGAAGAGAATTAATTCTAATAATAAAAACAAAAAGCTCTTCAAAATAAATTTAAAAGAAAACTATTTTTTTACTTTAAAAGTCAGGTTTATTATAAAAGTTGTGTACTTTATTTTCAAAAATTCTAGAAATTTTAAATAAATTACTTGCATATTTGCAATATATACGCTATCGGTAAAAAACACGTTGAGAAGTAAAATTGTAAAATTATTAACCCTAGCTTTCATTTTTGCTAAATCAGAATTATATTTAAGTATAAAAATAATATTGACAAGTAATTCGTAATTTTTAACTACGACCCTTCAAGGCCTTTGAGATAAAAATATATATATATAGTTTTAATACATAACAGTCATTATATGCCTCGCTTTTATGAAATAGACTCGAGCGTATGAGTTGCTTGCCAAGCAATTAAAGGCTCTTAATACTTCGATGGCTATTGGTAGGTAACGGATCTCGTAATTTTGAAATATGGTTAAATGACACGAAGGCGCTTGAGTTAGCAGCTCCCACTCCAAAATTTCACGCCAGATCACGTAAGGCTATAATGATCGACATCTTTCATTATCCCACACGTCAAGCTCATTTTAATGGACATCACAGCTTTTTGGTGAATGAGTACCGACTTAATTTTCCGAAGCTCAACCACAGTCTGTTATTAGTATCGCCAGAGAAAACATTAAAATTTACGCTTATCACTCTGTGTGTGTGAAGGAGAACCTCCAGAATAAATAAAACTTATTTTGAAACGACGAATAAGAGAATCATATATTATAACGTACAACTGAGTATTTTGTGTTATCCCATAATAGGACAAAAATGTCGTTAAACTGTACAGATTATTTTATCCTGCCACCGAACAAATTTCCAACTTTCAAATTGTTGGCATGTTTTAAGGCTGTCTTCGTGTGTAACATTATAGAATAGGGACCAGATTTGAAGTAATTTTGCAGATAAGAAAGTATTCCAACATTAATATTGTAATCTGCCTTCATTATCTTAAGGAGAACAACGTATTTTATCGTACGATTGATTTTTATTTGAGTTGATCCATTTTTTCTGATACAAAATGTGTTTCGCAATTTTTCTCTCCCTCTACATATTAAAATGAAAAATTAAATATTTATGGAATATATTGGAATTTTAAAAACACTATATTGTAAAGAGAAGCATGAACTACTATATTGGAAATTTTGATGAAAATTGACTTTTTTCAGTCTGAAAATGTGCTTCGCGTTTAGTTAAGGCTGTTTTCGCCGTAAGTACAAGAGCGCGAACTTAACGCGAAGCACATTTTCTCAAACTAAAAAAAAAAATGCCTCAATTTTTATAAAAATTTGTGACATTGTAACTAATGCATTTGTTTATAATGTAGTGTTTTTAAAATTTCGAAATATTTCATAAATGGTTTATTTTCCCTGTTAATATATAAAGGAATAGCTCGTTTAGCATTACGGTATAGGAGAAAAATGCGAAGCACATTTTACACCGGAACAAAAGGATAAACTTGGATAAAAATGAGTAGCATGATGAAATAAGTGATTCTCTATAGGATAGTGAAGCCATAAAATAATATAAACGTTTAAGTACTTTTATATCTGAAAAAATATTCCGAATTTGGATCCTATTTTTTAACATTAGCCGAAGATAACCTTAAGGTTCTCGTACACTTGGCGAAGACGGCCTTAAAATACAAGAGCAGCAGGCGATCCTAAAATAAGAAGTATCTTCATTGTCACTCAAAAACCTAGCACAATAGAGCTTCGAGATCCGTTGTTTTCATTACACGGGTATAATAAAGATGGTACTAAATCCCTGCAAAACAATAACATAAGCTCTATTTTAAACAGTTTTAAATAACGATTTATTTATTGTTTACTGACGTCGCAAAAAGGCGATGGTTATTGGAGACGGACCTCGCAATTTCGAACCACGTGAAGTGATGAGGAGAACACACACACAACTGAATTGACACCCAACTTTCCATATCACGCCAATGAGAGGATATTTGGCATTGATAGATTTGTCACGCAACAGCTCCAAATTATGTCTCGTAGAATCAGGATTCGGAACCACGTCCCGACTGAAATAATCCCATATGCAAACTCGTGATCCTAGTCACTCGGGTACAGAGGCCACATTAATCACGAAATTATTTTCAATTGAAGTTTGTCAATCAGAGGTAAATCTATCTTTCAGAGATTATCCTCTGTGACAAATTCCCTAGAGTGATTATAATTCAAGTGAGTGAGTGAATGTTAACGTCGTATTATATTCAGCTACACGAGGGGTTTTGGCGAAAGACGTCGTAAATTTGAGAACCAAAGTCAATTGAAGACGATGACACCTGAGGTGGCACATCCCTCTCTTAACTTCCACACCAGACCAATGGGAGGTGGTTTGAGCCTCGACATGATTAACGTGCATAGGCTCCTCTGCACGGCAAGTCTTCAACGATACCAGGCTCGAACTCATGACACGTCAGCCACGAGTCCATTACCTTGATCATTAAGCTACCGCGGTCGGTCTTCAGTGGCATCAAGATTCAAACAAACGACTCTACATAAACAGCGCTGGTCTTGAATTCGAGATCATGGTCACGCGGTTGAAGAATCAATTCCAGGGGAAAAAATGAATTTAAAAAAAATGAATTTGTTTGTAATAATTTCTTAAGAATCTGATTCAATTAGCTTCATATAGCAGAGTTACGGAGATCAAGGATAATTAAAAAAAATCTCGAAGAAAATATAAACAGTATAGTATATTTAAAAAAACAATGTATTACATAAACTTCAAACTAATATACGGTAAAGAAACAATGTCTTTGTTTACCATTAGAAGATTAATCATACACACCTATCAGATTTCAATGAATGAAAAACAATGGTTTAAAACAATATTTGATTTATTACATTCACACAAAACTTTTTAAAGCTTGGAATTTGAAGATTATATATATTACATCAACTCTCGCCATTGTATTCAACCAATCTCCTCCTTTTGACGTAATTTCTATTTCAAAATACACTGTCTAGAAAAAATCTGCGTTTACGTACTATTGCTTACATAGACAACGGAAAAAAATTTTAAAAAAACTGAATCTGAATTTTTTTAAAATGATATTTTATTTAGTTTATTTCAAGTATTGAGAATAACAAAAGTAAATTCGGTTTGCTTTCATAGCTTTTAAAATAAAGATAGATTTGTTGCGATACTAAAAAAAATCAAGTAGAAAAGTCTGCGATCACTCTGTTTTATTAATAACTTTAAAAATTATTTAAAAAGGGGATTATGAGCTGTTTAATAACTGTTTGGATAACCCCGTCTTTTGAGAACCTAATGAAGTAGTTTCGGCATTGAATTAAAAAGTCTAGTGGTTTCTTCATGGCATATCTTCTCCCATTCATTTTAAGAACACTCTTCAGCATATACTCGCTAGATATATTCTGTTGACGAATCCTATGCTCCAGCAAACCACATTGGTGTTCTATAGGATTCATATAAGGTGACTGCGGGAGCGTGCGCAGTTGATTTGGGACATTATACAAGAGACAAAGCTTCACAATCTCAGTGGTATGCTTAGGCTCGTTGTTGTGTTGGAAACGAAACGACGATCCTAGGCCGAGTTTGGAGGTACCTTCCATAAAAAAAATTTTTAGCACATCAAGGTAATCATGTTTTTTTCATAATTGATTCAATCTACTCCAACTTGCCAACACCATTGCTCGCCATGCACCCTCATTTCATGACTCCACCGCCGCCATGCTTTACTGTTGGTACTAAATGCTCTTTTTGAAGCGCTGCGTACAAGGTTTTCTCCATACCAGTTTACGACCTTTTATGCCGAAGATGAAAATTTTGCTCTCATCCAGAACTCAGGAGGCATATGTATGTTCTTTTGCAAAAGCTATTCGTTTAAGCCGGTTTTTCATTGAAATATAATGCTTTCTACAGCCACTCTAATACGGTATCCGGCCTTTTTCAAGATTTTTCTTGCAGTATACATCCAAATGTTTTTGTTAAACTTCTCGTGAACGTCTGTTGCTATTTGAGTTGCAGACAAACGCGGATTCTTTTTCACCAAGGATATCATACTTCGTTCTTCTCTGATTGTGAGTTTAGATGGACCACCTGATCGAGGTTAGGATGTGTAAACTCCCGTAGATTTAAAGTTATTAATAACATGCTAGATAGATGAATGCCGCTGCCCAACGGATCTGGCTATATCCCTACGACTTTTTTCACCTTTCTACATGTCCACAATGATTTTACGCTTAATGATACAAATCTCCTTCCTTTTATTTTCCATGTCCTTGAATTGCTCCGTATCTCACAAAAACGTAAAAATTATTGCGTCACAGCTTTCTTAAGCTATTTTACTTGATGACTGAATGCAAAAACACTTAACCTATAACGCCTGTTGATAAATATTCCAGGAATCAAGAATATTCAAAAAGTGAGCGCACACTTTTTCTGCCTTCTATTTGTGAGCTTTGCTACAAAACTCCCGTTATCTTACGTAGTTTTAATTCGAAATTAACGAGAGAGAGAATTCTTGCATACTCAATATTTAAATAATAGTAAACAAATTTATGAAATTTTGTTAGAAAAAAATTATATTTCTTCTACATATTACTTTTACCGTATGATTTGATATGGGTGAATGCAAACTTTCTCTAGCAAGTGTGTACCAATTGTTACTTTTGACCAGTGGCGTAACGTATGCCTTCGCATTGCGGGGGAGAGGGGTGCAGTACTCTAGGGGGTCCAAAGCCTGACTGCCATCAAGTACCTACTTTTTGTAAAATCCAACTCGGGGGCGCAAAACTTGACTTTGCAGGGGGTCCAAATGTTTTCCGTTACGCCACTGCTATTGACCTAATGTCCAATACATCTTTAATCCGAAATTTAACATTTTCATAACTCCGTTCTCAATATGATTCAAAAAGACTTATTTTAGAATTACTGTATTATAACTTCATGAAAATTTTCAGGGGTTATAAATAAACAATTGGTTTTTTTTATAATAGAATGGCATAGAAATGGAACTGCAGTGCTTCTGTTTAATCTATACAAAATTTAATAATTATGAAAAATTATAGTCTAATACGTAAGTACTTAAAAGACAACAAAAAAACAACAAACATTGCGTGAGTGAGTGCGTGAGTGAATATTAACGTCGCACTCTGTTCAGCTACTCGAGGGCTTTTGGTGATGAACCTAGTAATTTTGAACCATGGTCAAGTAACGAGGACGACAATTGAGCTGGAACCCCTTTCCTAACCACACTACACCAACAGGAGGACGTTTGAGCTCTCGACAGATTTAACGTGCTTTACTACCCTACACGGCGGATCTTCAGTGGCACTAGGCTCGAATTCCTGACACGCCGACTAGGAGCCCGTTACCTTGACCACTAGGTTACTACGGCCACACAACAAACACTGCGGAACTTAAAGATAACATTTAGATTAGAACATGGCGTCTACATAAAGGCTTTTGAAAGTCAATTAAAAAGTGCAGAAAATAGAATTGCTTAAAGGTTAGTTTGAAAACGCGTTGAGAACTTGCTACACCATTTCAAACACGAAAACTCCAGCAGAAAATTTAGAGTTTCGGTTATATTTCACAAGTTGCAGCTTTCATCGTTCCACATGATGGTCTTAAGAAAAGTCAAGATTCGAAACTATATATACAACCTTACTGGCCACGAAATTCATGATTCTACCCTCCCGATATACTGCATTTCCCAAGACAGTCTTGGAACAACTGCGGCAATATATAGTTCCAAATAAAAACTTTTTTAAAAACATAAAAGACCTGCCATGTAAAATATTTGGGTCTAATACTAGACATTTAACACGACTATGTGTGTAAGTCCTCTCGTGGTATGATGTGGAGATGTAGCAGCTTAGTTATCGTTCTCGGCACGTGACCATGAAGTTCTTCGCCAAAAGCCCTCGTATTGATGCAGCAAATTTAATAATAATAAACTGATATTATACCAATGCGTTCTATACAGGAGAAAATTATAAGCAACTTCCTTTTCCTTAACAAAAATAAATGAAAAAAAAAACTTTTCATAAATAATTTGATCTATTTAAGGCTGTGTCTTCGGCTAATGTTAAAGAATAGGACTCAAGTTCAGAATATTTTTGCATATATAAAAGTACTCCAACATTAATATTATATATATATTCTGGCTTCACTATCCTGTAGAGAGAATCACTTATTTCATCATACTACTCATTTTTATCCGAGTTGACTCATTTTTTCTTTCATAAAATGTGTTTCGCATTTTCTCTCCTATCCCGTAATGCTAAATGAGCCATCTCCTTACATGTTAAAAGGAAAAACTAATTATTTATGAAATATTTTGAAATTTTAAAAACACTATTATAAACAAATGTATGAGTTAAAATGTCACAAATGTTTATAAAAATTGAGGCATTTTTTCTGTCCGCATTAAGTCCTCACTGCCGTGCATATGGCGAAAACAGCCTTAAGTACCACCGATTCTTTATATGTGTGTGTGGTTATGATCGGATAGAATTGTATCTTTCTATTTTAAATTGTATTGTCGTTATTATTCAAACTGTATGTTTATTATTAATGTGCTTGGTATGTTCATTTATTTACTATATTTATAATTTCTATTCAATTATTATTTACAATGTGGCCCAACCGGTATAGTGGTTAGCGACGCTGACTGCAGTGCCGTAGGGACTGAGTTCGAATCCCGGAAGAGACATGGATGTTTGTAAATGTATAGCGCCTTTGCGGCATGGGGGGTACTCTAAATAGCCGTCGAGCTGCAAGTCCTCTCGTGAGGTTGGTGGAAAGCGGAAGAGAGGTGGGAGGCCTCTGACCACCCCTAGAGTGTTCTCCTTCTAAATCTGGGCGGAATCGAGCCAAATCGTACTGTCACCTATATGGTGCTCAAAGCTACGGCTAATGACAGGCGTCACTTAGCCCTTTGCCATGATGAATTTCGTGGGCCTTGACCTGCCCTTTGCCGATCAGGTGGCATCAGTAACAACACAACAACATTATTTACAATTTCTATTTCATATGCATTTTGATTAAAACATTTAGTTTTACTGCCATGTCTTTTACCAACACCATCTACTGTATTTATCTTTTGCTCGATGGCAACAAGTTGTTTGCTTCGACTTGTTTGTGTAATACAATTTCTGTGGAATGCTCAGTTCCTGTACTGCCTGCCCCTCGCTAGGAGAGGATCTCGCCGCAAGAAGCTGCTGGCATTTGTCTAAATCTTTATACGCAAAATTAAAGAGTCATCATTTATATATAGTCCGGCGTGGCACGCGCGCGGACAGGTTATAAATACCATATCCTATTAAATCTAATAATTTCAAAAGAACAAAAATGCTCAAAGAAACTAGAATACTTTAACATTACTACAAAAGACAAAATCTACTTCAGTTCCATACTTTTGTTGTGTGTTTTCGATAAAACTAATAAGAGCAAGTGAGGGTTTTTTCACAAACTCGTACGAAAATGAAAAATGCATAAAAAAAATATTTAAATTACAATCAAATAATTTAATTCATTCTTCTTTTTCTTGAAGAAAAATTACTTTACATGCAAAAATATTCAACGGTGTCTACGAAATAATAAGGTTTAAGTGAGTAGCCAAGGGAAAAAAAAGCCATATATATTCTTTCCTTATTTAGACTACTTTTTAAAACAATATATTAAATATGTTTATTTAAAGACGTTTATCTAAACAGCAAAAAACTGATGCTGGGGACTCTGTAATTAGAAATTTAATAATTTTCAAGCCAAATGAAAAGAAAAAAGTTTTAAAGTTATACCGCAAGGTTTTTTTTTTTAAAAAATACTTTACAATAATACAATACATTTATAGATGCTAATTACTCCTTTTATTGAAATTCGAGTTCACTTTTTACATTTGGAATTTCATTAATTTATTTTTCGCTCGAATCGATAATTCTAATGGAATTACATTAAAGTATAAAAAAGCCCATTAAACGGAGTTTTCTTTTCAATTCCAATTTCTCCCGTTTAAAAATTGATGGCAAGAGAAAGATATTGAAAAAGAAAACGAAAAAGGAGGAAATTTAATCAACATTAAGGTAAAAACATGAAAATTAAAAATAAAACTTTCTTTTAGATTTCATTACTCTACATCTTCGTACGAACGTCGGGAAAGATTTTATGAAGTTAAAATATTTATTGACTGCACCGATAAAATAATTATTTAAATAAGGGATATTTTTATGAAGTAAGAAAAAATATCCATCATTAAATCACTTGAGAGAGAGAGTAACTTCTTTTATAAATATACCTCGATTAATGTTAGATTTTAAAATCTTCACAGATTTCGTTTAATTTATTGAAATAATTTCGGATTTTTTTTTTCCTCTTCGCTACGGGATCATTTGTGTAAATTTATAGAATCACTTCTTCGAAAAAAAAAAACTGTGAGCATTTTTTGCTTTGATCCTACTTTTAATTGATCAGTCATTGCAATTCTCGATCATTCCATACTAAATTACAGTCGGACCTCTACTTAACAAAGTCGCTAAATCCCGCAAAAAAGTTCGTTATACAGAGGTTTCGCATCTTTCAATATTCTATATAAAGCACATAAAGCAAATTTTAAATTCATAAACACTACGTATTAAAAAAAAATAATTATTCACACCATTTTGTAAATTAATGTATATTTTACCCATAAAAAAAGGAAGAAAAACTGCAAGAAAATCAAGACAAAATAACTGTATTTCCAAAATTAAGAGAATTTTTATATTAAAATTAATTTTATGGAAATTTTCTAATTTAAAGCATACAAGTATATAATTTTAAGCATACATTTTTTTATAATTAGAAATTCTAAGTATACATCACCATATGCGTTCTTAAATTTAATTACTCATAAAATCTGATAATTTAATTTTTGAGTTCTTTATTCGAAAAATTACGGCAATATTTTTTTGATCTAGGTAAGTCAGGCCCCCTGGTAAAACCAGTTCAAGATTTATGACCACCATGAAATGTGTTAAAAGAGAGAATAACTTGAAATGTTCAGAAATACTTTAAAAATAGAAAGAAAAAAAATTGAATCGCAAAAGAAAAGTTCGTTATATAGAAAATGCACTTCGCTAATGAGAGGTTATTTTTACGAAGGAAATCGTGAAATGTTCTTAGTTCCACGAAGAAGTTCGCTATATAAAAAAATTCACAGTATAGAAGTTCAATACATCGAGGTTCGACTGTATTTTCGAATTTATTTTAAATGCGTGATTTAAGTTATGAAACAGGCTATATTCGATGAACCACGTAATTTTAGTATCTTCTCCCAAGAGTAGTACCTCAAACAGTATTTTAAAAATTTCACTGTGATTAGAACACGTTGTGATTTTGAAGTTTTCTATATTTTTTTTTCTTTCTTGTTCACGATACACTTTATGAAATTGAATTTCGAACCCACGATCGTATGCGATGCTCGTAATCTTACAACTACGCTACCACGAATCAGAATTTCTTTTCTGAATTATTGCTGTGCATATTCCTCTTTTGAATTATGATGTATTTTCGTCTAACATCTGGGCTGTCTTAGACTTTTTAACTTGTGCACCGATTCCGTTTTGCTTCGAATGCTCAAGGTTCTTTCCACGCTCTTGAAGAAAAGAAAGGAAAATGTGAATCCAATTCCTTTTTATGTCAATTAACTAAAGTTGTATTTCAAAGCAACGCGAGAGACATTGGCGAGGGACCTCGTTATTCTGAACCTTGGTCAAGTTTCGACGATGACATCTAAGCGCGTGCCCCCCACTTTAAACTTCCACACCACGCCGACGTGTTTTTGAAGCCCCGACATGCATCAGCCCCTCTACACAGTTGGTCTTAACTGACACCAGGATTAGAACTCATGATTCGACAGAAACAATGCTAGCCACAAGTTTACAACCATGACCATTAAGCTACCGTGGTCACAGGGAGATGGGGGAAGAAAACCACGTAAGCTAACTAAAAAGTCCAAGATTGATTAATCGATTATGTAGCATCAATCGATTATGTGCTATGGAAGAATACAGATATTGATCGAGTGATGTTTGAAGGTCCCATAATTTGACTACTGGTAAAAAAGACATGCCTTTAGACCCTCAAAACCAGCATTCATAAATTATTCATTCAATTCCTACTATTAGTTCACTCTCTTTCTCTCTTTATATATATCTTGCTTAAAATTTCAATAGTTAACAAAATACATTCTATTAATCCATTCAAGTTCAAATACATTTTTGTAAACTTATAGTGGATGACACTTGATGTTAATACAGTTTTTTTCAAATATTAATTCATTTACAAAAATAATAGTCCAACAGCATATAAAGAAAAAAAAATAGTTCGTTGTGTCCCTGTTGCGCAATTGATAGCGCTTCGGACTTCTAATCCAAAGGTCGTGGTTCGAATCCCACCTGGGATGGCCTAATTTCTGAGAATGCGGTATCTTTTTCTACTATATTATAATTTTCAATTTAATTAATGAATAAATAGTAACAAAAAATAGTCCAACACCCTATATAGAAAGGAAAAAGGAAAATTGCAAGGAAAATCGCTTTCTATTTTGTCACTTAATACTGAGATTCTGTCATATGTTTATACATATTTTTATATTAATTGTAACTATTTAACAAAAAGTAACTAAAATAAAATTTTTCTTTGTTGACCTAAGTAGGAATTGTGTGACTTATATATAAAAAACTTTTTTTATATATTACTTGTTTTATATATATATATCAGCACGATTTATTCTCGATCTAAGAAAGAACAAGGTCGAAAATCGGAAGAAAAATGGTCGAATGAAACTATTGCACGTGTCTGTTCATCTTATAAAAAATGTCAGTTGTTCAAACAATGAATCTTGGGAGAAAAATAAGTTTGTTAATCTCTTTAAAGAAAATTTCCCCTTATATAATAGGGGAAAATACTCTAGTAAATGCCTATGTAAGTGGTGATATGTATAAAAGAACACTTACAATACGTGGAATGCTTAAAGCCCAATCAGATGTCCAGTAAGCTATACAAATGTTTGGACCAGAGGTCGGCAACCTCATAGCCAATCTACCAATATGATTCAGTATGCCACGCAGAAGAAAAAATATTTAAAACAATTCAATTCCCATGGTAATGCATCCAGAGTTAGAAAACAGAGGTCAAAAATACAGATTTAGGGTTCTTATATATTAATTTTGCATCATTTATAAGGATATTTATTAGCATAAAAATAAGCAACATTAAATATAACTATTCCTTCATTATAAATAAGAATTAAATTTGAGCATATATTATATACACTGAAGAGCCGAAAAAACTGGTACAGGCATGAGTATGGAAATAAAGAGATATGGAACAAATCAGAGTACGGCGCTGCGGTCGGCAAAGCCTATATAAGACAACGAGTGTCTAACACAGTTATTAGATGGGTTACTGCTGCTAAAAATGGCAGGTTATCAAAATTTGAGTGAATTTGAACGTGGTGTTATAGTCGGGGCACGAGAGGTGGGACATAGCATATCCGAGGTAGCGATGGAATTTGGATTTTCAAGTACGACCTTTTCAGGAGTGTATTGTGGATATCGAGAATCCGGTAAAACATCAAATCTACGACATCGCTGCGGCCGGAAAAAGAGGATGCAAGAACGAGACCAAAGATGACAGACGAGAATCATTAAGCGTGACAGACGGGCAACACTTCCGCAAATTGCAGCAGATTTTAATGCAGGCCATCAACAAGTGTCACCGTGCGAACCATTCAACGAAACATCACCAATACGGGTTTTCGGAGCCGAAGGCCCACTCGTGTACCCTTGTTGACTGCACGATACAAGGCTTTACGCCACACCTAGGCCTGTCAACACCGACATTGGACTGTTGATGAGTGGCAACACGTTGCCTTGTCTGACGAGCCTCGTTTCCAATTCAATCGAGCTGACGGACGTGTACGGGTATGGAGACAACCTCATGAATCCACGGACCCTACATGTCCAGAGAGGACTGTTCAAGCTGACGGAGGCTCTGTGATGGTATGGGGCGTTTGCAATTGGCATGATATGGGACCCCTGATACGTCTAGATACGATTCTGACAGGTACGTAAGCATCCTGTCTGATCTCCTGCACCCATTCATGTCCATTGTGCATTCCGACGGACTTGGGAAATTTCAGTAGGACAATGCGATACCCCACATGTCCAGAATTACTACAGAGTGGCTCCAGGAGCACTCTTCTGAATTTAGACACTTCCACTGGCCACAAAAATCTTCAGACATGAACATTATTGAACATATCTCGGATACCTTGCAAAGTGCTATTCAGAAGAGATCTCCACCCCTCTTATTCCTATTGATTTATGGACAGCACTGTAGGATTCATGGTGTCAATTACCTCCAGCACTACTTCAGACATTAATCGAATACATGCCACGTCGTGTTGCCGCACTTGTGCGTGCTCGTGGGGGCCCTACACGATATTAGGCAGGTGTTACAGTTTTTTTCGGTTCTTCAATGTATCTTACATATAATTAAAATAAGAGATAAACACCACATAGAATACAAGAGCATTCTCCTTCAACATAGTTAAATAATAAAAAAAAAATTAATGCAAACCTTGTGCCTGCACCGCTCCACTTCACTTCATATCGCAATATTAGGGGTATAATTAGTGACTTTCTATTTGACACATCATTCTGAATGTTCTGCTGTTAAACAACTTTGTGGTCTCAAAATCTATTTCATATGAGAAAAAAAATTGTTCATATATATAAATATATGTACATGTAATAATTCCCTCTAGAATCTCCTTTTAATTAACTCTTTTTTAATTATCTTTAAATATGTTTTTATTCTTTGTTTCAAAACTAACGCGCTAATTTTTTAATCGAATATAACATTGCATCAGAAATCATTTCCCGCCCGTTTTAACCAATTAACCTAGTGTTAGTGTCACACTTGTGAGGTTACGTGAAATGGATAGTTGAAATTTTTTTTTCATTTTTTGAAGCAATTAATCACGAAAGGAAACACTAAGAAGATTCTTAATTCTCGAGATATTCGAAAGTATTCGAGATGTTTTAAGTATTCTACAAATGTAAGGATTATAAAAATAATATTTCAATTACGGAAGTAATTTAATTAATTTTTTTTTTCCAAAATTCGAAATCTATGATTAGTTTATACAGCTGAATAACAATACCATAGAAGAATTTTATTATCGTTTTCTCTTGCAAGACTTGATTATTTCTTAATATTAATAAATTCTTGCAGCTTTATATCTATACAATCATTATTTGTGGACCTTGTAACTTTGAATGATGGTAAAAGGACAAGGGAAATATTTGAGTTGGTATATTTCTCTCCTAAATTCCATTCAACACCACATAATAACTTAAGGGTCTAGTTCCCCATTTTAAAGGACTAATCCAATATTTTCTTCCGTTGAATCAGGATGGGAACGTCGCTCGCTACAAAGTTAGCGATCAGGGGGTCACTCACATACCATTATATTAATGGTTACTTGAATGAAAAATAAAGAATTAAAACGCAATTAAAGTTAGCTTCGGAATAGAAGTTTAATACTTTATGTTCGTGTAATTCTTACGCATTTTTTGGCAAATCCTTAATAATTTGAACAGAGATCAAATTTCTGATAATTATATATATTCAGGGTTTGCCAAAACAAATTCATACGAAATTACAAAAACCCCCAAAAATAATTTTCCTCCGAATATTTATTTTTGATGTTCAAATTTAAAGCTTAGTGAAGAAGAAAGAAAAAAAAACAGAATTGCATTAAAAAATTGCTCTTAAATGTCAGCCGTTAGAATCTAAGCCAATACAATTAAAAACAGATAAAAAAAATGTCGACAAAAATCTACATTAAATAAATATTTTGAACTTCTTAGATGTAAATAAAAACTGTATTATCAAGATAAAAACTATATTATATCAAGATAAAAACTATATTATATCAAGTTATACTACTTTAAATATTTAAATGTTCAATTAAAAAAATTTACAAGAATTTAAAATATTTATATTTAGAATCTAAAGGGTGTTTTTTTAGAGGTATAGAACTTAAAATTGCAATAAAATAACGATGTATTATTCGATTGACAGGAATTTTTTTTTATTCGAAAGATAATCTTGTGGCATTACATTTTAAATATGATTTCTGGCGTAGGACTGCCACGGCTGGCTCGGATGTAGTCCAATCTGGACGTCCAATTTTCGATGACTTTTTCTAACATTTGTGGCCGTATATCGGCAATAACACGGCGAATGTTGTCTTCCGAATGGTCAAGCGTTTGTGGCTTATCCGCATAGACCAATGACTTCACATAGCCCCACAGAAAATAGTCTAGCGGTGTTAAATCACAAGATCTTGGAGGTCAACTCACAGGTCCAAAACGTGAAATTAGGCGGTCACCAAACGTGTCTTTCAATAAATCGATTGTGGCACGAGCTGTGTGACATGTTGCGCCGTCTTGTTGGAACCACAGCTCCTGGACATCATGATTGTTCAATTCAGGAAAGAAAAAGTTAGTAATCATGGCTCTATACCGATCACCATTGACTGTAACGTTGTGGCCTTCATCGTTTTTGAAGAAGGATTCCACCAGCCCATAAAGCGCACCAAACAGTCAGTTTTTCTGGATGTAACGGTGTTTCGACATACACTTGTTGATTAGCTTCACTCCAAATGCAGCAGTTTTGTTTGTTGACGTAGCCATTCAACCAGAAGTGCGCTTCATCGCTAAACAAAATTCGCTTATGAAAATCGGGAACAACGGCAATCTCGTTTTGGGCCCATTCGACGAATCTACGCCTTGCTTGATGATCGTTTTGATGAATTGCCAAACCACAAACTGAGAATAAATCACTTGACAGCTGTTATATCGGTCGCCATCTTGGAAAGTAATGCCAACTTAAACTTCTATACCTGGAAAAAAACACTCTTTATAATCAAATCGAAAGATTAAAAATACTTGCTCAATTCCTCTTTAAATCTCAAAGAATGAAAATAAAGGCAACACATTTTAAAAACGAAACTATTGTTGTAGTCGCGGGGAAAAAAATAACAGTTAATGCTAAATACCTAATTCCAAATATTTAAAAATACTGTAACTAGAATTTTCTTCATCGTTAATCTTTATCAGAGTGTCATCTATTTGCGAACAGACAATTTTTTCTTGTACAAGCTTTTTGGAAGAAACATTATCCGATTTAAAATTCCTTTTAATTGGAGACTGTTATTTCACTGACTTAAACATTTCGTTTCTATTAAAAGGTTATAAATCCTCTTAAAAGGTTACCAATCTTAGTAAAAAAAAGGAGCATGTACAAAAGCAAGTACAGTTTTTTTAAAACCCCGACGCTGAAGCGAAGCTCTTTAAATTTTTAATACGATAAGAGGATAAAAAAATATATCTATTCACCAAATTCATATGGAATTTTTTTAAAAAAATTAGGAACTAACTTTTGTTGCTTGACTCATGTTAGAATCTTTCCATGTATTTTATGTTCAAAGTCGTAAGTTTGCGTTTGATTCCAGTATTAATTGATGGAAATAGGCATTTGTGATCGAACGTGTAAAAATGTAATAGTTTCTAAATATATTTAATAAGAGTTAATAAGCAGGTACTTTTTTTAACAGTGTTAAATGAAATTTTTGTAAAAAAATACCCCAAATTGTCTTTTTCATTAGTAAAATAATACTGAAACACATAAATTACTTTCCGTAAAGTTTCATAGACTGATTTCGTCAGGAAAAGCCATAGTACATTTGACATTGAGGCAACATCTGTTCAGAGACAGATAACTATTCAAAAAACACGATACCAATAAGGTTGTGATTACTGAAGAAAAAAAGGTTTTATTAATAACTGAAGGTTTCGAAAAGCTAAAAGTATGTTCAGTTTGCTATTTTTGTAATCCATTCTGCTTAGTTAAAGATATATTAGATTTGCAGAATAGGTTTTAGGGAGGGACCTCACTCTCCGTACTCCATACAGAATCTTAAAAGTTAGAGGTAGCGCTGTTACAGCGAGCCACTTCCAGTTAGAAATTGTCTTGTGGCAACAGTCAGTGCATGTATTTTTTTCCGGATGTAAATAAGTATTCTTGTGGAATGTTCTTGCATAGAAATACTTAACTTGTGTAATAATTACTACGAGAAACATTCTATTCCTAGTGAATTACTCTTCAACTATGAATTATATTCAATAATATCAATTGCAGTTTTCGTTTATCATTGCGTCAAGTTTCTTTCAATAGATTGAAGTTCGAAACAGAAACTTATAGGCTCAAACAATTTCATACAGTCCACTAGTTTTAACGATTGTGGTTCTTCACTCCATTCCGTGGAAATTTCTAAATATCATAACTTTTTACTTTAATTTTATTCAATTAGCTTTCATTTTGAGACACCCCAGAATAGTTATTAGAAACAAGCTTCATAGTTTTAAGCAATTGTTTCAAGATGCTGAAACATCAACTGGTGCACCTAATTCATCTTCAATATTACGCTACATAAAAAAGCTTGGAGGTCAGTTAGACTGAATGAGGTATACAGGCTTCATTTAGAAGCTATTTAATGTACTACAAAATTCCATGGTTCCAAAGACTGATCGTTAGCTAAGCTAATCCCAAGCCCTTTAACCCTTTACTTATTAAATATAACTTGGCTATGTCCTTTTAATAAAAAATATTGAAACTTGTTATTTGATCAAAAAGTATATTACTAATCCTAACTTAACCCCTTAACTGCTCATTAAAAGTGATGTGATTCACTCCCTAGTGCCACCGTTTTTCACAAAGTGGCGTGTATGCGGTGTATTGGGGAGAAAAGAATGGCACAAATAAGCAAATATTTCTCTGAAATAGGTAAACTCTTCACAAACACTTTTAAGCTCTTTTTATTACATTCCAAAGCCTTCAGATTAGTTTAACTGATAGCAGCGGAAAGAATAGTCTTTTGGAATGACGGATATATACGTCCGAGCCCCATAACAAGCTGGTTGAGAGAGACTGATTTATATGCCGGCGGCGTTTAAGGGGCTAACATGAATATAACTTTTGTCTGAGTTAATTTCCCTCACAATGTTACATAACTATATTTTATTATTAGGACCCTTTAAAATTCATTATATCATGGATCTCCACAGAGTATTTAGAGAAAATAAAAAGAGAAGGAAATAAGGGTAACACTATGCAGAAAAATTACCATTTTATAGAACTTCCAAATTGATTGATTTAATATTAACGTCGCACTGTTCAGCTACACGAGGGCTTTTGGCGACGGACCACGTAATTTTGAACCATGGTCAAGTGACGTGGACGACACCTGAGATAGAACTTCCAAAAGCATTTACAATAGCAGTTATAAAATCGTAACATTTTAATTTAAAATACTATTGTGTGTTCGAAAGCTCCTTTTCTTTACCCAAATGACTCCTTTACCATCAACATGACGTCACATCATGTCAATTAGTGGCGTAACGGAGAACATTTGGGCCCCCCTGCAAAGTCAGATTCTGGGCTCCCAAGTTGGATTTTACAAAGGGTACTTGGCGGCAGTCAGGCTTTGGGGCCCCCTAGGACCTTTGCCCCCCCCTGCAATGCGGGGGTGTACGTTACGGCACTGGCATCAATGAAAGATATTTTAGTCACCTGACATGCCTCGAAGGAGAAAAAATATTTCAGCTACGGTTAAAAAATCATTAATCTCGCCCGCACTTTTTTTTTTACACTAGAACTGCCGTACTTATAATTCCAAAGTAAATTTGCTTAAGCATAACATATTACCGATTATTAAAAAAAGTACAGAACAAAAGTTAAGACAAGTAACTATAACGAGGATATATGCTTAAAAAATTAAAATTAAAAATATGCTTAATATATTAGATTTAAGCAATTACACATACCGGCGTACAACGCGCACCGTGGTGTATGCGTGAGTGTGACGACCATCAATACTTTCACGATGCATTTTTTAATTTTTAGGTATATTCTCCGTACAACGCGACCTCCCTTTTTTACGAAGGAGCTTGAAATGTATGAATGCAATGCTATTACGTTTTGAAGCCATTTATTCCAGGTATTATTCCAGGAGATTTTTTAAAAAATAGCATATTTCTAGAATTAAAACCCTTTAGGTTCATTAGGTATATCATTTCTTTTAAATAAGCAGCATTTCAATGTAAGTAGAAATCTAATTTATTTTTATGCTCATTTTTTAACTTTTTTAATTTTTGAAGCTTTCATTTTTATACCCGGCGAATATAACGCGCATCCGAAAATTTCGATCTAATTTTTTGTGTGCAAAATGAACGTTATATATGCCAAATTTTACAGTATTAGAATCATCTACTGCTTTGCAGTATTGTTTAATTATTTTAAATATTGATATTTAATTATTTTAAATATTGATATTTAATTATTTTAAATATTGATATTTAATTATTTTAAATATTGATATTTAATTATTTTAAATATTGATATTTAATTATTTTAAATATTGATATTTAATTATTTTAAATATTGATATTTAATTATTTTAAATATTGATATTAATTATTTTAAATATTGATATTTATTATTTTAAATATTAATATTTAATTATTTTAAATATTAATATTTAATTATTTTAAGTATTTTAAATATTAAATATTTTAGTATTTTAAATATTAATATTTAATTATTTTAAGTATTTTAAATATTAACATTTAATTATTTTAATTTTAAATATTAATATTTAATTATTTTAAATATAATGTAGTCAGTTTTAATAAAAAAACTACAATTATTAATATGTATTTATTTAAGTGAGTGGGACTATTACTTTCAATAGCATTATTAAAACCAGAGGCTTAAAAAAACTCTTTTGGGATCTTTCCATATTACAATCATTTTTTCTCCCCTATTCAAAAAAGTGTACAAAAATAACCCTTTTGGCTACCAAACTCACAAGAAAGTTATTCAACATACAGAAGAAATTTTACAGGGAAATCTTACTCTCTCTATCACTACCCCCACTAACACTAACATTAATGTACTTCACTCATGTTTCTTCTTAACTTACTTTGCACGTTCTTCATGTTCTTAGGATCTTCTTAAGAAACATACAGTCCCAAAGCACGTAAGAATGCTGGACACGTAAACATTTGGTTTGTTGACTTTATTGGCGAAAAGGACATTTTTGGTAAACATCACCAAAGCACGTAAAGAACATTTAACGAAGTAATGAAGAGAACAATAATAATACAGACATCACTGAAAGCGTAAGATTATTCGAAGGAATTAACAGAGCAAAAGTATCACTGAATGCAATAAGGGGGATTCTGATAAGAAGCAAAATTATTTAAAGGCATTTTAAATTCCTTTTCAGATGCATTAAACTTCAATTCAGACCTGTTTGATGACATTTTTTTATTATTATTGAAGACATAAAATAATTCTCGTGCACCACAAGTATCACAAGATGCTTACAGAAATAAGTAAAACAAACAAAACAAAATAAATAAAATAAAAAGTAAATAAAGCAAAAGTTACGAAATATAATGAAGTAACAAAAACAAGTTACAAAGACAAAAATACATTGCAAAGCAAAGCAAATACGAAAAAAACCAAAACAATGAAATTAAATAGAGAAATGAAAAATTTACAAAATCAAACCAATGCAGATACAAAATAAAGTGAACGAAACTTTACTTGAAACAAGTTGAAAAATATTAGGAGGCCAGTTGAGATTTTAAGAGCATGCAGTTTGACTTTTTCAGGCATTTTCTTTTTAAATTTTGAACAAAAAAGGATAAAATGCTCCACACTTTGCTCCCCACCAAAATTACAGTCCCAAAGTTTGGAAGAACACAGGTTAAACCTATTAAGGTACATTTTAAAATTACTATGACCAGTAAGGAATTGCGTGATTTTATAGTTTGTAAAAAAGTAATCACAAGATAGTCTTTGTAAAATGGTTGGAAATTATTTCTTAGTCAGAAAATAGTGATCTAAATTCGTGTATTGAGTGTTCCAAGAAGAGACAACGTTTTCTTCAGTTTTTTCTTGTAGAACGATTTCGGAATATTAATTGGAATTGCAATCCCCTGTTTGGTTGCGGATTTTGCCAAGAAATCAGCCTTTTCGTTTCCAAATATTCCAGTATGGCCACGAACAAAAGTAAAAAAAAACACTAAAATATTTGAATCTTTATACGAATTTTAAGATTCTTATGAATTTCTACAACATTATTGCAAGAGGAAATATTTTGTAGAGTTTCTAAGGAAGAAAGAGAATCTAAACAAATCAAATATTTAGAAGAGCCTTTATGCTGCATGATCCATTTTATAGTATAGGTAATAATTAAAAGTTCGGCAATAAAAACAATATTTTCATCACGAATTCTGAATTGCAACATTAACTGAGATTTTTCAGTTTGAGGAACAACTTTCTGACATTTTTCACGGAGAAGTAAAATTAGTCGATATGAACCAATGTTAAAGCATCCGAAATTATCTTTAAAACTATAATAAAAAAAAGAAAATTTGAAAGAAAATTTCAAATTTATTATGGAGGTTTGATGCACCAATACAGTAATGTGCTGCTTTGTTTTAATTTTTGTTTAAAACCATAACATTTTTTCTGCACAGTTTTCTGTCTGTTTTATACTGCTTCCGATATTTTTTGGGATTCAGCCATTGGTTGATTTGAATAAATGTTGTTCCAGAATAGGGATTTTTAACCTAGGATTCTATAACCTAATTTTAAACAAAGACACTCAGTTAAGAAATTACGGATTTCTCGAAAAATTTAAAGTAACAGAATGTGCGAAGAGAAAATGTCGATATTATAAGGACTTAAGTACTGCAAACAAGCTGATTTCCTTTAGATATGATTAAAAAGAATCACCCTGTAAATACTGGCCACAAACAGTGCTCAAAGTGAGAAAGTAAAGATTACGGTTTGTCGCGGTACTTCCTCCTCATATTGGTTGAGGTGGAAGTCACGTCATAATTCCGATACTCGGGGGATCCGAACGCAGAAGTGATTGAGAAGTCATGAAACTGGATTCAGAAAAATACAAAAACAGAATAATCACAATAATTCGCTTTTGTTAATTTAACGTTAAACCTGCTTACTCGATGTGTAGACAAGACAATAAACTAGTAATAAATAATGGGTTCTTATCTTTGAAATGAGAATCAACCAAAAAACCTCGTCTATATATGTGAGCTAGCTATTTTCTAATATAAACGATTATAATACGGAAGATAGTTCAGGAATAAGCGATTGCAATTCAGGCAGAGCTAGCGCAGCAATATTTCCGCATATTATTTGTTCTCTTTCTCATGGACTATATTCAGTTTAGTATCGATATTGGTTTTGCGAAGTAAAGTTCTTCTATCTTAAAGTGCCATCTTGGCCAGATGGAAAAAACTAGAGTTCGGGAGGATAGAACTCGCGGATAGCCCATTGCTACAAGAGAGAGAGAGCTCTATTGTTCTTTCACTTTGTTTCACGTCTCTATTAAAAAGCTTTAGTTCCTTTTAACAGGCTTAACAGATATTTTATAATGTATATATATAAGATTCCAAAGGGTGCTAAATTGGAAAAAGTTTGAGGATTCTTGCTCTAGAGTTACAATTGAGCTATTGTCAATGATAAAGTAATTAAAAGAATGTGGGTGTGTTTCACTTTTTTTATAAACTTAAAAGAGTTCTGCAATAAAGGAATATTTTAACATATTCTTTGAGATCTAATACCATTTCAATTTATATCATTGTAAAATAACCGTGGACCAATGATTCCTGGTTCAAAGGTTCGTAGACCCCAATGGAAAATCTTGAAAAGATTTTAGGACCTAGGAAAAAAATGATAGATTACCTCCATTTCCAATGGTAGCTAACATCCTGCATTTTTTCATCACTTATAAATCTTAACTATAAATAACGTGAGCATAAAACGTATATTAATGTATAACATATAAAAAACGTATCATTATAATTTTAGAAATTATAATATTAAATATCGGATGGGACTTTTTAGAATTCGGATCGGATTTTTTAATCATGCAGCTTTTAGTTATTTAAAATGACGTGAGGATAGGATGATAAGGAATGTCTATCGGTTAACTCAGGTTATAGCTGGAAGAGAGCCTAACAATCATCGCCATTCAAAAGTAAGCTTTTCTTAGGCAAAAGTATCCACTTTTAAACGGAACTAGTTAGTATGTATTTCTCTATTACAGGTGGATTTATTTTTCGAACTTTAAATATACATCATGAAGCTTGAATCTTATAAAACCAATCTACCTCTGGTGGCATAGGTCAGTTTAGGATATTAATAAATCTGAAGATCAGTTGACAAACAATCAGCTGGTTGTAAGTAAGTTTTCAATTTTAATTCCATTTCGGAAATATCCACCTTTCAACCCAGAAAAGCAAAGGTAAAACGACAACGCCTCACTAACGCGTCTTACAAATACCGTTTTGACGGGTACCTACTCATTTCGTGGGTGCAACGACATTTTCAACCTTTTTGGTAGGTGGATTTAGAATTGGATTTAAGAGTCCATTAAGCATGCGGGTGTTTAGAAGCTCAGTAGTTCATTGGCCTTTGGGCACAGTTAGCGGGCGTGGCGATTTAACAGCTGTAGATGGTCTATTTTTAATAGTGTGATCCTCTGCCTGCCCTGCGTGATTTAAAATTACTCTTGAATAGTCTACTCGCGTGGCCCGCTTGACGTCACGGTGATTGCGTGATTTAAGGCTTTTGTTCTGCACAACATCGGAGAGAAGTCTCTTTTTTATTGATCCTTCGGCCTTATTTCGTGGGTTTTCACTTGAAGTCTGTTGGTGGGATAGTTTTTCCCGCGAATCATTGCCTTTGTTCGTGGGAAGGGTAAATCACTGCTTGTTTATCCGTTGTTTTCTTTATCTAGAAAGTTATTTGGAACGATAGGACATAATAGCCTCTGGAAATAAATTCGAAGGCGTGTGATGTGTAATCCTCATCAAGGAGATTGAAAATTCTAAAATTAACTATTGTGAATCTGTTTCGTGCCTTTTTCCTGTTTATTTTAAGAGTTACCATTAAAGACGCCAAACGCATGTTGCTTATGCTGCAAAATTAATTCATAATCGGCGGCACGGATCAGTTTGAAGCATATATGTATGGTATGCGTGTATAAGAACATGCATATATAATACATTAATCTCTAATGAAAATGGTTTAGGATTTTTGAAATCACTTGAAAGAAAGCAGTTCAGTTTTATATCATGTTCCATACTTTTTTTTGTTGTTGTATCAATGACACAATGAATTGTATAATCAACCTAAGCAACAAGCACAATCCCACACAAAAAGTACTATTATAAATACAATAACTCACTTAAATTTTCTCTCGAGGAATTTAATTCACAATGGTCTTGAACTCTTCAAAATTTAGCTTGATAATTTTTAGTTTTTACCGACCTATAACGGGAAATAACCACAACTATATCTCCCCCAAAAAAGTTGGCATGTTAGTGTTAATGATGTAATCTTGCATCCCCCGTGTATTTGAACCACTCAGAAAAGACTTTACTGGAAATAATATCATTATAAAAGCTTCTGATTGATCAAAACTATAAAAAGCAAAATAATATCATTATAAAAGCTTCTGATTGATCAAAACTATAAAAAGCAGAGTTCTCTAGAGAGAACAAATAATGCTTTAGGGAATTGTCATTTAAGCCCCTCGTGCTTTTTAAGTTACTAAATAAACGTGCAACTAAAATTATAAGGCTTCCTCATTCTTTCCAAGGCTGCAACAACCAGACAAAATATCCTGTCAATACATATATGTCCTAATACAAGTGAAAAGTGCCCTAAATGAAGTTAAAATTATTACATATATACAAACATAGACAAACGTATATATTATGCCAATATATTTGAAAAGAATTTGAAAGAAGAGCCTCATTTTCTCTAAATTTTGCTAATGAGCTTTAAAAATTAAACAGTAATTTCTTTTCCAGCTGAAATATACAACTATTCAGAGAGATTTAATTCATTTTTCAATTAAGACTATTACACACTAAAATACAATTTTAATAAACAATGTTTATTACTGCACAATAAAATCTTTTGTTTGTTTTGTTAAACGTAAATAAAGACAAAATGATACGAACTTTAGACATCGGTAAAATTTCAGTAAATATAATTTATTACTCACTTAAACTAAAGTGTTGAAGTATATATATACAAAGCCATTTAAAATAACCGCAAAACATTTTGAATAGCTTTAGATATGGTTTACACACACTAAGTTATATTCATTTTATGAGGTTATTCCATTTCAAAACATTGCTTCTTTTTATATAGTTGAGTTTGATGTTTGGAGGATTACGGAATTTTGTGACATGCGTAGAAATCTGCTTTGATATCAAAAGTTTTATTTTTAAAAAAGTGTTACCTCAATTAACTTACGAAACAACCAAATATAAATATAGTTAATAAAGAGAAATACAAGGTAGAACACAGTACTAGAAATTAGTACAGAAACTGTACCTATCATCAAAACAATCAGTACTGTTTTGCAAAATTTTATATCAATATTCAGATTTAAAACTATCCAAGTCAATCGAAATTCAAAACCAAAATGACTCTTATTGCGTGCCAGCAACTATTTCAAAAATTTTAATTTTACTAGTCTTCATGCATGAAGACAACTAAAATTTTCAACGTAATTATGCGTATTAATAAAACATTTACTCGCAATGTTTTAATTAAAATATCTTATATATTTAGTATAATACGATAATTTATATTTACTTTTGTTAGACTAGTTCGAGACTAAAAAGGCGTGGGATCATGCGAAAAATTGATCAAATTGAACATAACCTAGCTATAGTAGTCCAATAATTGTAGTAGTATAAGGTAATAGATCATTGGTAATTGTATAAAGATTTATTCATAAGATTTTGACTGAAAGATACAGGTAGCAATACTAATAAACTTTGACAACATACTTAGAAATGCTATTTAAGTATAAGATAAATAATAAAAGTAATATTCTTTTCTACGTGTAAACAGTTCAATAAATTAGAATCTTGAAACAATTTTTTTAAAGCTTTATGAATACAGTGGTGGCAAAAAGTTCTGAACACGCTCATTTTTTAGCGTAATTTTTATGTTTGACTTCATTTTTCGTTGTGAAATTATCGCACTATCTTAAATATTGTTATTGATTTTAATGTATTTTTTATGCTGATTTCAAATCTACTACTACATTCTTAATGACTAAAATATTTTTTGTAGTAAAACTGCCTGAACACAATAATGTAAAATATGTGCAGAATAAAACAATATAGAATAACATAATATGCAAAGAAAAATAACACGAAAATTGACAAATACGGTACATTTAATAAACATTTTGAAAATTACATTGTTTTCACATGTTAGAAAATCAATATTTTATGGGCTAGCCGTTTGCTTTAATTACGGCTCTACATCTTTTTGGCAAAAATGCACCAATTTCAAAAGAAGATCTTTCGTTCCAATATGGTTGAAGGAAAATATTAAAGCTTCAATTAATTTACGTTTGTTTGAAGGTTTTTTCTTTGAAATTTCATAACCAATTTTAAACCATAAACTCTCTATCGGATTAAGGTCGGGAAACTGTCCTGGCCAGTTCATTATATTCACAGTATGGTCTTCCAACCATTTCTGGATTACCTTTGCACGATGGCAAGGGGTGTTATCGTCCTGAAAAAAATCCTTGACTGATTCTCCAAAAGGTCTCTCGCAGTTGGTAGCAATTTATTTTGTAGTATTTCAATGTAATCCATGGCTTTCACTGTTCCGCTAACGATGTGAAGTCTTCCAACACCATGAGAAGACATGCAACCCCATACCATCCCTTTTGTCGGGTACTTTACTGTGGGCTTCAGACACTACGGGCTGAATTCCTCATGAGTGCGTCGTCATACATAGGCACTACTTTGGTTGCCAGAAATACAAATCTGATTCTCGCCATTAAATATTACCTTTTCCCAGTTTTTAATAGTCCATAATGAATGTTCCCTTGTCCGCGTCACTCGCCTCTTGCGTTGAAATTCAGTCAGTTATGGTTTTGGGCGCGTTTTACAGCCACGTAACCCAATTTCCAGCAGTCGTCCTCTAACAGTTCTTGGGCACACACTCACATTTGATGTCAAAGTCCATTGTTTCAAAATTTGCGAGGAATTAGGCTCTGTTTGAAAGGAATAACCTGTCTTCACGTAAAGATGTTTTTCTTGATCGTCCTGATCGCCCCTGTCCGCAATAAAATTTGTTTCAGAAAATCTTTTCAAAGTTCTCACAACAGTAGAAAGGCCACACATGGTACTTTAGCAGCAATTTGGCGCATTGAATAACCTTCTTCCTTCAAATGTATTATTGTGTACTTTTTATTCTCATTATGAAAATTTAGCCGTAATTCCAATATTTTCCACAAACACACTTCAAATTGCTTTCAATACACTATTTTCCACAAGTACACAACTGCATTCAATACAATAAACTACGTTTTACCTTTTTCTTTCAACCCTTTTTCACTTCGGCTCTCTGATTGGTTGAAATAGTGGAGCATTTCATTGGTGGAAAACACACTCACTCATTCTTACAGTGACCTTGTGCTTTCTTGTCAAGGTTTTTTCAACATATAAATGAAACTATTTACTTTAGAAGAAATCTACAAACACATCTGAAATCAGCATGGAAAAATACATTAAAATATATAACAATATTTAAGATAGTGAGAGAATTTCATAACGAAAAATGAAGTCAAACACAAAAATTATGCCAAAAAATGGGTGTGTTCAGGACTTTTTGCCACCACTGTATAAATAATTACTGCACTAAGTTGTACAGCACTTAAAATAAAAAGAACACTTTCAGTAAACGACAAAAAGAAATAATAAAACATTGAGAAAAGAGTTTAAAAATCCTTTTGAATTATTATGAAAGTCTTCATTGTGCTATTCTTGAGATTTCATAATTAAACTTCATGGTTACGAAAGAGTTACATTAGAATTCATGGCTGAATAAATTAAATCTGTAATGAAATATACTTTCACACTACGGAAGTATGAGCTTTAAAACACATGAGCTATTGAACACATTTATTCGTGGAATTTACATTAGTAGGGCACTGAAGACTATCTTTGGAGATCAGAGACGTTTTACTACGTAAATCTGAGAAGTATGCACGAGAACAGCTGTTCAATAACGGCTCCAGATGTTGCGTTTATAACATACCGCTGTTATTGTATATGTCACGGTTAAACATGTTAGACGTCTCACAAAGTAGATATATGGAATTATTTTTTGAGTAGCTGAAAAATAATCGTACATTTTTTTCATATTTTTTTTTACATTAGAAATACTCTGTCACCTCCTCCCCTCCCCCCATTTTTTGTTGGAAAAGTTATCTATAAATTAAGTTAGAAAGTTTTTCTATTGTTCTTTTCTATAGTAGTGTATCTCTCAGTCATGGATTTAAACTAAGAACTTTAGGGAATATATATAAGTTAAGATGATGTTTAATATGTTTTATTTTGAAAAGTTTAAAAGATAAGAATTAAATGGTTGGATTAAGAAGAAGAATAAGCTTGTTGGGGGTATTGTATTTAAGATGACATAGATGAAACTTAAATCAATAAAATGAAAAATAAACTTAATAATAAAATAGAAATTCAAAGTTAATTTGCAAGCAACGCAATCGACTAATTCTACATTTTCCGAAGAAAGCATAATAAAATTTATCTTACGTCCTCTAAACCCACTAAAAGTATCTAAAATCGGATTATATTTCATTAACCTGAAATATTTTCAATTAAATAAATTATACAAAATGAAAAAGAGAAGCTAAAATATTAATTAAATTTAAGTATCACAACTGAAACTAAAGCAATCAAAACAGTGGAAAGAATTTCTGCAAATTATTCGAGAGCACAGAGAGAAAAATTAAAACCGATTATATCGTGAAAATAGCGATAGAAATAGAAGTAAAAAATGAGTTATTGTGTAAAAAAAGGAAATATTTTTACGAAAAAGTAATCTATGTTATTCTTCGTTTGCTGTGTTTCGTGAACCCCCATAATGATTTAAATAATCACTATACTGTAGGTAAAATGTTCAGAAGCACTCTGTTTCGTTGGTACTTTTAAAGATGTATAAAACTAATTCTTATAAATTATTCATAAAATGTGCAAAAATGTTTCAAAAAAATTTTCAATTTAGAAAGATGGACCGAAAAAATTATTTTTATTGATTAACATTGAAAACAAGTTAGTTCATAGGCTTATGGAGTGATGGATGTCGTACTTCTAAATTTCAAATTAAAGAATATCAGTTTTAATAGGAGTAAGTAATATATAATACTAGCTAATATTCACACAATTTTTCCGAAAAAATGACTTTTTTTTTAAATGTTACTAGTTTTATCGTGAAAATAGGTTGAATGCTCTAATTTCATAACAAATTTTCGATGAGTACGAAGCAAATCTCGATTAATTGCAAATAAAAAAACTAACTGTAGATATATGAATTTTTTTCAAAAGCATTACATGAATTTGTAACTCTTAGATAATCAACTGAATTCAAACAGTTTTGGCATGCCCCAGTATAAGGATTTATTTATCAGGAAACGTTGATTGAGTTATTATGGATTCATTTGAACACCTATTGTATAATGATTTATTCATTAGGGAACGAATAATTTTGAGAAAAACATTTAGTTATAAAACTGGAAAAAATTTCAGCTACTGCATACAATAGTGGTTTAGTCTTATAAGCCGAAATTTGAATAATTTCAGCGGTCAAGGACAATATGGGGTTGCCTCATTGATGCATTTCTCGCTCTAAATAATTTTTATAAATGAAGCCCAAAACCAATAATTGGTACACAAATACTTATTTTTCCTGAAGTATTGTTTTGTAGCAACATTTCGTATACTTAATGTGCTGTCTTTGAAGTAGAAATAAACATGAATTTTTTATGTACATTTCATTTGTTTTAAAAGCGTTATAAAAATTATATTAAAGGAAATAAATCTCATTTTACGAAACTTTACATTTCGTTAAAAATATATTATAATTTTAAATAGGAACTATGAAAGTTAAAAAAAAATCTTAAATTCAATTAAAAAGGGTTGTAAAACTTTTTTGAGCAATTGTATGAAAAAAAAAAATTACTAAAATATAATAAATTTATAAGTGGATATTTTTAAGAAAAAAAATTATGGATTATTTTTCTAATTCATGTGATTTATTTACTCTCTGTAACACAATCTTTCTTCGAAAGAAAATTTTTAAAAGAAAAGCTTCAAATTTAGAACCTTTTATTTATTTATTTTTTAAAAAAAACATCAACAGAAAAAGTATTTAACTTGAGATTTGATTAAACAATTTTTTTAAAAAAAAGAACACGAAATAAACAGTTGGCAATACCAAAGAAGAAAGTTTTAAACATGTCAAAATACCCAAAATATCAGAAACTTTACTGCTGCAGAATTTGAAGCAGTTAAGATGTCCATCAGATTTCCGTACAAAGCATTAGGTACCTCTGACAAGGCAAAGAAAATAATACCCTTGACTCTTTTTGCAAGTACTAACTGGGGTACCATTTTCCAATCATATATACGTATACTGTATATTCAATCCGATTTCAAGGAATGAAGGGGAAAAGGCAAATGGGAAGAGAAAATAATCTTTATTCCTTTTCCGTATGTACATCAAGAGAGTTTCTCAAATTAGATTCCCATCTTTCGCTACACATGCCTGGCGGGCGCAAGAAAAAGTGCTTCAAAAGAAGAGAAGTTTCTTTTTCTGCTTTCTTCTTTTTTTCTTCTTCTTCTAATCTTTAACGAGAACTTTGACGAAAGTGGAATTCTACATTCATAAGAAGATGTTAACTCCATTTTTAGAAACCTCGCACACTTTGTGAATCCTTTGACCTCTTCACGATATTTCAACTAGCAAATTCGTTTAACGATTTCAAAGGAAGAAAAAAAAAGAGGTGTTTCCTGAACTCGAACAGTGTTCTCCGAAGAAACATTAAGAGTTGTTTTTTTTTTTCCTTTTCAACCCCTCCCCTCCCCGTTTCACAACGTTTTTCTTGCTAAAAAATTTACCTTTTCGTTTGTGTATTTAATGATTACTTGTGAGCCATGCCAGAATGCCTAGATGATTTAAATATAGCGCTGAGTTCACAAATTTTTTAATAACGCTACGTGATTACATAAACACACACTATATATATATAATTTTTAAAAAAATATGAATAGCTTATTTTTGAGGCTCTAAGATTATGATAAAATGAAAAACTGCTCACGTTTTATGTATTTTTATTTTATTAATGATAGGGAAAAAAACTTCTTTAAAAGGCGTAATGAGCATCTACAAGTCATTTTCGTGTGCTTTAATTATATCTAGTGTTTCGAATTAATAAATTCAAATATTTTATGTAAAAAGCATTTTTATGCTTAAAACATACCAAGAATATTTAAAACATTTATCTGAATGAATTATATTTCAGGTATACAAAAATAAAGGAGAAACATTTAGCATCTTCTTTTACAAGTGAATAAAAAAAAAAAGGCCTGAAGCACACAAATGAGTCACTAATATTTTTCATTTTAGGTTAAGAATCAGGTAAATGAGAATCAAAATTTTTATCTATTGTAAAAAAACATTATTTGAGGAGAGGTGAGTATTATTTTTTAACTTCTTACGATTAGTTAAGACAGATTCCAGGTGTTAACATTTAATACTCCATAATCCGGAAGTTCTGAAGTATATTTAAATTTTTGAAAACAAATGATATAAAACAATAGTGTCACCCATATTCCGACATATACTTATCAAAAGCATATTGATTTCTTAATAGAGTTCCAGTGACGAAGATGATGGATTTGCTTTCCTTTATAAATCGTATTTTGGCTGACAGGAATCGAAAAAAAAAAATCGCACACGTAAAATGGTGGATAAAAACTGCAAAGTTACAAAAAAGTTATATCGAAGTAGTCTTAAAAAAAGTCTCTGAGATGTTAAAAGACTTTCGCATAGCACACAACGAACTGACACTTTAAGCAAAAAATAAAATAAAATAATAATAATAGTTTCATTTTCTAAAATGTTTTATATTATCAAAGTAAATTTTCGAACAAATATATATATGCAGTCGTTATTCGGAGAAAAAAAATTACCAAAATAAAATTAAAAGCTTTCCAACATCATCAAGAACATAAAATTGTATATTTGTTCTCAGTAATTCCATTAACTTGAAAATGAAAGATTCTGGCACTGCCAGTAAGTAACACCCAAGAGAAAGATGGTAAATGCATTTTTTGAATGATGAATTAAGAGTAAATTCTATATTTAAGTGATTAACAAAAGTTATCTGGTGTGAAACACATATACAAGTACATAACTGTTGACATGAACTAAATACGCTCGTATTAGCAGTTGACTTTTTTTCCAAACTTTGCTTATAAAACATTAAGACGAAATTAAATACTTTATAAACTCGTTCAACTTCAAAACAAGCATTATAATACGTAGAAAAATTGTATAAAATTAATAAATTAAAATTAGAAACTGAATTTTCAATTAAGTTACGCATCATGGATACTTTCTCATCTACGTAATTTTTTATTGTCTCAAACGCAACAATAAATGAATATTCTTGACGCATTTATTTCAATATTTAAACAACATATTATCCTTAACAATGTTTATTATATTTATTAGTTATAAATACAAACATCTGATCTACAACTTTCTCATTAAAAAGTATTTATCTTTGCTATATACGAAAGTTTGCCAAAGATATTTAAAAATGAATTGCTTAAAATTATACAAAAAAACAGTGACAACAAGAAACAACATATCAAACGAAAGCACATGCTCATATTTTCTACAGTCGTTTGTATAAAAGGAATTTAAGTGTTGATTTAGTTTTAAATTCAAGTAAAATAGAATATCATTGCATAAAACGGTAATATAATAAATGATCTGATCATGATAAGGGATTCGTTTTTGTATGGCTCAAGTTCACACCGCACATCTTCCAGAAAAAAAGACTTGAAGGAACAGTAAGTCTGAAAAACCTTCCATTCAGTCGATAGATGCCACAATTAATTTAATAGAGACTGCATTGAGCGAGAGAGTAGTTTGATTATTCTAAAGATATCTCAAGCTAGAATAAATCTTGCAGATAAGTGGATGATATTGTGCGAGAATTCAAGTCACTTGGGGCAAAATAAATTTCGCATGTGACTTGAGATAACAAAAATTGTGTCAACACATGTCACCGCTAGAAAATTAAGTTCAGGCATGCACCATTCTTTCTACATGTGATTATGTCAGAATAAGTGCTTACTCCAATACATGTTACACAGAATTTTATTTTGATAAGTATGCTGAATAACTGATTATGTTAAAGCCAATGTGTATTGTACAAACAATATTCCACAAAAAGCCTTGATCTTCAATAAGTGTCTTGTGTGGTTGATGTATATACATTTGGCGTCAATTTTTTCGAATTTTTAGTACGGCTTTTCTGTGTCATTATTTGATAAGTATGAGTTCTAGGGCTGTTGTTGCTAATCCTAAGTGGTTAGCCATTGGCTATACTAGATAGATCTACGAGATCCTAAATTGACAAAAAGTTCAAAACAAGGGAATTTAGATACAAATTCTCTTTTTTACAAGTTCCAAGCAAGAAAGGTGATGGTCAGAGGTACATTAAGCGTTATTGCATTTCCCATAGTTGGGGAAGGTCTAATTTCTCAGGTCAAATTTAAGATACCTCTGGTCCACTTATAAGTCTTGACTTCAAAAATGGCGCATGTGAACATTACATTGGAATAAAATAAATCTCTTTTATTTTGAATTTCTCAGATATTTTTTGGAAAAAGCATAAATTTCATAAGGAGGAATATATTTTTTAAATGCAATACGCATAAATATATACATCAGAGAAGAATTTTTATGTCATCTGATGATTCTTTAGGAACTTCAATAGTTGAAGGCTATCCTCGTGGTTGGAGGATTTCATTTTCGAAAGTTACTTCGATTAAACAGCGTTTTGTGAGTAATAAAGGAATCACATGTTTAATTTATCTAGCCTAAAAAAATCTCTTCTTTAGTGGAATGAAATTTTTGATATCGCAATGCCTTTTTTTACAGTACCATATTCCCATCTTACTGTATTAGGTTGACAGAAGTTTCTATGACCTTGCATACATCAACTGGGGCATCAAATAGAGGCGAAAAGTGAAATTCGGTAGACATTAAATAATTTCGAGTTAAATAAAGCAGTCACAACTATATGTAAAAAAAGTTAGAATTAATCAGATTTACAAAATGTCAGTTTGCGCGGTATCCATAAATGTAATAAATTCGCTCATTGCATGCGTTTTCGATACTATTCAAGAAGTGTGTGTGTGATGAATATACACTCACTTCCAAAAGTTTAGCACGGAGAGGAAAGTGCTAATTTCCGGAAGCCAATCAGAATTGAAGAGGATGCAATTCGCTGCAGAGGTAGATGGAAGTATGCAAATATGTTAAGTAACAGCCAATCGTGCTTTCATGTCAAGAAATATGCAAAAAAAAAGCAATCTTATAAGAAGCCAGCTTTATGAAGGGTTACCGAAGTTGATTGTAAGTGCCTATAGATGGTGTGTTTAAAACTTTCGTACAATTTGTTTTCAAGACATACGTGTTTCTATAACTTCCATAAAACGAATGGAAGATTCTGAGCGCATTGAAGGGCTGTGGGGAGCATTGAAGCAGGACAGTAGATCACAGATGTTGCTCTTTTCTTCGGCGTTCATCATTCTGTAATTTCACGTTTAAAGAAACAATTCCAAACCACAGACAGTTGTCCGAAGGCTCGTAGGCGGTCTCCCAAGGGTTACAACCCCCACGGAGGATCAATATATTGCTATTGTAGCCAAGCGGAATCTCAGAGCAACCTCCACACGTGTGACATCTATGGTTACAGCGTCCATTGTGGTAAGGCTATATCTGCAGCTATTGTACGCCGAAGATTACATATGAATGGACTGTATGCACGGGTACCTCGAGTTTGTGTTCCTCTATCCGTCCATTCAAGAGGGGCACGATTAAAGTGGTGCCGGGAACATGACAGTTAGACTGTGACTAGGGCAATGTCAGGTTTACTGATGAGTCAAGATTTGCTATGGAGCCAGATGACAAGCGTATAAGGATATGGCGTAAACAAGAAACACGCAATCAGCCCCAAAACATCACCGAACATCACGCATTCCGAGGTGGAAGCATTATGGTGTGGGCAGGGATTACATTAGGATACCACACCGGCTTGCACATCTTTAAACGGGGTTCTGTGACGGCTGTCCGGTATCGAGATGAAGTCCTAGAACCCATTGTGAGCTTGTACGCTACAGCAGTTGGCCCTACTTTGGTTTTAATGGACGATAACGCACGTCCTCATAGAGCTGGCATCGTCAATGACTACCTGGAGAGTGAAGGGATTGCGGGTATGGCGTGGCCAGCATATTCGTCCGACCTTAATCCCATTGAAACTCTTTGGGATGCTCTCGGCCGTGCTGTATCTTCAAGTTTTCCACCTCCAGCCACTCTTATTGAACTGGAAACTGCTCTACAAGAAGAATGGCGATTGCTTAATTCTGCGGTGGTTGACCACCTAATTGAAAGCATGATCAGAAGGTGTAAACTTTGCATACAGATGAGGGGGATCACATACCCTATTAATGTCCTTTTTTTCATTTTATGCTGTTTATTTTCATTTTATACATAATTCTGTTTAACTTTCTAGTATGACATTATCTGATAACTTACAAAAATTTAATATTGTTTTCATTTATGTATATAATTACTGATTTTGTTTTATGTATAAATATATATGCTACTTTACTGCCAACTTTTGTGTCAATCAAAACATTATTTGTTGATTATTTTACTTTTTACATCTTCGTGCTTAACTTTTGGAAGTGAGTGTATAATTTTTATTTTCAATACCGTTATGATGAATACAGATTTCGTTACTAGCACTTGGTTTGAAAACATCAGCGAATTTTTTGGCAGAGAAAAGTCTTAGCGATCTAAGCTTTTATGCCTCTTTATTGCTTATCGTATTACCTTTTCCCTCTATAGTTATTAGTATTCATCTGTCATCAGTAGTTGGAGATTTTGTGATTGGATAAAATTTAAAATTACACACAAAATTACTCAAACAGACATTCGTGGCGATGTTTATAAAAAAAAGAATTTCTTTTGAAAAAATATCTTGAATTTCTTTTGAAAACTTTAGCATATTTTTTCCCTTAACATAATAAAATTTACTGACTTCCATAAAAAAAAACTGTAAATTTTATCATTATTAAAATA
The DNA here is from genome assembly GCA_019973935.1 of Trichonephila clavipes. Classification (NCBI taxonomy): domain Eukaryota; kingdom Metazoa; phylum Arthropoda; class Arachnida; order Araneae; family Nephilidae; genus Trichonephila; species Trichonephila clavipes. The sequence continues at coordinate 322,290 of BMAU01020627.1, forward strand.
ATTCAAAAACATAAAATCTCAATTGGTAGGAAAAGTAAAGATTTAACAATTTTTCAACTGTTGCTAGAGGCTAGTAAAAACATTAAAAGCATTGCGATAAAAGTTGCTTTTAACAGCCACTAAATTCCTGGTAAGTTTCAATTTATGCAAAGGCTGTCAAACGAAGAGTTTTTTTTTTTTTTTTGTCTGTCTTGCAAAGCAGCAAACTACTGTACTGGAACTAATTTCCAGAAAAAGAAGAAAAATAGGGTTTCAAATAGTATTTAACAGAGGAAGAGGAAAAATGAATGATATGATAGGTCTGGTTTTCGAAGTGATGGAAGTTCATTTTGATAGAAAAAGAAATTGTACGAGTATAAAGAAAATAAAAGAAAAATTCTATAGAGCTTAAAAGAAATTGGGATTATTTGATAAAGTACATAAAGACACTATATGTAAATAAGCCCTTTTTTATAAAAGATTATTGCTGTTTACAAAAAAAATAAATTTTGAATAATTATAAGGCTAAAAAATCACATTTAATTCACTTCCACTGATTGTAAAGCAGAGATGGGCATTAAGTCGATCGCGATCGACCGCCTTTACTAAGACCTGAGACGCGCGCATACTTAAGGCTGTTTTCGCCATATGTACGAGAGCGTGAACTTGACGCAGAGCACATTTTCAGACAGAAAAAATACCTCAATTTTTATAAAAATGTGTGGCATTGTAACTCATGCATTTGTTTACAATATAGTGTTTTTAAAATTTCGAAATTTTTCATAAATAATTAGTTTTTCCTTTAAACATGTAAAAGGATAGCTCATTTAGCATTACGGTATAGGGAAAAAAATGCGAAATACATTTTATAAAAGAAAAAAATGTGTGTGAACTCGGATAAAAATAAGTAGTTTGATAAAATAAGTGATTCTCTACAGGATAGTAAAGCCATAATATAAAATTAAAGTTTGAGTCCTTTTATATCTGAAAAAAATACTTAGAATTTGGTCCCTATTCTTTAACATTAGCCGAAGACAACCTTAAAAAAGCGTATTTATGGATCACCAATGCCTGCTAGACTGGAGAATTGGCTTTTCACTATCGGTGTGACTGTGAAATGAATTCAAGCAATGATTCAATAAATGTATAAACGACGCATGCACCTTCAATGGAAGCGCACAATGATGCTTAAACACGTTCACTGCCACTATAAGAAAAAAAGCGATTACTGCAATGTCAGCCTATAAATGAATTCCCCCCCACACGTCAATTGAAAGGGAGAATAAACATTGAGGATAAGTTCTTTCCGCCATAACACGAGCTTGGCTATTGAGACATCATCCCACAACCCGGGATTTCACGGCCTTACGGTGGTCCGTCGCCAAAAGCCCTCGTGTAGCTGAACAGTGCAACGTTAATATTCAATCAAACAATCAATCAATTCACGGCATTGGGTTCCTGTGTTGATGTCATATCCCGCGATGGCACGGGACTCGGTAGCAAACAAATAAAGTACATATGTCGGTTTCAGATTCATCGGTTCACGTATATTCTCTGCACGCTCCATTGTTTAGCAGTTGCATATAGTTGTTCAAGCATTCAAATTGAAATTTTTGTGTTACTTGTGTTTTTGTAGTAAAAATAGTAATCTCACATTTTAAAAGAGTACAATGTCGAAAAAAATGAAAACATAAAATTTTAATACAGAATGGACACACCTACGCTACTGCGTGGACGGCAACACCTTAAAAACCCGCACCTTGGAAAACTCTGCCCACCCCTGTTGTAAAGCTTTGATAATCAATGATTAAATATAATTATTGGTGATAAATGACGTCTATCTTTTAAGCAATTTATTTTGTTAGCATGATGTAAATATACTTAAATCGGAAGCAAATACAGGTATATTTTACAATTTTAAACAAAAACCACTATGATTCAGCAATTATGATGAGCTCCATTTCTTGTCACATTTTTGCACTTATCCCTTGTTGGGAAAAAGATTAATTTGTATCTAAAAATTCTTACATTTCAGCAATAATTGTAAAATTGCTTGAAGATTTTTATCAAAAGCGTAAACAAAAATATCAGAATTATATATAATTTTAAGGATTTGGTTAACTTCAGTGAGCTTTTTTATCACAAATTTAATAAACAAATAAGAACCCTGAATATGCAGATGGGAATATAATAACACAGGTCTGCAAAAAAAAAAAAAAAAAAACTTTTTTAAAATAGTTTTGATTTTATTAACTGATCTTTATTTAGTTATTTGCGCTGATTTCAAAAAATGACATGGGTTTTTTTCTATCACGTAAGGTTTGCCTACAAAATAAAGGTAAAATATTTGAAAAAAAAGTACAAAAAACGAAAATTTCGGATTTGTTTTTATTATTTTAACATAACCTAAAAGAAAGGAAGACAAAGAGATTTATTTTATTTTACAAATGCCAGGCCATTGACCATCAGGTCATTAGGCAATGGGCTCTCCAATACCTTTTTACACTGCAGTTAAGATCATTCAGTGCAGAGCACTCGTCCAAATGAGCGGCAGTCATGTCTTGTCCAGTGTCACACAAAACGCAGATAGGTGAAGTCACTAAATTCAAAAACGAAACAGAGATGAGCACAAAGGCAGTCATGTCCGGTTAAAAGTCTAAATTTAGCCACAGCAGCAGCAAAGAGGAGAACTTGGAATACCGTGGGATTTCTACAGTGTACTCCAAGGCTTATCACGAGCAACACGAGAAGCTGTAAGGCGAAATGATTCCCTAAAAATCCTTTTTAATTTCCAGTTTGGCAGAATGAAGTGTCAGATCTCTGCGAAAGTTCTGAAGGATACCTGTTCCCTTTTTTGCCAAAAAGTCTGCCCTCTCATTTCCCAAAGACCAAAAGATAAAACCAAAGACAAAGATAAATAGCTTAAATAAGAATAATAGTGATACACATGAGTTGAAAATGCTATTATAAGTCTTTGTAAAAACGTTTTCTTTTCCCGTCGAAGCTTCTTTTAGTACTTTTTCGGCTGTGTTCTTGTGAATTTTCCCGTTTTAACATCCAACAGTAGTCTGCCATGATGTTGACATACCAACGACCTTGGTATCTGCGCTCCATTCTTTTATATCCTGATGGAAATGTTCTCCTTGTTCCTCACTTACAGCCCCAAGATTTTCTGAAAGTAGTCCAGATGTGAGTGGGAGGAAATGGACTGACACTCATGTTGCAGCCCAATATTTTGTAGTTTTGTAACAATTCAGAAACCAAAGCTTTGTAGTTTGGATCTTTTTTGTTTCCAAGAAAGCCTGTTACAACAAGTTTAAATGAATTCCGTGCATTTTTTTCTTTCATTTCCATTTTAGTGACAAAAGTTTCATCCTTTAAAAGTTTTCTTATGTCAGGCTCAACAAAGATGCCCTCTTTCAACTTAGCATCGGATAGACCAGGAAACTGTTCACAAAGATACTTGAAACACTCTCCTTTGTCTAATGCTTTCACAAACTTTCATTAGCCCCGATTTTATATGAAGTGGTGGAAACAAGATCTTCTTAGGGTCTACTAAACTTTGTCTTTCAACATTTTTAACTCCAGGAATAAGAGCCTTTCTTATTGGCCACGTATGCTTTACGTAGTGTTGTTTCCTGTCACGGCTATCCCATTCACAGAGGAAACATGGAAACTTCGTGTAACCACTTTGTTGACCTAGTAACATAGAAATAACTTTCGAATCATCACAAATGATCCATTTATGGTCAGAGTAGCTGAGCTTATTAAGAATAAACTCAAGATTTTCGTAGCATTCTTTCAAATGGACTGAGTGTCCAACAGGCACAGAAGCATATCGGTTACCATTGTGAAGAAGTACAGCTTTCAAACTCCTTTTTGACGATTCGATAAAAAGTCTCCATTCCTCTGGTTCATACATAATTTTGAACATTTCCAAAATTGCTGGTACATTGTTGCAGAAAACTAGGTCCCCTCTTGCGAAAAAAAGGGACAAATTCCTTTTCTCTAAATCGGTACCACGAAAATGAAACACCGCAGTTTAACAAATATCATTCTTTAAGTCCAGACCCTAAGACTTCCGCTGTGTCCTTTGGGAGGCCCAGATCTCGTACTAAGTCGTTCAAATCTGATTGAGAGAAAAGTTCAGGGTCATTTGTACCTGGATCGTAGCCATCATCACTGTCGCTGCTATGTGATATTTGGTCTAAATCGTCTAAAACTTTGTCCAGGGTATCCGGAGGTGAAGGAATAGGAAAGTCAGGTCCATGAGGTGCAGGGCGAATAGCCGAAAGTATGATGGTTGAGTATGAAATGTCCTTCCTGTTTTTTAAATTGAAACTTTGCACTGAACAAGAACAAAAATAACAGTCATCACTGTGATTTTTAGGCTCTCTCCAAATCATGGGTACTGCAAAACGAAATGACTTCTTCTTACCTTTAAACCATTGTCTCAGTTCTTCAACACACACAGAACACACTACATGGGGCGCCCAAAATTTATCTTGGTCCCCTAATTTAATACCAAAGTATGCTAAATACACCTTCTGAACAAAATTAGAAATGTTCCTTTGTTGCTTCTCTTGACGGTATAAGACCCACAAATCTAACAGAAACAGTTAGGAGAGTTAACACATCCTCTAGTAGCCATTTCTTTTAAATACCGTAGCACAAAACTGTTTGATGTTTACGCCACAGTGGCTAGCTCCACACTGAGTCACTGACTGCAACCAAGGTCACAGCGCACGACGCCTAGCAGCCAGTAGGATTGGGGAGGGGGCAGACAGAATGAGACATGTCTCGTTCCAGTAGGAACTGGTATTCCAAGTTTAGATTCATTGTCATAGCAAATAAATAGAATAAAACTGTGTTTGTAAATAACATACATTGTTTAGTAACCTATTCAACATAAAAGATCCATAATTCAGACTAAATTCACCAATTATATGGGCTATAATATTGAAAAATCGTACGCATACTGGACCTGAAACCCCCTGAAAATAAGAAAATTTCAGATGAAATTTGTGGCATCTCAGGGTGATGAAATTTTTTCACTATTTTTTCCCGTAATCAGCACAAAAAAATATAGTTAAACCCACTAGTTAAATATACAACAATTTTTTCATCGCAGACCTGTGAAATCATCAAAGGATTATATAAATATATCTCAGTAGTTCTGTTTAAAAATCTTTTAAGTACATATAACGTGCATAATATATTTTACAAGGCATTATTGAACAGTTTGTGTTATAATCGTTGCATACATTTTATTTTCTCTTGCTATAATTATTTCAGAAAACTGAAAACTTCAATAAAATTCAGAAACGGGTGACAAAATTAAAGAAACATGTTTAAGAAAAATATTTACTATTATATATATATATATATATATATATATATATATATATATATATATATATATATATAAAGACTATACTTTAGACTTTATAAAGGATAACAATTTATGAACTTAGCTCCTGAAAATACACTCCCCATGTAAAGCAATATACCTCTGACTAATATTTCTAGTTATATTATTCACTCTAGGAATGTGTAGGGTTACAGAGTTGAGAATTTCTTAAAGCAGACTAGATGCGGGTAACAAGAATCCAAAAACATTAATGAAACACAGGAGAGAAATATTACTTTTTAAAAATGAATGCTTCAATTAAGAAATAGGCCTTCAAAGTTTTTTTTAAAATATCTTCTTTATAAAAACTTGAAAGAGGAAAGGAACATAAATTTATTTCTAGAATTTCGGATCACAGAATTGATACTGACAAGTCAATGGGAAAATGTCATTCAAAGCCTGATTTCTAATACTACTAGGATGTATTGTTAACAGTTCTAACAGCTAGTAAGTTTGTAAAACGATCCAATTTTTGTAGACATAATCCATATATAGATATTTTTAATTCTTTATTAAAGTGAATTGTAAGGGAATAAAGTGTATGTTTTTTTGTTTTTTTTTGTGTGTGAATATAACATTTAGAAAAATAAAATCTGCTCGCAAAAAGTTGTAATTCTCTTTTGGGTACTTTCGTTCAACATTTAATTTAATCATACCTTTAAAATCAAAATTGTACAAATCTTTTTATCTTCCACTCCATCTCTGTTCCATAAATGCAACATCTAAATCATGCTTTTTTAAAGAATGGTCTACCATCATTTTATGTTGAATTAACAACATTTATACAATTCTGACTAGCAAAAAATGGAGCTTAAACGCTTACAAACACAGAAATAAAACGAAAACTCAAAAAATAATGATTTAATTTCTTTTATAATGTATAAACTTAAACTTTCATACGAAATTTTAAAAAAATTAAGAAAATAAAGGTTCTACAAACACAAAACCCTGAAAATATATTGAATAAAAAAATATGACATTTAATACTTTTAAATCTTTTGATGTTTAAAATAAAGTCTTCAAGTACAAAAAAAAGGTTAATATTTATTAGCGATTTCAGTATTACAAAAAGGGAACATTCAGATAATGATTAATTTCACATAATATAAATGGCAATTTTTTTATTATTTTCTTTTTAAAATTATTTTTACGTCGCGAGATCAATTATCATTTGGTGGAAATGACCTATTCCACATATTGAATCAAATAAGAATATTTAATAAATATGATAAAAAGTGTATAATACCTTCGTGCATTAGGTATGTATAAATAATCAATAATATACAGTAAATTAAAAACGTTTCCCTTTTGATGGAGTAATTTTTTTTACTAACTCTTAAGTCTAAGAGGCTCTCTGTCTGACAGATTCAAAGCTTTTAAACACTGACTTTTTCAAAAGTTTGGAATAACAAATTAAGCTAAGCTTTGTGAGAAGACAAATTTTATACATATTTAGTTATCCAGAAATATCTATTATGTCGCAAGGATTTGATTTCCATTATTTATTTATAATGTACAAGGGCTCGAAAAATTGTCCTTTTCATTAATTTTTTTATACCATGCAATAAATTTAATGCTATGAATTTTGTTTTGTTTAAGTTGTTTTTTAAAATTTAAGACTATATTGGTAAAGATTTAATATTTTTTTTTTATTTCATGTGTTTCTTAATTTGACATCTGATGTATTTTAAATATTTCCTCGTATTTCTTGTTTACCTTCACGCACACAGTAAATACATATCTTTGTGTTATATGCAAGTCGAATACACACTTTTTTTCCACTAGGCGGAAATCTGTGAATTACTTAGATGAAAAGATATTCTAAATTAAACATCTTAGTGTCGGATTTTAGTTCGGATAAGATGTTATAACAAATGAATACAGCTGGAATCTTGATGATATCGTCTATTTAAATCTTCATTTACATTTTGTAAATCAAGCGAATATTTTTCTTCTCGCATGGTAGAAATTTTAGTTATCTTGCTTTAAACACACATATTCTATGTTACACATTCAGAACAATTTCATTTCTTATTATTTTGGACAAACAAATTACATTCTAGCTTCAAACGATATCATCAATACAGACCTTGACCTTCAGAGTACCCTCGGTTCCCCATTACATACTACCAGTTTAACGGCTTAAGCATACAGATATATCCCAAAGATCACGATCAGAAACCTCCAACGTAAAATAGCCCTACACCCACAGTCCAACTACGCACAGGTGCAACAACCTGTTTGAAGATTCGAAAAGGTTATCAGGATTTCCCCCCTTTCCCTTCCTTCCGAGTTCAAAAAGACAAGATAATTAATTCCGATCATGCAACCTTGGGCAGCAGCAATAGAGCGCAAGATATTTTCTGCTTTATGCTTACCTCTTTTATAGACATATATATAAATGCGTTCTTCCATTGAAAGATCAAATTGATCCATTGCGTAAAAAGGTCTATAAACGATGATATCAGAGAGTTTCTTTAAATGAGTCAATTACATAGTCATTCATCTAGATGCAGGAAATTTTAGCCAGTAGATGCATGTCTTGTATGTTATCGGAATAAAGCTGTTATAAGTAAAAGTAGCATGATTGGATGACCAGTTCTGGTCTCGGATGCTTTTTGATTAATTTTGGTTAATAACTGTGTAAATAGCTCAATTATTATTTTTTTAATGTAAGTTTAATGTATATAATTTTTATTCTTTTGAATTTGATGTTTCATTTAGACAATATATAAATTGTGCTTTCTGTGCGATCGGGCATCAAAGTTAAGAAATACTTTCTTAGAAATGTTTTCTAAAAGATTCTGACCAATAAAGAATCTGTGCAAGTAAAACTTAAATCTTTTATGACTGGAATTGAATAATTGAAAAAGTAAAATCATTATTAACGTTGTTCTAAAAGAGTACATTCTGTTCATCAATACAATCAGTGCTTTAAATTACTATTACTTCTATATTAAGTAAAGTTCCTAAAGGAGTAAATTAAAGATACATTAAGTACCTTAAAATATATTTTGTAGCTATATTTATTATCTGAACAGTAACTTCTCTCTCTCTCTCTCTCCTTAACTACGAGAATTCTTTTTCTTAAATAATTTATTAAACCAGGAGTTCTTGCCATGGACAGGAATAAAAGGTCTTTAAGGCTGTTTTTAGTACATGTACTTAAAGTACATAATTTTTTTTTTAAAAAAAATGATACATGAATGAAAAGAAGCCTAGTTCTCAAGTATTTGCTTGTAAAATTTAGGAAACAATATGCCTACTTTTTATAAAACACATAGACGTGAAAATAACACATAAAAATACTTTTAAACGCTAAAAATATGTTTGGATTATCATAACTCACGAAAACACAATATATATAAGCTATTTAAATAAACTGTAAAAATATACAATTACCCGAAACCGTATAGATATATACTATAAATTCACTGTCAAAACACTACACATATCTAATAAAAACAGATCTTCTTTGTTAAGGAAAAATGTTATATTCAATGACAAGCATAACACATGAAATCATCTCAGCTATAATAAGAAAATATAAAAAAGCATGAAAAGTTTGTGTTTCATATTTTTCTCATCTGTCTTTTGTTTACTAGTGAACTTGTTTGAGATCGTAGTTATCAATCAACTAGTACGGAAATGTAGATGAATTTTCATGATATTAATGTTCTTTGACACGCATAACTTAAGCTATATTCCTGAAAACTATAGTTTATAATTTCAATAAATGTACTAACAATTGAGAAGTAGTTATGGATGTTTTTGTTTTGTTTTTTTGCAAAGATTCAAGCCAAGAGGCAATTTCTTAAAATTGGTAAATTCTTAGAATTATCCAAATAACAATCGATGGCTCTTTCTAATGGGTTCTGAGAAATTACAACACCAAACGTCAACTAACAGATTAACCAACAGGTTAATTTGTCAGAGATTTGACAAGTAGAATAGTATATACACAATAATCAATCATAAATACATTTAAAGAACTTGTCTGAAGATGACAAAAGCATTCAGAAAGATTGCTGTTTCTTTGCACTGAAGTGACAGGATATACAAATAGTAAAACAAAAATTTGAATAAATTTAAACACCTGTTTTTGATAACATTTCACCATTTATTTGCTTAAGACAGTTGTTACGGGATACTGTAGACTCTGCAAAATATATTGAAATACGTAGAATTTTCACCATTTGAGATTTTAAGAAATTACGGCAAAATGAATGTATAAAAACTATGCTTTGCCTTTAAATAATTGAAGAGTTGAAACAAGACTCAGAAAGTGAACATATTCAACCAACACTAAATAAAATTTTGAATTTTTATTTTGACATCCAAACGTCACATAGACCCTTAAGGTATCCGACTACGTTCGGAACCGTGATTTTGAAAAAGCGTATAAATAGATAATATTTATGATATTTAGTGTCACTTAGATTAGAAAATGTATATAAAATTGTTTTAAGAATAGTATTACAATAAAAAATTATTTAAGTACAATATTTTGACAAAGAATGAACATAAAATGATGCATTTTCAAAATATTCTCCTTTTGTGAAAAATACTTCTATTATAATAATATTTTGCCTGTATATAGCTCAGACCTCTGTACAGAGGCTCAACTAGAATTTTTGAAATATATAACTTAGAAGTGGGTTTATCCATACTTTACGACAACAAAGGGGAGAAATTTTAAGAAAAAAAACGCCCGCGCGATAATTATTTCAAATGATTGTAACTCTGAAAATAATGTGAATTTTTCAAAAATCTTAGTTGAGCCTCTGTACAGAGGTCTGAGCTATATACACGCAAAATATTATTATAATAGAAGCATTTTTCACAAAAGGAGAACATTTTGAAAAAAAGGTTATTCTAAGTTAATTTTTTTGCCGAAATATTGTATTTAAATAGTTTTTTTTTTTTTTTGCCAAAATGTCCTTAAAATAATTTTATACATGTATCCTAATCTAAGTGACACTAAATATCATGAAAATTACCTATTTATGTGCCTTTTTTAAAATCACGGTTCCGAACGTAGAGTCGGATGCCTTAAGAATCATAACACAAATAATTACACACTACACATTGTTCTAACAGACCTACAGAAACGAACCACCATTCTTTACAGATAATTATCGTATTACTTTTCCTTTTAGAATTTGTCAGTTAGCACGAAGGAAAGCAAATAGTTTAATAAGCAAATGGCCGCAACGGATTACTAAAACTATCACGACATCTTTTCTTTACACCATTCATCTATAGATCGCGTGTGGAAGATAGTTTTTTTTCCCAATGTCTTTCGAGCATGCGTGATCCCAAAGATAGGTCTATTTCTAGACTGAGGAAAGTTATAAATGCCCCAGTGAAATAGCCGAAGCTAATTAGGATTGTCAGCTGCACGGCGAATTAATAAAGGAACAGCATAGAACATCATACCCTGATGAGTAGCTGGGAAGGATGCGTCACGCTAACTAAACTGATGCAAACTAATTCAAGGCTACTATGGAAATCTGCAAGAGCGGTAATGCATGCTAAGTCACAAGTTCTGACGTAACTCCATAATTTATTCTTCCACATTCAAGATGGTCAGTAAATTGGTCGAATCCCCACGCAATTCTTTACTACTTAATGAACTCAATAGATAATGGCTGAAAATGTCGCGTGCATTGACAAACGTCAGACGCTGGACAGAGATTCTTTTGCATAATTTACAATATAAAAAAAAGCACAAGCCCAAAAGTAATAAAATATTTTAATATTGACAAGTTGCTTTAACACCGTATAAATATAATCAAAATGTAAAGCCACAATGTATACATTAAGGTACGAGAATATATTTGTCACACTATTAAGGTATCCGACTACCCCCTAAAATCGGGGATTTGGTCAAGAATTGACAAATTTTTTATGATTCTATTTTGTAGACCAACTTATTAGCTTTATAAAATTACCAAGATTTTTTATTTTCCGTTCATAGAACAAAAAGTTACAACAGTTTTAGTAAAAGCAGATGACACTTTCGGTTGGTAACTGCCGACCGGAAGTGGGATTCTGAAATCAAAACTGAAGGTTTTATCGGTTTCTTTCACTTTTGAAAAATATATTTTTGAACTAAAGTATATTTTAATATTTTGTTTAAACGCTATTAAAAAGCCTCACTTATTTTTCTTTATAAAATAAGTTTTTCACATCTGGCAAATTTCAGGATATGTGTTTATTTACTTCTTAACGTTTGATATTACTGCTAACTTTTTTTTCATTCTAGTTTTTACTGAAATAAGTTCATTTTGATTTTCATAATATTTTATAAAACTACTTATTTAGTATTCTTTTAAGTTTCTGCCATGGGACATGAACGAAAGATACGTCAGAAGAATGAAAGTTTCATGGGAGTTCCGCACTGCTCAAAAAAAATTGAGAAGGAAGTATTAGTTCTGAAAAATTGGGAAGGATTAAGTGACACTTTTATTTAATGTTGATTCGAAACTCTTTCTGGTAATAGGATTTTCGACATCCAAATACTGATGTCAATATTCTCTATTCTTTCTTGTCCTGTTTGTTACAATCAAGAACTGTACTTGATTGAAGACTCAAGACGGTTTGCAGTCAAATTTATGTCTCAAGTGTAAGAACTGTTCATTCACAAAAGGATTCACTTCCACATCAAAGGTGAATAATTTAAATATTATAAACCTTCTTTTTGTCTTTGGAATGAGAATTATTGGCAAAAGGGATTTTCAGCTGGAAGAAAACTGTTCAGTATGCTGAATATTCCTTATCCGTCAAAATGTACATACAGACAACATGAAATTGAGATTGCTGCATGCTGCGTCACAAGCTGCAAACAATTCTATGTTGGAGTCAGCAAAATCCATTGCAGAATGTTCAAATGAGTGTGGCGTTAGTGTAGATGGTATGGCAAAAACGTGGCTACTCTTCATTGAATGGATGTGTTTCGACAATTTCTGTGGACTCTGGAAAAATATTAGACATTGAAGTGCTCAAATCAATATTGCCGAGTGTGTACGAAACCGAAAACATCGGATTCTCCAAAAAAGCGTAGTGTCACATTTTTTTGTAAAAATCACAAAGGTTCAGCGTCTAATATGGAAACTGTCGGTGTTTATAGGATTTTTTTGAAAGTCACGAAGCAAACCGCAGTCTTCGATATACGTCTTATTACGGGGATGGGGATTCAAAGGCGTTCAGAATGTGAAAGACATTTATGGTTATGATAGCGTAGTTAAATATGAGTGCATAGGACATGTGCAGAAGAGAGTTGGCTCTGCTCGTTTACGAAAGCTGAAAAAAAATGTACAAAAAGGCTTAGGCGGAAAAGGTAAATTGACCGACAAATTCATCGAGCACACTTCAAAATTATTTTGGAATTGCAATTGGAGTAATGTCGGCAATTTGTCTAACATGCAGACTGCAGTCATTGCTGCATTTTTCATTGTTGCTCCACCGACAAAAACCCATGCATGGACAATGCCCTTCTGGATCCGATACATGGTGTAAATACCAAAGGCCAAGCAGAAGGAAAACTGTATAAACATAGAACAGCTGGCTTACCAAATGCTATAGTGAACACAGTGAAAAATACCTATATGGATTTATGTGACCAATCACTTCTTGAAAAATGTTTACACGGAAAAAGACCCAAAATGCCAATGAAAGTTTTAATGGTGTTTTGTGGAGCATAATCCCAAAAGAAACTTTTGTTGAACTTCTGACATTAAAATTTGGTGCATTCTTGGCTGTATTACAGTTCAATGATGGATCTAAAAGGGATTCTTTCCGTGTTGGAATATTTACATCCCAATGGGTTATTTCATTCTGAAGGGATTTTCAAGGTTGATGACGAAAGAATTGTCGACTCGGAGAGACATTCATTGCCAACTACAAAAACAAGAGAAAAAAACTCAGAGGACTTAAAAAAAGGAACTGTGCATTATCTGAGAAAAAGGAAGGTGTCACGTATAAATGTGGAGAATTTTAAACCTGTATGTAAGTATTAATATTTAGAAAAAGTATTTCAAACTTTAAAATGTTTTTACTCAAAATGTGTTTTTTTCAGAAAATGTTCAAACGGGGACCGTGATTTGCTCAAAAAGTTTTGAAAATAATTTACTGAAAAATTTCTTGTGTATGTTCTGTATAATAGTAGAATTGTTTTGATCTTCAGATTTTTAAATCACTTTAATTATTACAAAATTTACAGTCCCTTATGTGAATATAACTACTGTTTTTTTAAGCAATTTCGTATAATAACTAAGATAAAAGTGCTCTATTTTTTGTAAAATTAAAATATCTCTCTTATCGAAGGCTGTTTCCCAACAGGAATAACAAAGTAACACATCAAAATTGAAAACTGAGACTGTTCATATAGTACTTTTACAGAAAGGGCCTGTCATGTACCTTTGTAATTTAACCAGTTTTTCCATTTCATACTAATAAAAATTTCTTTTTTTAATTTAGGATTTTTCTAAAATATACCAAATAAATCTAAAAATCACAAAAAAATCCTGAAGACTCCATTTCCTTTTTTCAAAAAAAGTTGTCAGTAGTTTGATACCAAGAAAACTACAAAATAAAAACTATACAAATTAATGATGAATTTATATAAATTGTAAAAAATAGTGAGAGTTCATTAAATCCAAATCTGCAAAAACATAAAACTGTGCCACAAAGCAGGGATGGGCTATTGTAATGCCTGAGTGCTTAAAAAAGTCACATTGTGGTTAATAGATACCAGAGAACCGCATATATATTTTAAATATGATTGCATTCATAACTAAACTGGCCTCCTCAGAAGTATGAATTGTATCACAAAATCAATGTATATTAAGTTAAATAAAATATAGTGTAAATTTTTTATTCAATCGTTTACTGTGCTTGATTTTATATCCTCGCACCGTGTAGACACGTTTTCAATTTAGAACGTTGAAAGTCGACGTTTTCGTGTAAAATGGGCTGCGGCCGCAGCTCACTCCATGTATCGAACCGAGAGGTGGCATTGTATGGGTCTGATGCTTAGTGAGGCGTGGCTTCAGGAAGAAAACCCCGGCGAAAACCTCGGTCAGGATAAAAGAATTGTCATTACGATAATCCAAACTCCTATCACCTTTTCTGATTGCTTCTACGGCCACAAGAATACTCTTACGAGCTGCTATTTTTCCACCCTTAGCTATAAGGTTTGATTGTGAGAAAGCACAAACAACTCATCACTTATATGTCCGTAAAAGATTTTATTACAGATATCAAAACATTTGGATACTTAAACTTATAATTCAATGTTTTATATATTTAAGGGTTAAGAAAATAATAAATAAGATAGCACTCTTTGATTAAATAAGATGTCTTTGGCATTTGAGAACAAAAATCACACCCTTTAATCAGATAATTAGAACTTTATCCCACCAATGATAAAACATCGATTTCCTTATTATGCATTGTTCTAGCCAATTTCCATATTTTTATAAAACCAGAAATGTCACCTCTGATATATAATCAAGCCTAGTTTATTATTAATAACAAATATTGTTCAAATCATTTCCATTTAAGGTGACATAAGTTCAGATGAATAAAACAAGGAAATAATACACATATTTAAGTGTTTAAAGTGTGATAAAGGTTTTTATTTAAAATAATCATATTCCAGTTCTTCCTGTCTGTAAAGCACCTACATCACCTACGAGCGGTAGTAAGCGCGCGCATACGCTAAATAATTATTCATAAAATTAGCAGGAAGTATTTCCTGTTCAAACAAACGAGTTTCTTTATATCGTAAAATTTCTACGTATGAAATGTCAATACTATTTTGATTTTATAAACACGCATCAAAAATTATAAAAACGAATTAGAAAAACACCCACCTCAATGATCCGGAAAATTCTAATACAAGATAAATTGTGTTTGTTATTCTGCA